>JANHGO010000069.1:48377494-48441405 GCA_024606505.1 Aquila spilogaster
TATCTTGTTCTTATTGCAACATCTGTGGAGTGCCACCACTTCACAGGTCCCAGTTTTAACATGGTGAGCTGTGAAAACAAGAAGATGGGCAATTTGATAACAGTGAGAGGTAATATCGTACTGTTTGAGGGTGCTTTTTTTGTTTTTCTTTAATTAGAAATGCATCAAACTTGGATCCGTAAGGCAATCTGCCATGCATGAAACTAGAATTACAATGGTACTAACAGTAGATTGTAAAGTTGATTTCTTTTCCAAATGTAGTGTCACTATCTCAGGCAGAAAATGCTGGCTAAAGAAAAGCAATTGGAGAAGGCTGCATACAGAACTGATCCAGTGAAGTGGAAAGCAGAGACATTACAAAACTAATGCAGAAAATATATTAATTTCTGGACTTCCATAAGCAGCTGTACATTCCTACCAAGATTTTTATTCTTTTCCCTCAGGGCAAGACCTTGGAAGGGAAGTGTATCAACTTTAAAATTCATACATATGCATATGTTTTCAGATTCTATGTGTCCAGAGTTTATGTCCAGGGCAAACACAGCTTTTCATTAAGTTCTCCCAAAACTGTCATGCAAATGGTCAGAGAAGAGCTGGCAGGATACAGGGAAAGCCTTGAAATAGGAAATGGAAAGGGAAAAGATAAAGATAAAAAGAAAAAAAGTAAGAGAAAGAGAAAGAAAATGGAAACAGGAAAAGAAAAAGGAAAGGAAAAAGAAAAAAGGAAAATGAAAACGAAAGAAAAACTATTAAGGAATTGTATTTTAAGCGTCTGCCTGGCACTGCAAAGGAAATCAATGCTTTTCAAACCCAGGTGACAACAGGACAATCTTCACTATTTCCATGTTACTGTAACCAATGCCACTGGCGTCCTATGAGAGGGCTTATGCGATAAGATTGGTAAGAAAACGACCCTTTCTGTTCTCAAAGGATCTGGAATTCATAAAAATAATTTTATCACAGCATGCAGTGGTAAAGAAAAAAAAAGACGGCATTCTATTTCTGAAGATAGTTCATTTCCACCAGAAGGAAGAACAAGAAATCTGAACTTCTAGCTGGTATTGATCTATAACACCATATAGGGAGGAACAGGAGTTACAGAAAGCAACAGTTGCTTTAGCAGTCCCTCTATTTCTTCCGCTGGTTAGCATTTGGATGCTCTGTGCAAAGCCAGTGCACTGAATGGTTCAGTTACCTTTTATATCCTAATGGCAAAAGTGAGTTTGCACAGGGAGAAAACCCTACCAAGGGGCTTTTGGGAGCCCAACACTGACCATTGGATCTACTCAGCTGTTACTGCACAGTATCAGCTCTCAAAAGGGCTGAAGGAGCAAAATATAGTTGATGTAGAATATGGCCCCCAAGAACATGCCTAAAGACAAAAGCTACAGGCAGCAATTAGACTCTGGGTCTTCACAAACTACTAAACATGTCATTCAGGTAGTTATGCATTTTGCAGTAGAACAAAGCCCACTGAACCAGCCCGTGATCTTTGCAGTCACCCAGTGCATCGTGCTACATCAGGTTGCATTACATTCATCATATCAAGCTGTACTACATCTGAAATGTTGTAACACAGTGAAAATGATTGACCCATGATTCACTTTATTGTGATACACTGAAATATAACACACACCGGAAACCTATGAGAAAAATATGTTATACATATGATATATAAGAGAACAAATACGAACTGCTTTCGTAAATTCACATCTGTTTTTATTTTGATAGGCAATTACACATTTTATACCCACACATGCTAAAAAAAACATCACTGTTTTTTGTGTTATAAAATATACATTTAAAAAAAACAGATATTGAATCTAAAAAATAATGTGAATTTAGTGAATTTCTTCCCACTTAATTTTTCACTAAATTAGTTTTCAGTCCTTATTTGTACTGTAATGTGTCTCAAGGATCCTGAAATGCTGTCCCATCAGTCTCTCATTAGGTAGCTTTATACAGCTCTACCAAATCTCCAGAAATGCAGTAATATAACTACAAGGAGAAATTACTACATACATCAATAGCCATCTGGAATGAAATCCAGTTAAAAGAGTTGTTAAGAGCATTGAAAGAAAAGTTCATTCTCAAACAAAACTTTTGAAAGACTCACTTTGTACTAATTAGGAAGAGAAAATTGGTCATTTAAGGCTCTTATTGGAAAAGACTAATTAGAAGAAATGGACACTTACTTTCACGTACAACACAGTAAAGCATTTCAAAGGGTAAAAAAATATGAAATAGGAATAGAATAAAAAATCACCACGTACTACTGAGAGTGACCTGTCATTATTCAAATTGTTTTTAAATGTTCTAGGTATAAAGCCAAAACAACCTAAAAGGTATATATTTACATGTGTATAATATATTTCAATAATTGAAAATCTAGGCCAACCATCCTCTAGTTTCTGTTTATCATCTAGAGTACGCTATGAATATTCCCTGAGAGGAAATGCAGAGATTTCAGCTCCTTATGCTATCACATAATTAAGTTTGAGTGCAGTAAGTACAGTATCTGTCACATTCATGTGAAATGAAAGCCTCTGTGCAGTAGATAACGGATTTCCCACAACCTAATACAAATTAACCTCATTAAGCCACTGAAGCATTCCACAGGAGGAGATGGTATTTTGGAAGACTCACAGTTTGGTTTTGTTTCTTCTTCTCTGAGCACAGACTTCAAAGCGTGCTGCTCACTTTGCAGAAAATGTTTTTGAGGAACCGAGTGTCATTTCTGGAATCTTTCAGAAATTCATTATTCAGAACCACCACAAACACTCAGTTCTCCATCCTCTGCTAATGAAAGTAATCCTGCCTGAAATCAATGTGAAGAAAGACTGAAGAAAGAGACCGAGAGATATCTGCGTGTACAGACTGTGAAGTTTTCCTGATGATTACATATAATATACCTATATATTATGTTTCAGAAGATGTAACACCGTAATATGAGAGTGCAACTTGGAAAACAGATATAATCATATCTTACCCATTAACGGTGTATCCTGTAATTAGCCTGCCACTTTTACAGCTTTTTTTCATGTAGTGAAACTGTCAATAGCTATCTCATTAATCAATATGATACTGGCACATCAAAAACTTCGGGGCTCACAATTATGATCCTGGAAAAAATAAAGCTAAGTAATTATTATTTCTCATTTTATATGACATTGAATGTGCTTAAAGAATATGCTTAAACATACTTGGTAAATAAATTTAAATATATATAATTTCTAACTATTCTTGTTCCCTCATGACAGTTTCAGATTTATTTCCTTCCGATGAATGACATTTTAGTCATATTTGAACAGTGTATCTGGCAATAAATTATGGCTCTGAGTCCTTCACTTCTGTGAGAAGTTTGCTACAGAGCAGAACGCAAGTTATTGCTCCAGATTATTATTTTGTAACTCACAAATAGGAACATAATGTATTTACCAAAATGCAGTGTTAGAGTCAAATCTAGCATTAAATCAAGTACAGTACTCTGAAATGACTGCTCATTGCAATCGCCATTTCTCAACTTCGTCACTTGATCATTCAAGTCCAGATCTGATACCTATCTGCTATGACATTTGAATCTTTCATTTGCTGAAAGTTATATAAGTCATGCAGTAACATAGACACGGGCCATTAAAAAAAGAGGAAGAAACATGTTTGCATGGCCAGGATGAAATAAAGTCACAGATTGTATCTGTACTCAGGCTTCCCACCATTCCAGCAGTCACTGTAAAATAATGAAGGGAAAAAGTCATAAAGGCTCCATAATGTGCTCTCTGCAAAGACACCGGCACAATTAGGTAATACTACTAAACCAACCTAATGATGAACAGCTACTGAAAAAACAACAAACCCCTTGCCACTTTTCCCACACCCTTTCATTTCTTATTTGCCTGAACAGTGTTAGGGTAAGTCAGGGATTTAGATGGGTAGAAAAGTACCTCTTTTTTTGTAGGGTTAGTTCTCTACCAGCATAGCTCCTAAAGCTGAGTGCAGAGACTAGTGAGAAGCAGATTCAGCCAAAGACAAGCAGCAGCAGCAGGCGGCCACTGACTTGTGATCACCTCCTCCCACAGAAACCAGTTCTACACTGGCATACAAGTACTGCAGCCCTGCGCCCTTATATTAGATGAATGTAACTTCCTTTATTACCTTCCAGGAAACTCCTCCAAGATCTGAGAGATTATATACAGTCTGCAAAGTTTTCTTTGCATGCAGCTGGGCATTTATTAAAGCTTGTCACAAAAGCAAAATTTTGTTGAAACAAGAAGCTACAGATCACCAATAAGGAGAGAAACGGAAATGACTTTTTGCCCTGAGTTTCAATCCAAACTACATATAATACTAAATAAACTTCGGCCGTTTTGACATCTTGGGGAAGACATACCATATGAAATACTATAGTGATCCAATTGTTCAAACCATGCACATATATAGTCTTTATTTATGCATACCATATTCATATGAGTAATTGCATTAAGGACTATAATAGAACTACTGACTTTTTAATAACCATCTGCAAGGGAAAACAAACAATATTTCAGCAGATTATCAAACTGCATCATCATTTCCCCCAAGTAATTAGTCACTATGGTATACCAGCAAGATATTTAAATGGGAGGGGAGGGGTAACAATACCACAAAAATAAATAAAATTAGTTATTATAATGCACCATTAACAGAACAGACTATAAATCACTGTCCTACTCTTAGGTGACCAAGAAAAAAAGTGGGTTTTCTTGTTCACATAGTCTATTTGCTTTCTTTATTCTGACTGACATGGAAAACAAATGTAGGTTGTATTTCCGCTACACTTCAGCAATTTCAATATGTCACGTCATTCTCGGTGTGTCACTGTAGAGAGGAAGGATTACAAATAAACTTGCAAAATCTCACTCACATGCAAGCACACTCACACACAGAGTACTGTTGCATAATTTCAGTAGTTTAATAAGTGTTAGTACCTGCTATATCTAAGCAATCACAGTCTTTTGCAGCCACAGTTAAGCCAAGATATCCAACTAAGCTTTCTTTGTTAAAAGCCAGATAAAGGTATATGAAACAAAATACAATGTCCACTTCCTTCACAGAATCATAGAATGGCTTGGGTTGGAAGGGACCCATGTGATTAATTACAATATCTGTCTGCTACATCCACCAAGCAGTAGGTAAGGAAAAAACTGAATTTCATTCAATCATGCTCTTGTTGTCACTGGGGTGATACTGCTGTACTTAGGGTGATCTAAGAATATAAGTAGCACGAAGCTTTTTGTTATTGATGTAATCTCTTCTTTGATCAGCCACTAATGTAATGGGGAAAAAACAGACAAGCTTTCAGGTGTACAAGCTTCAGTCTTCTTATGTGAACACAGAACATCAGCTCCATGGCAGCAAAGAAAGGAAAAAAACAAGGGGACATCTGTCATACCAGTTACCTCTCATTACCTCTGGAATGCAGTAAGCCAGTGATTCCCAGAGAAGCACATCGACAGGAACTTTACTAAAGATGACCATTATAGACCAGATTGAAAGTCCTTTCAATTCAATTATTTGGGCTTCATCAGTGGTTATGAGTCAGAATTTCAACAATCAAGTTAAAATTTTGTATTGTCAATGAAGGTGAAGTCTGGATTTACAACTTAGGTATTTATTCGATGATTCCATATTTAGCACCTATTACAGTGATTGAGTGAATGATGGCACATATGCTAGATATGTGACTAAAAATATGGTGAATTAGGGTTATTTAATCATGTTTTAACCTGTCGCTAAAGTCGTCATATTTTTCACTGTGGAGTTCATTTGCTAAAAGAAATACAGTAACCAGGCAAAGAAACTATTTTTGAAACCTAGTCAATTCTGGTTACACATGGAACCTAAAAGTAAACATCTTCAGAGAGGGCAAACAAATTGCTTCTACATGACATTTTATATTTTTTAACAAGACTTTTTAAAAAATGCTAAGGTAAACTTAAGGGATGTTACAGTTTGCAACTTTTTAAAACAAAGCAGAATAATTAATTTTATTGGAGAAAAAGCTACTTTTTTTTTTTTTTATATATGTTTTAGCCAGTGAACTGAAAAATCAATTACAGACACAGCAGTTATTCCTGTGCCCTCGGTAGTGACAATGAAGCATGCTACAATTGCACTGCATCTCAGGAAAGGCATTCATGCTGCTTTATTTTTCAGATGACACATAGTGCAGCACTAAAGAATCAGCAGGAAAAAGATGATAATTTTGTGCTTTCTTACTCTACATTATCATTACATTTCTTGTAGCTACTTAAAAAGTTATTTAGTTATCTATGTATTCATCTACTTCTTTGTACGGAGCATGCACATTCAGCCTCAGCATTGGCAAAACCTAGCAATAAGGAGCTGCAGCAGACTCACATCTCCTCCGCCAATGGATTCTGCAGCCTCTAGCAGATATGAGCAGTAGAAATCTTTTGGAAAGAGAAAAAAAAAAAACAAAACAGGAAGACAGAGACAGCATTTGGCAAAAAAAAACATTCGACCTTCAACCTTTGCTTCTAAGAAATGTACACAGACTGTCAAGATAATCCTCTCATATTAGACAGGCTACCTGCTAGATCAGCAGATCAATATCTGCAGAGAGGCACATGCCAACACACTGCAGTGAGTCCAGCCAAAGAGTCGCGTTGTTCGATCAGAGCAGTCCATTCCGTGCCAGAAGCCACACAGACCTCCTTTTTGCTTGATTTGGGTAATACTATGATATGGACAACTCCTTCCCGTGCAAATATCTCCTAAGCCCCTACAAACACACCTTACTGACAAGGCTTTGAGGTCTTATTTAACTGCTTTCACCTTTCCATGCCTTGCACTACAGCTTTAGCTATTAAAAGTCACTTGTTCACCTTGAGCACTTAAAAAGTCCAGAAAGAACACACACTTAGTTTAGCTGAGAAGTACAGCACTACTTTTCATTTCTTTTGTTCTGATGTCTCTTGTATCCTGGGACAGATTCTCAGGTGAATTATAAAACAGAAAATACAGAGTTGCTTGCTTGCTTGGAGAAATTACTTTTGTAGTGTCATCTGTTGGCAACACATACACAAAAGACCTCGCTAACTGCTGCCCCTCCCAGGCTCCTTGGACTCAATGTGATGTTTTCTCTCCTGAGAGAACCACTTTAAAATTACAAGAGCAATTTGTGGTAAGTGTTTATCCTGCAGGCATTAGCCCAGCTCCTATTGCAGGTCTGCCTCTACCATGCAATTAACCCACTTAGGCCTCTTGGGTGAAGAACGGTAAGTGGAGTTCATATGACAACACTATGCTGATAGCATCTCTGGTAGCTCTTAAAAACTGAGCTAATGAATGGTTTGCCACACTCCCATTGCCAAGCAAACTTTGCTGTACAGTGCCAAAAATAAATCTCATCCATCAGCTTGTTTGCCAGCCACTGGTTATAGCCATCTGTGTGGGAAGACATTTTCCCTTTTGAAAACAAAAACAAAAGCAACAAGGAAAACTGCACTGCAAGCGTTACCCCTGAGAGCTCACCAGTGACCCAGGGAGATTAAGCCTCAGATATTCCCATGGCATTGTCTGTGCAATGAAATGGACTGAAGGATTGAGTTATCCACAATAAGAGAAAAAACACTTACTGGAACAGCACAACAATCAGGCATGGTCCCAGATGGGCACATGGTTCTTATGAACATAAAATCACAGATGGAGAACTTCATGTATGGTCTCTTGGGCCTGGAGATCTCATAACCATGTGACTTTAACTTCCTGGCCTCACTCAGGCTAATTGATTCAATCAGACCTTTGGCAGGAATAAGCTAATGTTACTCAAATAAGCTTATCTCCTCTCTCACAACAGTCAGGGCCTTCTTATGGCAGTGGCTGCAAATGACATCTTCAGGACAACCGTTTATGCAAAGATACAAGAACTCACACACAACTTCTGTTAGCCTATAAGATAATCTCTTCTTCACACAACCCCCTCTCAGCCTACAGTGTTGCCCTCCCTAGGACCCACTTTCAACTTCAAAATAAGATCATTGCCAGGCTTCTGAAACCACAGAGAATTCAGAGACAAGATCACATGCACTGATCATATGGGATCTTGCAGATAACTCTGTGTTCACACAGTTCACTGTAGAAGGTACTGCAAGGAGTTAGAAGATCAACCAAGGATTGTTCTTGCTTATTGCTCTCTTCTGCATATTTCAAGTGGCCAACTATATCTTGCTCATCCCAAGGTCAAGCCCACACAGTGCTCTTGATTCTATGTTCTTTATATGAGCATACCCATGTGTTCCAACATTAACCTTCCCAGATGTGGAAACTGATCACATAGGACAGCTGCTGTAAAAGTGATCCCACTAGGCTGCCTAGAGTGGCCACAAGCCAAAGACATGAATATGTATGAACCATCATTAGAAAGGGGCTCTGTCTTTTAGGAGGAGCAACCCTCAACCATGGGCCAACACTCCATGGTGCCTGGTGGTTCCTCTTGTCCCAGCAGGACTCCCAGGGCTTCATCAGCAGTCTTGGGGATATCTGTATCTGTAGTGGTAATAATCTGTGCCGTATCTATTGGCTACTATGCGGATTCTTGACAACTGCCAAACCCTGTGCAACCCACTGGAAGAGAGGAAAAGGCTTCTGCATGTTTGCACAAACCTCAAGATAAGCTCAGCTCCCAGCCACAGTAAAGCCATAGGGTTGCTAAACACTTCCCACCTGAGGTGCCAAGGTGGAACAGCTGCACCATCACCATCCCATTTGTTAGAGATAAGACACTGATGGCAGCAAAGGCTCTGTGCTTCCTTATGGGCCAGAAATGGCAAGCAAAAGACTTCCCTCCTTTTTTTCTAGCTGCTGCAGGCTGACACCATCCACAAGACAAGCATGTGCAGCATTGGCAAAGAAACACCCAGGGCAAGGCACAGTTTATAAATACTACAAGAAGTCAAAAGCCTCAGTATCTCTGAGGTTGTTAGCAAACATGTTAAGCAAATGATATATTAAAGTGTGCAGACGTTTTGTAAATTAACAGGCTGAGGTTCGAGATTACTAATTATATGATTTTGCAGAGAAAAAAGACCAATCCAGTCTCAGACACTCAAAAGAACATTTGGCACAAAGACTTTTTATTCTCCCTTTCTCTCTGTGGGCCTTCTGCCAAATATCTCGACTCAGCAAGAAGCAGTAGCACATGTCTCAGAGCACTCTTCAGCATCTGACAGACTACAAAAAAACCCACATTTTTTCCTCTGTCTCAGGGCTTCAGAAGCCTGTAGTTTACACAGTTTATGGGAAATATGTTTCCCCTGCTTCCTTAGATGACTCTCATTATTAATTTTCTTTTCTTTCCAGCTGACCCAAATGGTCTCAGGGCACAGTGTACTAGATGACAAATTAACATGATCTCAGGCATGCATGAGAAGTAAAAATAAAGGTTTTCTCTACCTTCATGCATTTGAATGGCCCTCTGGCTCATATCCCTTGCCTGAAGTAACATCTTAAGAAAAGTGCTGTGAATGGGAGTCTTTATAAAATAGGATTAGTGTAACAAGGTGGAGAGGTAAATTCAATAGTCCTTTTGAACAGCCTGCTTCCAGGCTTCTCACACTTATTAGAAAATAGCTCAAGCACCTCAGTAGGATTTAGGTGCCTCTGTGGAAAGAGCAGCTGAAGCCCAGGGTAGGACAACAGCGATTTCCCCAGACAAAAATGCTTCTGAGTCCCTGTGCAATAATTCCATCTCAACACACACCTAGTCAATTGCAAGTACTCTTGTTTCCACAGTTAAGGTATTTATTTAGTTAGTAAAGTGCAGAAACATATTTAGGCTTTGATAAGAAGCTTGCTTCATATTTAAGCACCTGAATGTTACCGTGAATTCTGTTATCAAAGTCTTTATTCCACTCTTCTTATTAAAAAATGTTGCTTAGCACCACTTATTGATCTCATACTAAGATTCTTCATGGTTAGAAAAGCAACAGCCCCTCCACTTATTTGGAAACACTGTAATGAATTCCAGTGAAAGAAAACAGAAAGCAGTGACTTTCAAAGTAATGACACAAACACTTTTTTTCTAAGGATACATCTGAACATCTGCTGTAGTTTAACCTGACAGCCACATAGCCATTCACTCATTTTCTCTGCCACTGGGGTGGGAGAAAGAATTAGGGCACCAAATTAAAACTCGTGGGTTGAGATAAGAAGATTTTAATAGGAAAAATAAACATACACATAACAAATGATACACAACACAATTGCTCATCAACTGCTGACCAATACCCCGCAGCCCCTCAGCCAACTTCCCTCAGTTTAATTGTTCTACATGACACCCTGTGGTACGTGATACCTCTTTGGCCAGTTTGGGTCAGCTGCCCTGGTTCTGTCCCCTCCCAGCTCCTTGTTCACTGTCAAGGCAGTGTGAGAAGCTGGAATATCCCTGGCTCTGTGCAATACTGCTCAGCAACAACTAAAACATTGGTGTGTTATCAACACTATTTTCATCCTAAATCCAATACATGGCACCATATCAGCCACTATGAAGAAAATTAACTCTATCCCAGACAAAACCGGGACATCACTAAAAGGTGATATCTGTACTGATGAATCATTAAGCTGATTAAACCTAGAATACACACTATACCAAAAGTATTCTAGCAATTACCTGATTTAATCCACCCAGTGAAGTCAAGGTGGACTTACAAAAATTCTGTCAACTTCAAGATACCAATTGTGCATAATTTTTTCAACTGCAATATTCATAATACTAAGTGACTCTATACTCCTTTTCTGTACAGAAAAGTACTTATATATACTTGTGTACCTATTTATCTATAAAGAATATTTAAATTAAAATATCCTGAAAATATTCTGAAAATATTTGTTACATTCTGAAGTGTGTATAAATTGGGCACACATATATATGTGATGAAATGTAACAAAACTTATCTATAAAAAGCAGTTGATTTTTTAAATTCCACATTTCTACATTTTAAAAACTCTTGAGAGATTTTTGGTTGGATGGTTATTTTCTATAGATAGAGTTTCAGTTGATGTGCCAGTCTTTAGGGATTTGTTTTGGCTCTGTTTTGCTTTGCTTTATCTATTTTCATGTCTCGATAGAATGGTATAGCTGTACTAGTTTAAAGATTCTTTAATTTCTTTTATACTATATCACATTCCACTTCACAGCTCTTTAAAGCATTTTCACTTAGTCTGTCAATTAAACCAAAATATCAGGTTCCTACCTTGAAATATTCCTCCCACAAGTTGCAAGTACATACATACAAACTTGCCTTTCAGAAACCTACATAGCTGGGTTTTTTTTAATAATCCTCTCCCACCCCTGCCTTCTAGGACTTCCCCACAATACTTCAGGCTCCTACACATATGTTAAGAGAAACTCTGTAGGATGTCCCAGCTCACAGTTCACTGTCTGAAAGAAAGATCTTAATTTTAAGTTTCAGTTTGCTTCTGTAGAGCCGCAGGCAAGCTCTTTGAAGTGCAGAGTCAGGGGAGGAACTTAACTCAGGCCTTTAGAAAAAAAACTGCTAACAAAGCACATGTACAGTCCTGTGAAATCCCCTCTTTTAGAGTGATCTCCCCTGCTACAACCTTCACTCTACATTATTGATTCCATAAATAGTGAGTCTGTAAGCCATGGTTATGATGAATCAATAAGTAACTAGACAGAGGCTATGAACTGAAGCTGGATGACCTGGGAAGAAGCTAGCTATTCTTCAAGATGGAGAAAAAGTAAGCACATTTCAACAAGCAAAATAAAAGAGAAGAAACTGCCAGGAGAACTGTTCAGAGCTGTGCAATCAAGAATATTTTTGCTCAAGGATTCCCAGTAGATAGTACTTAGAGATATCTCTCGCTGCTGAACAGGTATCTTTTAAGATGCTTCAAGCAGACTCCCTCGCACTTGCTTCTGAAGGAACCCTGGTTGATAGAAGTTGTTGATAGGAAACAAATACCACTCTCACTGCTATACAAAGTTAGAAGCTGCAAAAATATCATCACTCCCAAAACACCATAGGCATGCTTTGCAAAAACTGTCAGGTAATGAAGCATCTGAAGTTATTCATATCTTCAAGAGAAGCCTTTTGTGAAACAAGATATACGGTAAAAAGTAGTATTCAGGAACTTTATCAGAGAATGAGAATACGGCTTCAAGCTTGCCACTTTATCTCACATCTCTACAGGAGCTGATACGTTGCATACCAGGATATGAGAGCCCAAGCCAGCTTGCAATCCCTCTTGGTTACTGCCCATCCATGCAATAAGCCACTTCTGGGGTGCTGGTGCAGATCTCACTATGCACCTCTTGAGCATCAACATTCTGGGACCATAAAAAGCACATACGTTAACAGGATTTAAGTAAATTAGTAGAAATTAATTGCCTCTGTTCAAGGCAAGCTTCACACCCCTCACCCAATCCAACTCCAACAGTTTCTCCTCTCCATGTCAGCCACCACCCAGATGCACCATCTTCCCAAAAGAGCTGATGCAACACTCCTCAGATGCAGGGAACAAGGAACCCTTTGAGTTGTCCACGCCAGAGATGGCTCATGTGGAAGGGAGAGTCTCACATCTTTCTCACCACTATGAGAGGGGGAGGGGAGAAAGAGACAGATGGGCCCTCAGGGAGCAATGAAAATATCATGAAAATACACTTATTGGTCCCGTTGTAATGTTAATGTTGTTAATAAAATTTTGCAAGGAATCAATGTATAAGTAAATTAACATCTGCACAGAAAATAATAATAACAGTGTCTATATAGTAATTGTACACATTTTTATGGCTGTGTTTTATGATCTTTTTGCTACTTTAATGTCAGAATTTCCACACAGAGGTCAATATTAAAACCTCAAAACTTCACCCCTCAGGTCACTTAGAATTGTCTGAAGTTTAGTTAAATGACTGAAAGATCAGTAGATAGAGAATCAATTGTTATCTGTGGGGTAGTTTATATGTACTCTTTCAAAATCCCATGCTGAATGCCATGCACAACACATACTAGTGTAGGATATTCGTCTTCCAAAAACTGACAGAAAATGAGTTGCCATCTATAAATGTCTACGTGCCCATGCCTACTTTCAAGGTTAGATGAAACTGTTACAGGGAAATAACCATTACCCACAGTTCCTTAGGAATACCTGCCCTGACTCATGACAAATATTTATACTGCTTTAGCTCTAAAATGCACGCTAGAAGAAATAGATGAGCATTAAATAACTGTCCAGGTCTACGGCATTGATATGTTGTGAAGGGAGCCATGCAAAATCTTCTTTAATGTGTGGAAGACTGTCACAAAACAAGAATTGCCTTCCCCTTCAATTCACCACCTTAAAAAGCTGAACAGTAAGGGATACACTGTAGGATTTGACAAAATGCCATTCATGAGGTACCTTGTCTGATCATATTCACAAATCTAGCAGGAGTTTTATCTTCACAGCGCTCGCGACACAAGGAAGTCCTGAAAATAACTTCAGCACACATCCTCCATGTGCAGTTGTGGTTAGAAAAGCATTATAAGAAAAAATAAAAGGGTGGAGGAATCAGACACTAAAGATGCAGCTGGAGTGAGCCTGACTTCAGTGGTACTGCCTTGCTTTGACACTAATTCTTTATATACTGCATTACCTGAAGTTATATTAAAGCTAGGCACCTGTAAGTTCTAAGGAACAAAAAGCACAACAATCAAAATAAAAGTGGACACTGAATTGCTTCTTATTTCACACACAGCTACTCTGATATTTGCATACAGTGACTGCTCTTCATTTGGACTTTCTTTAGCAAATATGCTGCATAAAATGGATGCTAGCTGATTATTTCTGATAATCTGTCTCATCTCTTCAAGGGAGAGGCATGCTCATCCACATTTCCTTTCCTGCACAGTCATTTGTGGAGTCTAGCAACACACATAAAGGTACTGTCAGCTGAATGAACTGAATCCAAATTTCAGTAGTGCAGGCAAGGTTCACAGCCCTGAAAGCAATGCACAACAGCAACTAAAACTGGAAAAATGAAGAGACTGCTAGAGATTTTTGTCCCTGTCTATTTTTATCAAATATTATATACATGATACAAGTACATAAATACACATACAGTCATAGGCATATGAAGCACTAAGTGGAAGGATCAAAACTTTAACACAGCACTATTCCACAGTATTTTTATTCACTTTCTGAGTCTTTATACCATTATTTGCTATGTTATTTCAACAGCAGAGAAAGTGAAGATTCCACGGTTCTTTACAAATGCAAAGACACAACACCATACCTTGGATATCTAAAGCTAATCTAAACTGGACATCCCCGCATAATCAATACAGAGATATAAATAGAAGCAGCCCCAGGAGGTAATACATTATTTTTACATAAGCAAGATTAGATCCGTCCCTGCAGGATCTGGTTTTGATCTGTTGAGAGGAAAACCCCTGAGGGAAAGAGATGCATCAGCAGAGACATGAATTTGCACTTGAGTTGGTCCCTGGTTAGTCACTGCTTTCAGGAGTCTGCCCCCATGAGAATCTGGTATTAGAATTCTGAAACAGATCTAACAGAATGTCACTGCTCTACAACCACAGCTGCTCTATCACTGATAATATAGGTGTATAACTAAAACTAGCTAAAATAAATCCACTGATTCATCCTCTGCAGCAAAGCTGACCTCTAAGATCTCAGGTATTTGCCAGTACTCAGCACAGGGGTGATTTCCAGGTCCAAATGTAACACTCAAGTCAGAGGAAGAAGCAACAGGACATTTGAGGAATACACTTCCCTAGCTATTTTTCAGGAGATTTTAAATGGGAGCAGCATATCTAGACTGATTTTCAAAGCTCTCTTTATACTATGAACATTCTCCTTACAAAAAAAATATATATATATCTATATATGTATGTATCAAATTTAGAGGACTCAGGTTTGCTGGATTTAAAACATATCACTGATTTCTTTCCTCACTGTAGACAATTGACTTCAATAAATGGCCACAAAGATGGTCTGGAAGTTATAAATACCATATACAACTGTAAAACATTTCCACATTTTTCTGCAGGTTCTCTGTAGGAAAGAAATCTCATGTGTCTTGTCTATCTGCTCTTTAATTATTCATTTTTGCTATGCATGGACCTAGATTTCTCCATAAAATAAATAAAGTAGAAAGTACATGCCAAATATAAAAACTTCATTAAAATCCATTGAAATTGTTACTTCACAGTGACCGTTGTTATGAAAAATGGAGCAATATTTTATAGCTTCACAGTTCTCTCCTGCAATTATTCTATTAGGATAAGCCATAATCAGGCATTTTTCTCACATTTTTAGCGTGGGTCATAGTGCTGTTGTATTCCTAGCACCAAGCAGAACAGCAAATTCATTTATAATCACTCCTACAGATCTGTGCAGACAATAGAACAGGTTTTTGGGAGAGTTTTTCTGGCATCCAAAGTGCTGCCTTACACTGCTGTTTAGCTCAGGAGTGAATTGTTGTGATAGTTTTAAATGTGAGTTCTTCACAACAATTACTGTATATACAAGTAAAAAAATCCTCAGTAGACTAAGATATGTTTGCAAATAGAAGTAAAACTAGAAAGGTATTTACTTCAGCAAATTCGTTATTTTTAGAACTATTTTCAATATTTACTCCCAGTAGTACCCAACAGACTTTCACTGCTTATTTCAAAAGAGACAAAAACATAATGATGAGGAGGAAATGTCACCCATGATGAAATAAACCACATGAGCTGGAAAAAATATGATTTCCATGTGCTACTCAGACTAGTCTCACTTACTTTTGCTCCGGCTTTTGGCTAAAACCTCAAGTTTTAGATGTTTGTAACGTGAACATAAAATGTTGACCGTCTATTAATGGAGGATCCGAGTCCAAATTGTATTTTGCAATTTGCAAAAGTTGTGAACATTTCTGTATAAGAAAAGAACAGCTGTTCTAAAATATGGCACTGTTAGAGGTGGTAATATTCAGTGGACCTTCTGGTATCTTCTTTTTTTAAAGAAAATTTTAAAAGGCGCCATTTCAAAAAAGCTTTCTTTTTCTCTGAGGTTTAGGTGTCATTTCAGATCTGTGAAGTGCAATATACCAAAGCCCTCTCAGGAAGATAAGCTCTTTTCTTCAGTCTTCTTCCACTATACAAGCTGCTTTTCACAGTAAACCCAGGAAAATGTAATGACGGTACTGTCATGACAGGAGGAGGATGGGAAATATGTACTGTCCTTAAATTGCTTAGCAGAAAAGAACATCTAATGACGCAGAGCAAAAACTGAAAAGTCAAGAAAAGGATGAGAAGAGACTGTCCTTGCACCGCAATAATGGGCATCTTCCTAATTTCTCACGTTTTAACTGTTTACATCCCATCCCATTATCTCTAGCATTAGGCAGGAGCCCTGACTGCTTCCTGCAGTCCCCACAGAGCCGTTCCCAGGGCTGGTGTAAAACAAAGCGGTAAAAGAGACTTTGTGCTGTCTAAATGATTCTATGAATAGGAGTGGCATAAGTAGGATGAAAGGTTCGTTCATTTCTCAGATGCTTCCAGAGCACGCAAGGTACCTTTCGTCATCTGCAATCCAACTTCTTAGTATATTATGAGATACATATCATAGATGAGCATTTCTGGATTTTCCAGTTTTCTGGAAAGGTAGGCATAGACATGGAAGCTGTATTTGTATTTGTCTAAGGTGCATTTGAGCCAAAAGGAAAAGGGAGGAGATTTACAGAGCCTCCATATGCACAGCATGCAGCAGTGTAACAAGATGGCACAATATTACTCTTCTTCCTTCCTTATTTAAACTTGTATCTTCTCTCAGATACAGTTATATTTGTTCTTAATATCTCTAGCAGATGTTCTGGGGTGAGTGATGCAATTAAGAATCTAAAATTCCCATTTCTTCCAGATGCTTATTTTCTCAATATTCACTCACTAGAAATATATTTACTTTCCACTCTGTGGTGTCTCGCAGTTAGCACACCTTCTGGGTTCCATTTCAGACAATTTGCACAGTTAATCTGACACATGCCGATGCATCTTAGATGAATGTTTAGCACCAGTAATCTTTTTTTTCTACTGATAGTAAATTTACATATCATACCAAAACAGACCAAAGTTTTGAATATGGAATTTACTTTAAAAAATCCTTTGATTTTGTCGTTCATAAGCACAACGCTTTCTGCTGTCATATTTTTTTTTAAAGTTAACTATGGCTTTGCTTAACTTTCCAGCTCACAGAAGGAATTTAATGTTGACTTCAGTCTTTTCTAAGACTCACTCTTTTCATTGAGATGGAATTACACTTTTACCTGCTTTATCCCTGTTCCCCTTTCACTAGACACATACATAGACCAGAGTTCAAATTCTGGATTCAGCACAATTTTGGCCTTCCCAGCAACTCAGCCAGCCTTCTATGAGCCCTACCTCTCCTCTTGCACATGGTCCTGGAGCAGAGACTCATAGGAAGCAATTCTAATGACTGCACCTTAAAATCTCAGGAATGACGCAATGCACCCAGGATTTGTGTTGGTCTTAACAGAACACTTTTCTCAGGCATATCTTTTCCAAAGCTCTGTATTCACCCAGAATAACCCACACATTCAGCTTTATACTTCAGTCATTCGAGGACATTCGATGGCAAAGCCGTAAGTATTTTGCAAAAAGAATTCTAAGTCTATTGCATTTACTTGAGAACAATTTCAGTACAAGAGTTATACAAATCTATGGGGAAAAAAAGAACAAGGCAGACTTGGCAGCTCCTGCCTCAGCCTCCTCATCACTACAGACAGAATTCTTGCTCAGTCTGGTAAAAGAAAGCTGCACAAAGCAGACTGCTCTTTTATGATTTTCCTGCTTCCTGTCATCCAAACCCCCAAGCCAGCCTCCCTTCTCCAGTCAGTGTGCTGTAGCTTTGTTCCCACCTATGTGGAGAAGTGAGTTTTTTCTCAGTTGCAGTCACCGCTCTGCCAAAAGGTACTTTCACACCTTAATTGGAAGGTCAAATTTTTAGTATTATCTCTCTGCAAATTTCAAGAATTTTTCCTGTGTTTCTGTATATTTTAGCTCAACAAGGAGATATGCAGCAAACGACAAATCCAAGTTTTAGGAAGAACACTTCCTTAATGGAACAAAACAACATTTGCAGAAGGATATGCAGATAGATATAAATGAATCTGTCACAAACAAAATTTCATCAACTTCTGACCTGTAACACAAGACTCTATTTGAGCACCAGAAATAAAATAAGACCTTTACAGTTTTATTTGGACATTCTGACTCTGGAACACAAGAAGAGTTTTTAGGCAGATAAAGGAACTACACCCAAACTGAGACTTTCTGCTGAGACTTCCTGAAAGTTCGAGGTTTGCACTAGTTTTCTTTGGTATATCAATTCAGGCAAGTATTCACAACTAGACTGGAGGTTTGAATTCCCACTTTGTGAAAGAAATGAGTTCTGACAGGTGTTTCAGAGAACCGAAGAGAAATGCCTCTCTTAGGCATGATGTGAATAATTCTGAGTCTTCGGTTACGTTTGAAAAGCACTAAGTGTTTTGCAGAGCTACTATAAATAAATGATAAGCATTTTAAAAACACTGAAATGGGCCACATAAGCTATTTCATCAGTTATGGCCTTGTGTTTTTTTCTTTCACCCATGCCTCCTGTCTCTGTGCACATAAACACAGGCAGACACAGGCTTTGCTGCTTTGGAGCTGTTGGTTTGTGCAGCTTGGGCTCAGATCAACCCACTGATCTTCAGAACAAATGAGACCCTTCTACAAAGGGGTAGCCTTCACTCCACTACAGTGAAGACTGCCATAGTGAGCATTAAAATGTTAAGACTTTCCCAACCCTCCAAAGAATAAAACTAAAAGGAATTGTTGCAGGAGGAAATGTCACAAATTGTAACAAAAAAAAAAACAAAACCATAAAGGATTTTTCTCCCGTAATTCTGCAGAATAGCTGACTGATTCCGAACATTTTCTTGGCACTTGCATGACTAAAGAACAGCTGTTCTAAAATATGACTTCGTACAAGCAATCACTTAACGCTGCCACAGACTAAATTCAATGAAGAGTGTCAAGAGAGAAGGGCACAGTCTTTAGACATCATCAGCAGAAAATTAATGCAGATGAAAGACAGATTAACATATCCCCTGGATGCTATAGAAATAATCTCCACATGGGATGAAACTTTCCAAGCACAAACCTCCAAACCTGAATACGTGAAATCCCCTGAGCAGAATAACAGGGGTGTGCAATAGATATATACAGGGTAGTCATCACTGCATGTATGGAATACAAGTCGAAAACCTGAGGAGTAGCGCAAGAGACCTTAAGACCAGACTAGAATTCAGTGGTAGAATTT
Organism: Aquila spilogaster; assembly: GCA_024606505.1. Classification (NCBI taxonomy): domain Eukaryota; kingdom Metazoa; phylum Chordata; class Aves; order Accipitriformes; family Accipitridae; genus Aquila; species Aquila spilogaster. The sequence continues at coordinate 48,396,878 of JANHGO010000069.1, forward strand.
GGCCTATTCTTGCACAGCAGTAATTTTACATAGCTGGTTAATGTTAAGGATCAGACTCTAATTATACTCTGATGTTGACCCATTATGTTGGACCTATAAAAAGAATTCAATCTTAACACATTTAATTTGGACAAAACATAAGGGAAACTATAAACTATTCAGATTTTCTTTTCAATTATATTCTTGTTTGATAGTCTCAAACATTAATAAAATTTTATGAGAGTTTCCCTGAGGAAAAAGAGAAAAATCAAAGTTATCATGCTAGCAGAGAAATAACTAATTGGTTTCTCCACCAAAGAAAGATTGTTTTAAGGTCTTAGAAACAAAAGATGTAAATAATTTTCCTATTTACAGCTCCTATGCTGTCAGTCTATACTGGAAGTACCCTCTTTAAAGGCAGTACAACCAGTATAACCACAATGTTTCCAAAGAAGTTTCCAGAAAGGGAGACAAGACAGGGAAGTGGGCACAAAGGGCAGCAGCGTTCCTATTAGCTCACTGCAGTGTATCACATCCCATTCATGGTGCATGATAGGACTTTCTCAGACACTGAACAGTTCTGTAGATACAGAAGGTTGTATTTTAAACCTGGAAATGCTGGCAAAAACATGAATTTCAATAACATAGTGTTGAGTGCTGTATTAATTGAGCACTTAACAAGTTGCTGAAACAGTAAGTAAAATTCTGAACAACAAACCTAAGAGACTGTTGCTATTAAAACACTAACTGAAGAAAGACAACCATCAAGGAGGCTAAAAAGTACTTTCATACTATTTTTAGGGATCTAGTCAAAATGATGCATGAAAACATAAGCTCTACGTTTCATACATTAAAGATAAAGAAATCTAGCACAACATATTACTTAGTGTACCTAACAAATCAGCAAGGCTAATTTGAAACCAAGAATACAAAACTGTAGTTACTGTAGTTAGAAAACTGTAGTACTCCAGTATTTGGGAAACGTCCATCTTTAGTCTAGATAGGACAGGTAACAGCAAGGTAAGTAAAGAATCAGTGTTTTTTTCATTCTTAGTATCATACAGTATTTTCCTAGCGAAAATTAAGGGAAAGATTAGTCTTCAAAAAATGGAAATCAGATAAAAAAATCAGCTGATTGATGGGAAGCTATTCAAGGAAAGATAACATTACTAATAAATGAAAGTGCTGAAAATGTTAAAAAGTCTGGCATTTCTAGCTGTAAAATCAACCAAGTATGTAACTTTTACAAGATTATAATCTTTTCTGCAATCCTCTCCTTTCCACTGCGACACAAAATCTGAATGTATTTAAGGATAAATATTATCATATAACTCATGAAAAGCTAATAATAATTTGACATTGGGATTACAGGATCAGGCCCAGAATTAAGAACCACTACACATTTCCATTTTAGCTGTCTTAAAAAAAAACATCAAGAAACCATAACACTAGCCAAAAATAACAGAAAAAAAAATGAGGTAATCAGTAAAAAGGAAGATGTATGATATCTCATTGCAGCTCTCCAGCTTCTCTCTCCATGGCTACCTCAAGGACAGCCTAAGTTTAGACCTCAAGGTGGTGGTGGTCATAGTGTAAAGCAGGGCAAAAATGAAGGCAGTCATTTAGTGTGATGGAACTGGTAGCACAGAGAATAAACTGGCATAATACCACTGTTGTCTTAACTTCTGTACCTACACCCTAGTAAACCACCAGAACTATCTTAGCGACCAGAGAAAATTATTTTCTTTTATACTGTGGCAGAATGCCAAGGAGAGCTATCTACTGAATTCTAAGAGATACTGTATTAACATTTTAGATTGCATTGACAGATGCTGATACGAAAGTGTTTGACTGACTGTGTTCTATTTTATCTTCAAGCAAATGGCAATTTTGGGATCAGGTTCTGATCCTGATATAACTAAAACTTTCAATTAATGCTGAAGCCAGATAAGAACATCTAATAGCTTTCTTCCTCGTGTCTGCTAAAATGGCTATGGTATTCCTTTGTTTCTATATTTAAACATTAATTACACTCAGAATTAAGTTAGTGAAAACTGCACACAAAGCATTCTCATTTAAGAGAATCTATCTCTGGGACAAACTCTCACAAGAGATAAGATTATCCATGTTTGAGCACATTTGGCATATCTGACAAAAGAATTTGATGAAGCAGTACTGACAGATCAACAATATAGGAGTGGATGCCACCATCTAATATTTTGACAGTCCCCAGCGACATTTTCCAGCATCACCTGGTAACTCCTACGACATTGACACATATCTCTGTGTGTTTGCAAATTCCCTTTCCTACAAATTCAGTTTTCTCCCACCTAATTCCCATCAAGAACCTGGGAATATACAGAACAAGTCTTACCTCCTTTGATAGGCCCACACATACAGAAATCACGTACTGGACACATACAGCGAGATCTGATCCCACGCAAAATGTTATAGTACAGGCACTTCAAAAAAGTGCAGAGAGACATGGTATTACTGCTGCTAACCCTTCATGTTAGAGCCTGTCTCAAGTAGCTGGTGGGATCTGCATTCAGGACACTCTTTAGCTCAAAGCTGTTCAAATGACATTTCTTATGTCCTCAAAGAATGACATTACCCCCAGTAGAACTCCTTCAGGAAGGAGCATGAAGCTATCTTGTGCTTACTTAGCTGGACAGATGGATGTCTTTGGTCTGGTTTATGTCCTCTGCACTAGTTAATGCTTTCAAAATTGAATGCAAGAAGTCTACATTATGAATGCTATCTTCTACACGGTGTAAAATTCTCAGCAGAAAGGGTACGTTCATATCAAAGCTCTATAGCCTCACGATTCTTTCTACAAAAATATATTAGTTTGAATACTTGGGAGATCTCCCACATTTCCATTAGGGCTGTTCTTATCTAGACACTGAGACTCTAAACACTAGGAATGTATATCTCAAACACCAGAACGATAGGTAATCCCCTAATGTGCCAAAATAAAGCAAAATAGACAGCATTATTTTGCTGCAATTTGTTGTATGTGTTCACCTAAGCTTCCAAACATGATTGTCAATGACTTGTACAGTCTCAATGCAAGAATAAGACATGAGAGTAAAGGGCTGATAGAGTCCTTCACCCACCTTTTCTGAACGACTGTAACTCCCACTGTGATTCCCAGCAATAGAAGCTGTAACATATTCCACAGTGTTCTAGTTTATATAGCATTCAATAAATTTTTACATGATTTTGCACACAAAATACAAGACCAAAGTCAGTCACAGGTCTGTGGTGGACCTTTTCTAACAGAGTACTCTAAAACTTCAGCAAGACTTTGAATTCAAAGTCCTTATTAAAAAAAAAAAAAAAAAAAAAACAGAAAAAAATATATCTTAGAACAGAGAAAACTCAGTGGTTCTGAACAGAAAGCTGAACAGAAATAAAAGTGCTTATAAATAAACTTGCCCTTAGTCATATGGGTTCTTCTATCCAGGTCTGCCCTTGGAGCAGAAACCTTCAACATATACAGCTCTTTAAGTCCCTTTTCTCCATCACCTCAAAAGGCTGTGTGTCTGTTCATTGATCTTCGCAGTCGCCCCCCAGTCTTTGCTCCTGCTGTGGGCATCCTGTCTCTGTTTTTTTCAAACTGACCACCCGTGTCCTCTGGAGGCTTTCTCCCAGAGCCACCACAGCAGTATCATTTGGCCTGTGGCAAGCAATCAGTATGAGGCAAACAGTGTCTTCTGCTCTGTGGCTTCATATTTAAACATACAGCAAACAGCAAATCAGAAAGAAAAATAAGCAGAACTAAACATCAGTGCTCAGAAGCATCTCCACTTAGGCACTGCCTTTACTAAACCTCAAAGTTACAGGTACCATGGCAAAGTTTTGTCCTGGGAGCCTAGTGAATGCAAGCCAGTACTAGACTTAAAACACTGACATCTATGTTGAGCGTGGGATCACATGTATAGCATCAGATTTACACACAGGCACTGAAATGAATGTCAGCTGATGGATAAGTAAAAAAAGAGCGCCTGTCTAGAAGAAAATCTAGCACAAGGGTCAGACAATCAATGGTATCTTTAAGGTGCGATTCACAACACCGAGTTTGCACAAAATTCACCATCATGCCTCAATTCCCACACACTTCCCTTGTGATACAAAGAAACAACAAATAAGACATAAATCACCCATTAAGCCACCAAAAAAGATGTCCTAACTTACCAGTGAACTTCACTCCTTGCACAATGAATGAGTACAAGGGCAGAGGTAATGCACACAGGCCATTAGCACACATTTTAACAAAGTGCTATATTATCTCTGCTTAGAACAGATCAATTCCACACTCCAGGGGTCAGGCAGAGCCAGGAGTCTGTCACATGCTGACTCAGTGCAGTGTTAGCATTATTGCACTTGCAAAGAGAGCCCCAATGAATGTTAGAAGCCAAAACAACAAACCTGTATGACACCATCTGCCCATGAGGACTGGGGGTCATTCCACTGGCTATGCAGAAGCAGAAGTAGTATTGCCCATACTGTCCTAAGTCAGGCATGTCAAACCCGCAGCCCACAGGCCACATGTGGTCCAACAGAGCACACAATGCAGCCTGACCCCTACTGCCATGCCATCATGACAGCAGTTCTGCCCCATCAAGTGCACACCCATCTCTCAGCAGCAACCAAACATTGTGCCATCAATGCTGCCTGGGCTGAAACCAGGGCACAGGGAGGGCGCAGTGCAGTGCTAACTCAAGGGATGGCAAATAATTTTATGCATTTTGATGCATGGGCTAAACACAGTCCTGTGAACAGTGAAAAATACGCAGCCATGCTTTTTCTTTTGCTACAGGAATTTGAGAATAGGTTTCAAGATTGGTGAAGAAATCATCAAGTTATGTTTGTAACTCCATTTTCAGTCAACACAAGTACATTAACTGCAGATTCTCAAATGGAATGCACAGTGTTGCAATCAGACATTCAACTCAAAAAATGTATCGTGTCTCTCTACTGGACTTTTATAAGCCCTATCTTATCAGAAAAAAGATATCCCTCAATTTCACCATCACACCTTGTTTGTGTCATCACTTTTTGGCAGTAGGTACATTTGTAAACAGTTTGCTATCAAAAACCTCTGACAAGGATATTCACACTAAGAATTGCAGCCACTGCTGTAGAACCAGACTGATGCATTAGTTTCACAAAAACATGGTCAAATATCTCACGAGATTTATGTTTTTGTTGCTCTCTTTTTTTCAGTGTTTTAATAAAAATTTTAGAAGTTAAAACAAGTTTTGTTACTTACATATATTAACTACAGTATATATGAGGGGTGCTCCGAAAGTAATGCCTCCTATTTTATTATGTTGGCCCATGACATCAGAGGTGGATGTTGGTGGAATGGCAGTAGAGCTTGAACCTTCCCACCAACATTCCATTACTTGTTGCCACGTGACAGATGGCAGCAGAGGGGCAGTCAGACAGAACGATGTCTGACATGGAAGTGCATATGAAGCAAAGGTAATAATTGCACCCATTTCATTCATCACCACTTGTTGAACATTTATGGAGACTGAACAGTGGTTGTGAGCACAGTGAGGTGGTGGGTGCTGCATTATTTCAGCAGAGGTGACAGTGACCATGGGTCACCCCTGCTGGAGCAGGTTAATTTTGTCCGAAGAAATAAAATTTTATTTACTGTTTGTAATTCAGTCAAGGAGGCTCACACTGAAAAGCATCCTTAATTTATTCACATGATTTTATTCTGTTATCAATGTAAAAAAAAAGATAATTATGAAAAGCTCAAAGAAATCCAAATTCTGAGAGAGTTTTTTTTAAAGGCAGAAACTGTGTCTCAGTTTTGCTTCTTGTCTATAAAGGAGTGCTTGTAAGGGGCATATTGATATATTTCCTTTTCAAAAGGACCAGTCCTATACTTGAAACCCTTAAAACAGGTTAAGATACAATGGTCATCCAACCAATTCATGTTCCCTATGACAGAAGGAGCAAGGAGGCAGTGATGCTGAACCAATGCCTGCCTGCCACATCTGTCAGTGAAGACAATATGTTTGCACAGGTTTATTTGCTTTCCAAGGGCAAGCAATGAGTAGGATGATCAGGATCAGTCTCATAATATAAAACTCCTATAGATTTCTTGAAGTAAAAATCTTTTGGCCACCCTCAAAGACTATCAGTTTTCAGACTTATAATGTTGACAACATCCTTTTGGATACTGACATTCCATGCTTTACTTGTCTTCTCATACATAGCTACTGCAGTAGAAGCATATAAGGTACTGCAGGCTGATTCATAGGCACACTTGCTAGGTAAGACACACATCTTCATAGCATGAGTTCCCAGTGAAATTAAAAGGAAAAAGCTGAGTTCCTGCTTCTTTTCAGAAGCCAAGATAAAAAGCTAAGTTTTGTGTTTTCTTTTAAACACCATGAGAGCACACTTCTTTTAGCTCTCAGTCTTTCTTTCCAGACCCTTAGCAATCAGCCAAGACAACAAGGGAACAGAAGTGTCTTCAAACCAGTCTTCTCAAGAGAAGGAAGGTATGACTTGCTACTTACTTACCTGACACCAAAAAGCTGTAATCTGAAATCCCAGGTGACAGCTTTGGTGGTTGCAGCCTCAACTGGGCCTCATGGCCTGGTTCCCTATCTCCAGCTTGAGGCTTTGCTTCTCTTGCTGCTGACCTGGAATTTCTTGTTTGTGCCATATCACTGAAATAAGCGCAACAAGTCTACAGATGGCTTGTCAGAGTCAGATGTTTGTATCACTGCTGAAGTCTGTCTGGAGAGCAGAATGCTCATTAAACAATTTTTCACACGTTGATGATCTTTCCTTCTTTTTCTTTCTCGTTTTTTGACAATAGCCTTCAGAAAAAGCGATGGGTTTAAGAGCTGGTGCAACTGATGCGTAATATGACTAAATCAATAGAGGAAAGTAAAGATTTTTTAAAATGCAGATTATTGATCTGTGAAACTGTAGGGGCTCCTTCAAAGTCATTAGGGTTTGTCACGTCAATATGTTAGTAAGGACTTCTATAAATGAAGATTAATGATGCTAGGGATAATTATCACTGAAGAAACTCACACTTCTCTCAGTATTTGGACACTTTTGGTGAAGGTGAGCAGTGCCAAGTTCTCCTTGAGTGCACTTTAGTTCCTCTTCTATTATTAGAGTGTGGGGAAGAATGTTTTTGGCAGAATGAAAGTTAAACTACCAGTCGCCTTGGCAGTGGTAGCTGAGTTGCCTATCTTTGAATTGTGCTTTAAAAAAAATCCCCCCTATATAAGTGGAGTGCAGCTGCTTTGAAGATCTACTACATCTATGACAAAATCTTCCTGCATATTCTTTTTCATTTTAAAATAATCTGGACATGCACAATTGTTGCTTTTCTCAATTAAACACTCAAGTCATGTTTCTTCTTTTCACGGTTCCCTGCATGACATCTTCATATATTTTGCTAAACAATAAGTTATATGACAAGTTCTAACTGAAAGAAGAACCAAAGCTTTTTGTCAACTTGCTGAAATGTAAAGAATACCCTAAAGTTAACAAGATGACTTCACAAGGGGGGCCAAACACCCAGCTGGCATCTGGTCAGGACTGGTGTTCCCCAGGAATCAGTATTGGGGCCTGTCTTGTTCAGTGCCTTTATTGACGACCTGGACCAAGCATTTCAGTGCACTGTCAGTAATTCTGCAGATTATACCAAGTTAGCAGGAAGTGTCAATCTGCCTGGGGTTAGGAAGGCCCTTCAGGGGGACACAGACAGGCTGGATAGCTGGGCTGAGGCCGATGGGATGAAGTTCAACAAGACCAAGTGTCAGGTCTTGCACTTTGGCCACAACAACCCCAGGCAACATTATAGGCTTGGGGCACAGCGGCTGGAAGACTGTGTGGAAGAAATGGACCTGGGAGTGTTGGTCAATGCTCAGCTAAACGTGAGCTAACAATGTGACCAGGTGGTCACGAAGACCAATGGCATCCTGGCTTGTATCAGGAATAGTGTAGCCAGCAGGAGCAAAGAAGTGATTGTCCCTCTGTACTCAGCTCTTGTAAGGCCGCATCTTGAGTACTGTGCTCAGTCTGGGGCCCCTCAATACAAGAAACTGAAGCCCTGTAGAGTGTCTAGAAAAGGGCAACAAAGCTGGTGAGGGGTTTGGAGCACAAGTCTTATGAGGGGCTGAGGGAACTGTGATTGTTTTGTCTGGAGAAGAGGAGGCTCAGCGGAGACATTATTGCCCTCTACAATGACCTGAAAAGAGGTTGTGGTGAGGTGGGGATCAGCCTCTTCTTCCACATTATTAGCAGTAGGACTAGAGGGAATGGCTTCAAGGTGCGCTAGGGGAGGTTTAGGTTGAATGTTAGGAAAAATTTATTCTCAAAAAGAGTAATCAAGCACGGGAATGGGCTGTCCAGGGAGGTGGTTGAGTCCCTGTCCCTGGAGGTTTTCAAGAAACATGTAGGTGTGGTACTAAAGGACATGGTTTAGTGGGGTTACATTGGTGGTAGGTGGACAGGTGGAATGGATGATCTTTGAGGTCTTTTCCAACTTTGGTGATTCTATGATTCTATGATCAAATTTAATATTTTTCAAGTTATTTCTATTCTACAGCTAGGGTTCAAATCACCAAATACTGTCCAGGTAATAAATGGTACAGCTCTTCTACATTTTCCTTTGTATGAATATATCTGAAAAGATAAAACTGATTGGGGATCATTTGATTCGCAATTATGAAGTACTGTATTACCAAACAGTCCTTAGGATTCTAATTTATTTTTTTCCAGGAAGTACCTGGTGACAGGTTTCATTCATCAGTTTTTCAAAACGAGTGGTAAACATGCTTTGATAAAGTTTCAGTTGGATGGAGGCAAACACAGTTTGATCAGCCTTTTGTGGATAGAATAAAAATGATCTGGATATGGGCTTTTTGATTTCTAAAAGAAGATAATCAAAGACAAAAGAATTCTGAATTCATGCTAGGACATCCTGGATGTTTTCCAATAAGCTGTTTTCTAGCAAGCCAGAACACAAATCCACATTCTAGTTTAGAGAGAGAACAAAGGCTGAGCAAAGTGAGTCAGCATGGTTCCTGTCTGGCATGACGCCCATCTTTGGTGGCCTGCAGGACCATATCAGATTGCACCTAAATCACAATTCACAGAAGACTCTGCTGAAATCCTGAAGTCTTTAGTCAGTATTTCGAAGAAAAATATCTTCACAGAGCAGAAAACTATCTAGCAGCTAGATATATAAAAGAATTTGCTCACAAAATTCTATTATCAGAAGGAACATTACAAAATGAAGTCAGATGATCTGGTTTGTTTTATTAGAATCATTCCTACGTTTAATTAATTCCTTAGTTCTTAGTAGTTTGTCTCACTCCTCTTACACACAAATTATCAGAGTATATTCTGATCTCAAACAAGAGGATAAACAGCCAACAGACACTATATGAAGATGAGAAGTGGACTTCAAAATTATGTTATATAGCAGATCGCATTTCAAGCTTTATTGGCCTATAAAAAGACATTACTTAATAGATCCAGAGAACTTTTTCCATTCCTTAAGGACAAAGAAAAAAGAAAAAAAGGAAAGCTAGTTTTCCTTGACCTTATGTGTCTGCATTTTAAGGACTGGCACAACTAGGAGGAAGAAAAACCTCTCACTGACAAAGTTTTGGTATAGCTTTTGGTTCAGTATTAGGAATGAAGCATAGGGGATGGACAATACTGGAAACTAATGGAGAAACAACCACACTCAGCACACATTATCCATCAAGTTATCCCTGACACATAACTGTACGCAGCAGCAACATAATGTTTCCAAGGTTCACTGAAGGAATTCATCAGAGGCACGTATAGATACTAGTCAATATAACTATTTTATAACATAAGCATTTTTTCATTATTTATTTGATTCCTTGACATGCCCAACTTCTTGCACCACCTTTTCAAGTATACCATGATTAGAAATTGACCAAGAACATGCTAAAATCAGAGACTGCTGAAAAGGGAACTGAAATACTTAAATTCTCCCAAAAGTAATAGAATTCCCTTGGGTATTGATTTGTGAACTAGTACAAGGACATACAAATACATATCAGAGAAAAAAAGAAGATCCTATAAAGTGGACACTTTTGAATTTGTTGACTAAAGGCTGAGATAAACCAATATAATAAAACAGAATTTCTTACCTTTATGATGATTTGCCCCAGATGCTAATTTCCCCCACAGTGTTACAACAAATATTATTATTAGCAGTTTCCCTTTCGTTGCTTTCTGTAAGTATCTCTTATTCATCCTGCAAAGAAAAATACACACACACAAAATTACTTCTCTTAATATTTCTTTACAAAACACTTCTCAAATTAAGGAGAATTAAATAATTATGTGTCTGGTTGACATCTCTTAAGTCCTAAATTCTGCTTAGCTATAAAGGAGTTATACTCAGCATCAGTATAACCTCTCCCCCTGTTCTGCCATCATTCTTCCACCCTGGTCAGTACCAGGAGAATTCAATACCTCTATCAGTTTTACACTAAGGCCCAAGCAATGCAAGCTCTGCAATAGGTTTTGCTCAACAAAAGCCTGTCCACTGGTGCCTTTGGGCCAGTCACATGCAGTGGAATTTTTAGCTTTTGAGATTGCAACTCTTTTTGGATTCTGCTCATGAGTCATAAGGACATAACAGATCTAAAGAGATTTCCAGCACATATACCAACCCATCCATGGAAGAAATCCTGTAAGGAAGATTTGAGTAGTTTGGAAACATGGCCTCAGACATGTAGATTTTCTAGTCTCTCTCCTGTCTGTCAGAAGGGTAATGAAAAAATTTGATTTACAGCACCAAAGGAAATTGCACACAGCTACCCTCATCTTGCTCAGTGATGTTTTCACTGCAACAGCAAGCTTCTCTGGTGGTTCAAGTACAAGGTAACATAGCTTATTTCTCAGCAAACTCCTTCAAAGTCAAAATACCTCTCTCCCTGCCACAAAGACACGTTCAGGAACACAGGCTGTAGTGCTTAAGGATTACAGCTCTGCAGAGAGTGGCAAGAGGTATAATAATGAAACCTTCTCTCACTTCTCATTCTTTGTAGAAGAACCCTAGGGATCTGGCTAAGAAACAACTCAGCACAATGTCATGTTTCTGCTGCTAAGTCAACAGGACAACGATGCCTATTTCACCTCACTTATACTATAAAAGCAGCAAATTCGGTCACTTGAACAAAATTATTGCCATTTTACAATGCCTGGAACTAGGCTGCCTTCTCTTTCTGATCAGAAAAAAAAGGTGCATTGCTTCAGTGTGCTTTCACAGTTATCTCCCATTATATTCATGAGAAGCCTGGAAGAATTTGAGAATATCTCTTTTGCCCTACCCATGTACAACACTATCTTGTGTAACCGCAGCTCCATGAAAGGAAGACCACTGCTGAAACACGAAATAAACCAGCAACCTGTTCAAAGTCCCAAATCTCTTTTTATTCCTTCAAAGCAATTCCTTTTCTCAGAGCAAACTGTTTTCTAATAAAACTCTACACACTGACGAGGCAAGCCCCAACACTCCACAACCCAGCTCATGGTTCCCAGACTCATAACCACACCGCTTCCCCCAAAGCTGTCAACCTGGCTCTCTGAGAGATTGTTGAACATTGTTAAGATTCCACACCAGGCTGTGTGCAACAAGACACAGCAATTCAAATTAACAACCCACTGAGGAATGTACTAAATCCTTTTAAACATGAATTCAGGGCAAAGAGAGCTCAGCATCCTTTGACAGAAGTCACACATCTATAGCGTGTTTGCCAGAAGTTCAGCTATCACGTTTATCAAGAAAAAAAGAGAGAGGAATAAGCAAGTACTTTATCCAGGATTGTGGATGTTCCCCTGAAATACTGATTGATTAATAATCACTATGGAGGTCGCAGTGCGCTGTGAACCACACCAAGCTCTGTCTTCTTGTGCTGATTCCAGTGCCTTCAGAGTGTAAACTACATATTCATCATCAGCTCCACATTTATGAAGCACTCAAAGCTAAAGGGAAATATATTATTTGTCACTGTAAATAATAATAATAATAATAAAAAGAATACACATTCAAGCATACGTTCTTCCACAGCTATTGCTGTGAAAAGAATATTAAATAACTCTTTCACTTCTGGATTGTCTTACTGCACCTCCAACACTGCTGGTGCCAAGTCATTAAAATGAAATTTTTCTTCTTCACCTACCCAACCTTACATAAAACCCTGTAGGATTCAAACCATTAAGCAAACCAGACTGTAATGCAGTTGCTGCACATGGACAGTAGAAAAATACACAAGGAAAAACAGCAACAGTGGGAACAAAGAGAGAACAGCAACCTATCTGCATGGGAACAGCAGCCCCTCAGGGCGGCAGACTGGGGATACAAACCTCTGCTCACAGCCCAGCACCCAGAGAGGTGTAAACCAGCACTGAATCTAGCAGAAGCTGTTCTGCAAAGCAAAGGAAAGTTTCAGCTTTGATGTAGCAAATCTGGGATCACTGCTATTTGCCAGGTTTCCCAGTCCTGAGAAAAACAATACACTATTTCTGTACCACAAGACTATTGCATTATTGTGCATTATTTGTTTAAGGCATTTATCCATTAGAAGGACAAAAATACTATCTTTTAGCAGTCCCACAAAAGGCACAATTAAAAGAAAAGTCAGGGTAGTAGCAGCTCCAGATGGGAACTAACAGTTCAGAGGCCATCAGCAGAAGTATAAAAAAAGTCTCTTAGCAGTTAAAGCATCTATAACATGCAGCAGCTGCAATAAGAAAAAGCTGGGAGATGCTAAGTTTCAAACTGATTAGGCAGTGTAACACTAGACCTGGGATTGTGTGTACTGGCCATTCACAGTGGCCAGTGTGGCTGTGTAAGCACAGAAAAGGCATGGAGCACTGCTTCCTGAGAATGGCAGAAGTGTCTCAGCAGTGCTGGAACCCAATCAGAAGCCAGACTGCAGCATTACAGCCCTGGAAATAAAAAGCGAAGAGTTTGTAGTCCAAGAAACTCAAGGGATTGGGATGGATACATCTCATCAGCAAAGCAGGCAAAGAGATAACAAGGAGAGACCATGAGATTTGCTCAGTATTCGAGTGCATGCATTATCACATGGACTTAGAAAATGTGATGCTGTTTTTTGTGGATTTGCAAAGCAACCCAAGATGTAGCACTGAGAAGACAATGGAAATAGAAAGCACTTGGCCTCATCTTTGAAATGCACCTATTAGCCCCTGCAACTCTGCTCCATGTCAAGTGGATTCAGGAAATAAAATTCAGTCCATTACTGTACCGTTATTGCACTAACATAACAGGCTGCGTTAAATAGAACAAATGAGGTCTGAAATGAGGTCTGCTTTTCCTAGAGGTGATGCAGAGCTGCAGACAAAACTATAGCTGTTAATCTGAATGCTTTTCTCTGTGAGATATTCTCCCTTTCTTTCTGCTCCCTCCTTACAGCCCCCAATAATGTCACATAAGCCAAAGGCAATCAAAGCTAAGAACAGCCATGCTGTAGGAGATGTTTACATTTGAAAATCAGCTTTGTGCCAAAGAAATAAAACAAAATGCAACCATTATGTGTAACAAACACTTCCTTCAGTTTCTAACCCCAAAATTTCGGAAATAAGCCCAATGACTTCTCAGCACTTTCACTCAGACAAAGAATTGAAAGGCTGCCTTGTTTGAGTTCATTTTTTCAATGTGCTCAGAGGCAAGGAAAGAGAAGCATAGCTTTTTTTGAGGTACCAGAGACACGCTCAAAGCAAAATAAATACAGTTTACTAGCAAAATTCGAATAGGTGGTGGTTTGAGTGTGAGATGATTGTGCTGTGACTGGCTCTTCATCAACACCAAAGCATAATGAATAAATATGAAGGATTTGCTACTTTTGCTCCAGAACATTCCTCTGATGTGTACTCCATGAGACCCATCAGGTCCAGTATCATGGACTTGAGGATAGGTTGTTTCAGCAGTGAATGACAAAAGTATCTAAAAAATTGCTGGATTTTTTTCTCAGAGAGAAACTACATCTGATGCTGCAGAGAACTTTCACAGACCATTGCATCAGCAGAAACCCTTCTCCCTGGCCTCCATGGTTCATCAGATGCAAACTGTGAACACACAGGCTCTCCTCATCTCTGCTCCATTTCACTGTCAGCTCTCTCTCAACTATTTGGCTGCACTAAAACTGCTGTGAGCAGACATATATCTCCAGTATCCACTGCAGCAGTGCAGCTTCCATAAACTTTTGACTTTCTACTTTCTTCCTTCTTTGCTTCTGGGCGTGAGACCAGCCCATCTTACCAATGGTTCCGAAATTAAGGAGGATCACATGGGAGTCGCTTTACATTGTACAGCCAGAGTTAAATTGCCTTGCTTTCCTATTTTAAGTGAAGTGTAACCTCATGCAATCTTTATTGTTGAGGAAGGAAAAAAAAGTAAGGAAATAATAGCTTTCTTTCTTCCCTTTAGAGTTCATACACAAATAAAATTCTCATCTGTTTCCTGGGAGTAACAGCAATTTTCTCTCTTTCTCCTTTTCTTTCTCTCCAAGTATCAGCTTCTGTGAAGCTTTTCAGAATTCATTCATTCCTGTTTTACATATGTAGAAACTTTTAGTGTCAGTAAGATCCATTTGTCTTCTGCAAATATGTATACCCGGTGAATGCAAGTGTTCATAAAGAGAAGCGTAAGCCTATTTCTCTACTGAATCTTGATGAAGTGCTCGAGACAAAATCTTGATAGAAAATTAGTTCCACATTCTCTCTCTTTTCTTTTTACAAAAATATTTTCTACTTCAGAGAAACCCTAAATGAGTAAATGAGTAGAAGAAACCACTTCTGACCTGATGTCTCTCCTATAGAAATAATGCAGCCATTTAAATTATGTTCCGTGCTGTGTTGAATATTACATTATTTATTAGCTGTGTTAGTTTCATCATCCCACGCAATGCAGGTCTTTGCAGCTTTATTTAGCCTTTCCTCTGTAAGCTAATGCAGATTTTAAAATGCCCCTGTGGTGGATAAGGTCACTTTGTTAAAGTAACACCGATGTGACCCCCGTGTGTTTGCATATATATAAATTCCCTCTATGACATTCCTGTCATGTTTGCTCAGTGAACAAGTAATTTGCCACTCTCATTACTTCAGGTACAAGGTAGCTTGTGAAAATCAATCTTCTTTCTGCTTCATACATCACAGCCTGTAACAGACACAAAGTGCATTCTGATTCCAAAATGAAGCCAGGGGAAAAATACAGTCCTATTCTCATAAACTACTGCATTAGATCTAGGTGGGAAGAAAAGAAAGAGAGGAGGCATTTAGCCTAGTAAAGCATGCAAGTTTTACATAGGAGTCAGACAGGAATTCTCTGTATGCAAAGTGAAAGTGGTCTTTCTTTTCAAGAAGCTGCCTTTTACCAGTGTATATCCTTTAATAACAGAATAAGTAGCACTAAGGAACCTACCTGTGCTAATGAGTAATATTAAGAGAGAGTTAAAGTATTGCTAGCAGATCAATATAGGTAACATTGTCATTGTTATTTGCAGCTGAAGAGAAGTGGAATCAGATTGAAAAATTTTAGGCTT
Source organism: Aquila spilogaster (assembly GCA_024606505.1). Lineage (NCBI taxonomy): Eukaryota > Metazoa > Chordata > Aves > Accipitriformes > Accipitridae > Aquila > Aquila spilogaster. Next base: position 48,412,465 of record JANHGO010000069.1, read on the forward strand.
ACTGACAAAAAAAAATATGAAAGGTTACTGGGCTAATTCTTAAGACAATGAGGCAAGTGCATTCTTCACAAAAGTATGTAAGGATATGACTGACATACACATCCATACTTCTCTTCCATTTCGATGTGTGTCTTAAGCATATACTTAAATTTAAGCACATACTTTCCCAAATAGAGGTGGATGTATGTAAGCTTTCTTGAAAAACTATTTACAGAGTCAGTCTCTGTAAGAAGATACAGTCTGAAAACTGTAGGAAAATAAGGGAAAGGAAAATATCTCAAACATCTGAGAAGTAAAAAGTTAAGGAATATGGGAAAATATGTAAGAAATGAAAAAAAAATTGTTTACATATTGCAAATAGTTTCCAGTAGCTGGAACACTGGAGACAGATGCACAGAAAAGTAGTTACACTTGTCTATAGTATCTCATACCACTTGGACGTTAAATTTACGTAAATATTATCGTTTCCAAAAACTGATAAGCATGGGTGCTTAAGTTGGCAAAGGTATAAAATGCTGTAGCCAACTTTCTATGTAATACCTGACAGCAAAAGCCCCTATGTGTTTTACGAAGACTATTTACAAAGGCAAAACTTCTTCCAAATGGGTATGTGTGGTTGTGATGTTACCTTGAAAACTCAGATGTCACTAATGAATGGCCTTCCATCTAATTTGCTATCAATGTTAATCTCCCTTGCTTCCAGATTAAAACCAGTTCTTTGTAGACACAATTGATTGCAATTTTCACCTTCATTAATTTTCACATCCAACTCCTAACAGAAAGCAATAAAGAAAACAAAGAAAGAGGAAACAAGAAATACACTGTCCTCCCAGCCAGCGTACAGATATATTTAACTGCAGTCACTTCATTAAGACCAGCAAAAGACTGCTCATCAGATGAACACTGATGCTGACATATTACTAAAACACACATGAAGAAAATTCCATAATTGTTTGCGGGGTTAGATTCTGTATTTCTAAGTATTTATGAAAACAGAAGAATAAAATTAACAGAAAGACATATAAAGTTAACAGAAATAACCTAGCATTACACTTTCGCATTCTATTCACTGTGCTTTTAAGTAACCAAGATAAAATGATACAAAACAAACATCCAAAATATTCTAGCAGCTTTAATGCCCAGTGATGTGAAGTAAGTTCTCACATACAAGTGCTCAGTATTAGACAGTCCTCAGGCTCCACTTCTCCAATTCATATCATTTCCTCTGTTATTATTATGCCATTTGAAACTCTCCCAGTTCCTGTGCTTAAGGGGCTTTAAGTTGTAGGGGGCACTGTCTATTCATCTAATCATCACAGCAGTAGTATTTGCTTATATCTTATATGTGATCCTTTTGTAGATGGTTATTTAAATATTCTTTATTCATATCACACTAACCAATCAAAAGTTTAAATTATAAAAAAAGAAAAGGATAAAGTTCAATAGGCTTTTAGCAATATGTCTCACTGAAACCTGATTTGTTAAGTTTACTGTGATTTCATAAAGGCCACTGCAGTGGCAGGGATAAGCCTCCAAATCTATGAAGGCAGAGAAAGCATCAAATACTACTGGAGAATGGCAACTGAAGTGCTCATATTTAAAAGCAAGGACAGAAATGATCTGGGCAAACCTAAGCCTATTAGTCTGACCTCTTCAGTTTGCAAGACCTTAGAACAAGCTTTGAAGGAAAAGACAAATTAAAGCCAGAGAAGTAAATAGAATATGGGATAAAATGTAGCAGCGTTAGCAGGGTAGACTGTGTCAGACTAACTTGACAGCTTTTTTGATAAGATAACTGATTTCCTAGACAAAGAAGTGAAGTAGATATAATTTGTCTGGATTTAGATAAAGCATTTTCTACAGTATCACTCTGGAACTTACACATTAAGCTAGAGACTCTGTGGATTACTACAAGAATTGAAAGGTGGATCCCAGTGTGATAACACCAAGTACTACCAGAGGGGGGTATCAGAGATTAATGACATTTCTGCTACAAGTTCAGAATCAATCATTTGAAACAACTCATATAAAAAACAGTCTGGTTTAGTTATCACCAAGAATACATTAGTATCAAGGTGATATGAGGTGGCTGTGAAAAAGACAAATCCTATAAATTTCTAAATTATATATTTATTAAAAAATACTGAAGGATTAGTATGCATTTTCTTAACTATCAGTCAGCTTGATATATAAAATTCTAGCCAACTACCTTCATGAAAGAAAAACTGAACCTGCAAAACACAGGGAGATAGCCTTCTAGGATGATCGGAGAAATGAAAACCCTACACCAACAGGAATTTTAAAAAGCTTGCTTTGTGGAGCAAAGCAAAGGCTGAAGGGAAACAGAAGGGAAACAGAAAGCAAATAAACACAGCAAGGGCAAAAAATATAGTGGATTAAATGGTATCTTGCCAGCAGGCAGGTTGAGAACACTCAGCTCAGTGATTCAGGAAGCCTCTTCTAGTCTTATTTCTACATCAACACCATGTTCCCCTTTTAATACATTAGTACAGAAAGTCACATGGTGGTTTTTTCCAACAAGAAAGCTATAAGACAGTTCTTACCAAGTATGTTAGTGTAGTGTTTTTTTCCAAGTCATTTCACTCTCCTCATAAAACAAAAGCCACAGCAATTGTCTGTGTCATCCTGCGTGAGAACAAATGTGAGTCTCCTCAGTGACACCTAAACACATGTTGAGTTCCATGAAATCAAATACTAAGATGTCAAATACTGATCTGAAGCTCCAATTTCAAAACTTTTGGGACATTTTTAATGAGTTCATTTAAATGTTCCACATTGGAACCATTATTTTTCCCTGGAACTATTATTTTTAATGCACACCTCATATCTTTGTACCTGAACTCACTTCAGCAAGCCCATGCTGATGAACATCTGATTAAGATTAATATCTCTCCTCTTATTTTTCAAAACTAAGTGTAATTGCAGTCTCTGTTTCATAAGATTTAAGATGACCAAGTTACAGTACTTGTATTGGAGGACCATTCAGTACTGAAATTGCTTTTTGACTAACTTCAGTGAATTAAAGTCATACTGTTGAACATAGGTGACCATTCCATGATTAACTCTCTCACTTTGTTTAGAACTCATTCTCTTTTCCATCAGTCTTGCTTTAATTTGAAAATCTTATTGTCATCATGTTTTTAACACTGATGTCATGAAAACATAACACCAGCAAGCAGCACAAACATCAGGATATGAAGGAGTCTTATTTTCTTAAATAATTCAAACGTAGAAAACAAAAACTTTATGCTTTCAAGTATTAATTAAGCACTTTAAGATTAAAAAAACAACTGTAGAAACAATAGCATTTGAGTCCAAAATTAAAAGCATTTTAAAAGTGTGAATACTTTTAAATTTCTATTATTAAATTCATTTAAGGATCCTGTAATCTAAAACATATTTCAAGACATAATGGGTGACTGTTTCTGGGATTCTCGCATGTACATAAGAATATGGATCAAGTATTTTGGCTATGTTACATGATATTGCCAGTCTGAAGTTTAGTGTGTCCAAAGGAACCATTAAGATTCTCCTACATGACTTCCCTACTGAAGATTAATTTTTTTCCCAATAAATTATTCTCATAAATAATGTTGTGACAGATCTCTGCACGTTAAAAGGGAAGCAAGACTCTGCCTAAGTCCCCTCTTGCTATTTTCATGACAATTACATCCATCAATAGACAAAGCAGCACTTCTGACAAACAATAGTCATGTCTGAGTCATTTTGTGTTTTATACCTGACTCTATACATTTTGCACCACACTTTAAGGTAAGGGTTTGAGTGTAACTTAAAAATGACAGGTTGCTCAAATCATGGAAAAAATAACAAGCCTTTCGTACAGTGACCAAAATAGCTCTAAAAGCTCACATAATGCAATAAGAAGACAGGAGAGCAGCCGACTGGAAACAAACCTTGTTGAAACAGAATTGGAACACATTCCTCCACTCTTTTAATGTCAAATCCTAACACATGCTCATTCTTTATAACTACCATAGGCACCGCTTCCTCGGAAAACAGAGCATAGCAAAGATAGGACAGACTCTTCCCAAACAAATCTGGTACACAAAGCAAATTTCTGTTCTAGAGCAAATGCACTGGGAAACATGAAAGATGATACAGAAAAGAAGTCAGGATGCACAAAAAAAATTCCAGCAGCCAGCTGGGAAGCAGAACACAATGTCCAGCAGCTAATCCAGAGACACAGCCTTGTACTCAGCAAAGGTATGCCACATAGACACACCAGGAAAACCTGTGTTCTTATATTACTATTCCAGTTTATGATGCAATGATTCTATACTGGTAGAGAAGTGCAGCAGCTTTTCTGTCTGTGCAAAGCATTTTATCAAATATTAAGATTTTCGGCCCTTGCATGCTTTCTAATCTGCCACGTACACTATAATAACTAATGTTCTCTTGAGAATCATGCTATGTGCCACACAATTTTGCAGTCTTCTTTCAGTGTCTATTTCCTCATCACTGTTCTGAAACAGTATGAAAAGTATTAATAACCAGTTCATGCTGAAAAAAACAGAGTATTCCCGTGAAAGCTTCCTAGAAATAGATTCTATCAGGTCGAGATATGTTTAATGATGACTAAAGTATCTAAATGGCACCCACTCTTCCTTGAAAAATCCAATTCATTTCCCAGCCTCTATTCAAACACCCTCTCTTCAAGGGTACCAGCAGCTATATGAAAGACACTGACAATACAATCCTAAGCTTCATCCAGGGAAGTGTGCCTCCAGAAATAACATACTCACTTTGGCATGTGCAATGCTTTTTTATGTGGCCTTACATTTTAATATGGCCAGGAGTTAATTAAAAGCCAGTTACAAATCTATGCTTCCTAAATAATAGACTAAACTAAGCTTGATTAGACTAGACTAGACTAGAATAGTTAATTTGGAAGGAATCTACAAAAATCATTGAGTTGAACTGCCTGACCACTTCAGGACTAACCAAAAGCTACAACATATTGTTAATGGCTTTATCCAAAAGCCTCTTGAACATTTACAAGAATGGAGTATCAAATACCTCTCTAGGAAGCTTGGTCCAGAGCCCTGGGATCATATCTTCTCCGTATTAGACAACCCGAGTACCCTCAGCCTCTCCTCACAGGACATGCCTTCCACTCCTTTTACCAGATTTCCTGGAAAGAGTCCAATGGAGGGTCACAAAGATGATAAAGAGCCTGGAGCACCTCTCTTATGACGAAAGGCTCTGTTCAACGTTGAGAAAAGAAGACTCAGAGGGGATCTGATCCACGTCTATAAATGTCTAAGGTGCGGGAGCAAAGGGACAAGACCAGACTATTTTCAGCAGTATGTGGTGACAGGACAAGGGAAAATGGACACAAACTGATGCACAGGAAGTTCCACACAAATATGCATGGGAACTTCTTCACAGTGCAGGTGCCGGAGCACTGGAACAGGCTGCCCAGAGAGGTTGTGGGTCTTCAAGACCCGCCTGGACGCCTACCTGTGCAACCTGGTCTAGGGAGCCTGCTTTGGCAGGGGGGCTGGACTAGATCACCTCTAGAGGTCCCTTCCAACCTCTACAATTCTGTGCTTCTGTGATTTGTTGCCCTTCTCTGAATTCTTTCAAGTACCCTAACACTCTTTAAGACTGTGGAGCAGAGAATTGCACACAATATTCAAGGTGAGGCCATGCTAATGCTAAATACAGTGGGAGAGTCACCTCTTTCGACTAGATGGCTATGCATCCCACAATGTATTTTGCCGCTGATAATCACCCAGTGCTCCAATCCATCTAGGCAAGGCTCCCCTCGGATGGAAAGTCACTGCTCTCTCAGCCATGGTCCTCTAACCCAGAGGACCAGATAGTCCAAGATCTACCATTAATATTAAAAACTGAGACCAAGAAAAAAAGGCATTAAATGCTTCTGCCTTTTTCTCATCCCTACTTGTTAGATGACCTTCTTCATCAAGTATTCATTCAGTGTTTTTCTTAGGCTTCCTCTTGCTGCTGACATACTTTAAAAAAGCCTTTTTTCTTGTCTGATACTACAATGGTCAGTGTCAACCCAAGTTAAGCTTTGTTTTTTCTTATTTTCTCCCTACAAATACAAACTGCATTCAGTTGCTTGCTACATGATATATAGCTTGGGATCTGCAGGTGGAACACAACAGAAGCGTGAATGACATCAGTGAGTTCAATGTTCGGTTACCGTACTGCCTTGGATCAGAGACTGCACGTGTGCAATGGGGTGCACTTATGTTTGCATTTCATTTTGGACCTGGACTGCACTTTTCAAACAAATTTCCAAATTGTCTCAATTTATTATGACATAGTTTACATTCCCTGATGTGAATCAATGTGAGGACATGAAATGAATTTCCTATAAATGAAAATAAAAATGAGTTGGAGGAGTGCACCCAGTGTACTCCAACTGTTCAGGAGTGTTTGTTTCAGGGGAACAAGTTTGTTGAAAACAATCTTCTTCTTCACCAAACGAATGTATTTCAGACTTTGTACCCTCAGCAATAACAATTTGGGTCTACAGAAACAATTTGGTAAGGACAAACTATTTGCTAATTGCAGGCACAGTTTTATTGTCTGAGGAGGAAGGACATTACTATTATTTTATACTTGGTAAAATGCCCTTTGGTTGTGATTAATCTTAAGAGCATTTCCAGATCTTCAGCACATCTCAACACCATGTTGAAAGGGACTTGTTTGTGTCACTCTGGAGGCCTTCAAACAATTTCTGATCTGCATTTTAGGGCCATTAGTCCTACTGTGACACTACAGTAAAGGAAAAGACTTGTGTGTCAAATTCGGGGAAAAGTTACCTGCAGCACATGCCTCTAATATAAAACACTGAGTACAGAATAAACTACTTCAAATTGCACACTGAATTGTTCCTCTTTGTAAAACAGAACATCCTTTGTCTTTTAGTGCAGAAAATTAAAGACCAGAGCCTTGCTGTCCCTTTTCACAGTCTGTCTAATCTACAAGGAATGCTACTGTTGAAGAAAAGTACAATTCATTGCAAAACTGTCAAACTGGGTATTTTACTTGCTTCATACCCGTTATTTCCAGATATTAGATTACTGACAGTTTTTCCCTAAAAGTCTGGTAATCATTCTACCAATAACTACCTTATTAAGATGCATGGGTGGACCTTTTAGATGAACAGTAAATGACTGTCAAAAGGAAAATGAGACGGGTCACAGTCAGGGAGAATCTATCCCATCCACCCCTGGAGACCACCCCCATCTCATGTCCCCTGGACCACAGGCAGTCACTGGTTTTGTAGGGACAGTGCAACCCACTCCTAGCAGACAGGACTTGATTTAAGGATCAAGTACATTTCAGATTACTTTATATAAAAAAAATAAAAATCGTATTCTTAATAGATTAAAATCATTTTACTCCATCCTAACAATATAAAGTATCCTTAAATTAGAAGTTTATTAGAGTAAAATAAATCTGACTCAAGAATATTTTTGTTCCCTAATACAGCTTTGGCTGAGAAAATCCTCAGATGTTACCATATTTACAACAGGATTAACTTTCTAACAAACTGCATTTGCATTCTTATTCATGCTCAGTGGAACAAAAATACTATTTACTTTCATTTGTATTTCATTATTGAAGAAGGTTATGTCATTATGCTTTCATAACAATTGCATTAGCAACGCCATTGTTAGACACAAGGATGTTTACGATTCCATATACTTCGTTTAAAAAGGTTACTATCAGCATTTGTAGTACGCATGAGTAAAGAGAGCTTTGGGGTGTTTTCACTCTTATTTTTTATAATAATTAACTGGAACTCTCTAGCAACTAAGCCTATTCTGCTGTTAGTAGCAATCTAAATTTGGTAACATAAAAGAGCCCAGCAGTCCACATAATTCTTTTACTGCCATCTTGAAAAGGCTTTCCATGTTTCTCCTGCACTAAGGGAGAATAATGCAGAATATGGTTTCTACATGGTGAGAGAGGTGAGTTTTGTTACCAAAAGAGTTTTACTTTATGTCCATCTTTCGGTCATAATCTGCTACTAGTTTTGTAGTTCTCTAGTTGAAGATGTTCAAATTTGATGGGATTATTAAATATTGATCAGAAAAGGCAGAAAAGTCCTGTATTTTCTTGAAAGCTAAATGATCTGAGTGAACCATCATGCTTAAGAGTTATTCCTTGATTCAAAAAGTTTATTTATTATATATGCAGGGTAATATTGAGGAGATTTATACTAGAAGGCTCTCTGTACTCACTATTAAGACACTGACCTCAGGTAAGAGACTCAGTTTACTCAGCCTAGTGCACAACAGAAATGGATACTACATGCTGCATTCATTAGCATAAGGACATGATGCAGAAGTGAACTCAAATCCCTTCAAGAAAAGGAAGGTGGTCATGCATAATTGGAGAAAAAACATGAATCTTCGTGGTCCAACCAGGGAGGTTTCATGATGAATCTGTCTTGCTGAATTCTTTATCTGTCCTACTTTTATCTGACCTACTTTCTTTGCTCAGCATTTCTGGCAACAAATCTACTGTCTACAGATAACCATAGCTATGGCCACTGTATCTTAGCACGTGTGAAGGAACGGGGTGGGAAATACCCATACCATACAAGCACTAGAAAACACTGAAAGAAGGCACTGCATAGATGTGACTTCTCCAAAGGACACTCAAAATCTAGGATCTAGCTGCTAATTTTTGACTAGTCTACCTCAAACAGTGGAAGGTAATATACACTTGTGAATCTAGTCCCTCTTAAATCTCATAGGCTGTTTCTCTTAATTTTGCAAAATTCTAGAAGATTTGCAGAAAAATGAATTAGTTTGCTACAGCTAAAGTAAAGTTTGAAGACAGATACAATTTAAAAGTCAGCACAGGGCATACTTCAAGAACTAAGGTGCTATGTTCCATAATGGACTGCAAGAAATCAAAGTATCAGAACAATTAGAAATGATTCAGATTGACATTCCCAGAAGTACTATTTTTCCATCAATAGAAGAATAGAAAGCAACAGCCTACAGCATAGTTCATCAGAAAAAGAATCACCTAGCTATATTTCATCAAAACAAAAACACAGTACCAAAATACTATTATAATCCAGCAATCAAGGAAATAAATCATATCTCTAAGTCTACGATGTCTCTGATGTGCAGTGTAATAATGATTTAAAATCTACATCAGAGCTGTGATTTCACTGTTCAAAGCGCTAGAGCACTAAGTCCACTGTGCCCCTGTGCAGATCTCAGCCTCTAAAAGTTCTGAGAACTGCTGCAAGTTTTGCAGTTTTTACTCTCCTACTTAGAGCCAAAAAATGCAGTATAAATAAAACAGCATATAAATGCAGCTTTAAATATTTTACAGCTTTTTAAAGACATCAAATAAGAAATTTGCTTTTCCAGTCAAAACTTAACTCCTGTTGCTTTAAAATTCCTCCCTAAAAATCTGTTCCAATGAGGTTGTTTTAAGAGTATCAAGAGTTTTGTTTTTACCTGGTAACCAGATGGCAACTCTGAGGTTTTGCTGTTATTTAGCTAGATTTTAGTTTTTGTTTTTAAAAGGTATGGCAGACATTTTATCCTGCTACTACTAAATTTTAGCATATTTAATTGCCAAGTTCACAAGGAATAACAAACTGCTTTTCCCAAGCAGATGGCAGAAGTTGTTTTTAACACTGTAGTGAGACTTCTTTTCCGAAATGCTTGCACAGCTTTATGAAGTCTAATCTCTGCTCAACATACACACAAAAGATCAGCTCATGAGCATCTATGCACTTGGGGGCCAAATATGCAAAATGCTGAGAACTCAGCTCAAATATCTGAACTGAGACAAACTGTTGTACCTAAATCTCAGTATATGTTCCAGTGTCTGTGGATCTGGGACTACAGTTTCAGTTCCTGGGAGACCTGAGGCATTAGTGAACAGCGGTGCCCATTTTGGACTTTATTATTTACTATTTCCTTATATGTATCTTTCGCTATTAGTTTTAAACATGAGTAATTTAAATCAATCTATCTCAGCAAGGTATACAACAAAAAAATAAGTCATTTTAAATGAATTTTACTTTAAATCCCAACCTAAATGTATGGGTGCTGCAAAATGAAGTCACCTAAAACGATGGAAAAAAAGTATTTACATACTCTTTCTTTGCAGCTTAGCACAAGAGAAATGTGAAAAAGCCTACCAGATGACATAAATCAGAAGTGTGGGTCCAGAAAGCTCACAGCACTCTCTGAAGTCTAAATGTGGATCTGAACCCAAACACTGCACCTTACCAATCATCAGTAAGTGTGAAGTAATATTTTAGAATAATTTGAGTAGGAAAAAAAAGAAGGAAAGAAAGCAATAGAACTACCCCTTGCCAACTCACACGTAGCATAGGAGTATGGCTAGGGACAAGACTTAGTGCAACCTGTCTTGTCTTAACTCGATATCACAGCTCTGTCCCTGCAGCAAACAAGTTCCTGTCACCTCACTAAGGCATAAGGAGCCTTTGGCTGCGGCTACAACCCATAGGCTGCATGTGCTGCACATGCTAGAAGCAAAGTGCCCTGAAAACAACCTCCTAAAGTTCCCCTTACCTTGAAGGGTCAGGCTCATATAATTTATAAGAGAAAGTATTAAAAACAATTGTTTCACATAAATATAATCCCACTCACAGAACCCTTACATAACTGTCCACTGGCTGTTAACACATCACGCCCATTCTCTATGAGTCTGCAGTATTTTTGAGACTGCTGGTCCTTGACTTCTGCACCACACTTAGCAGAGCACTAAACTCTAACAAACAGATGCCCAGAGAAGTTAACAAGAATTATAAAAAATACTGTCCAAATAACATGAATTCCTACCAACAAATGAGCCATCTAATTAACAGGTCACTAATATTAACCGGGATCTTTGAGTACTGGAAAATGTTATCCATTTGTATAGAGAAAGTCTAATTCTTTATACAGTCACAAAAAGACAAAGAGAGAATAAATATAATGGCTTAATGAATAATATGAGAGGATGAATAATATGCATTATGTTATGGGAAGATAATGATACGCCATTAAATAGCTCACCTATTATCCTTCCTAAATTTCAGTAATGTAATTTGATAAGAGTGAATAGGGCAAAAAGGAATGAAAGAAATATAACACTTATTTAAAATATGTGCATAAGGAGTATGAATGTATACCCCTTCACAATTTAATCTGATTAACAATAAGTAATAATTTTCTGCTCAGTGCTACTTGTGAAAGAAAAGTTTTAGTCTTATATAAGACTTCGCATAAAATCTTTTTCAGACTCAAGATAGCTAGCAAGTTAGTTATTAGAGAGTATGCATAATTTTACAACACAAAGTAGGGCTTATCACACATTTCACATCTAGTTGCTATTGTAAAGAAGCTGTAACTAGTCATTGCTGATTTTGACTGACTGCAACTAAACATGATGGGAACAAAATGCACAGCCATTTTCAAATGCAAAAATAAAGGACATTCTCATTAAAATGATTTGCTGATATGACTTAAAACAATTTATTTAATCTTCACCTTTTTATGTAAATATCCTTCAACTGAGAATTTTAAAAGTATAATTTCAAATAGATTTTAAAAAAGTATAATGAGATGCTCTGTCAGATGGGAAGACAAATTAGAAGTGCAATTCACACTGTTAGAGCAGCATTGCCACCATGAAGCTACTAATCTTTTGCACAATGCTCACAGTAGAATGTACTCCAGTCTCTGCAGGGCACGTGATTATAGACTTGCAGGGAGAATGGGATTTAAATTATTCATCAATGTTGAGTTCTTTTTACAGAAAAATTAGTGTGCCACATAAATAGTAAAACCGTTAATTTCTGGCCCTTTGCAAATTAACTGCCTGGTAATATCATCAGTTATTACCAGGTAGTTTTACGAGCAGTTACAATAGCAATATGCTGTCAAACAGAAAACTGTATACTAAAATAATGCTTAAGACAAAACAGTTGTGCAGCCAATTAAGCGTTCAGAATGCATTAGGTCCTGTAAAAATATAAACACCTATGGACAAGCTTGTCAGAAGATCTGATGAATGCCAGATTATGGCCACAACCTATATGTCAGCAGAACAATACCATCTGAGCTGTGGCAAGTCTTTACATTCGGGCATCCAGAGGGAACAGGATATCAAAATAATTTGCCAGTAAATGACTTGCACTCTTCAAAAATGTCAGGTACGAATTTGAAGTGAAGTGATACGTGCTTTCATCTGCCTGATAACCACAGAATACTACAAGACCATTATTTACAAAGTCAAACTACACTGCCAGTGGTATTATTAAATTCCGGTACATATGGTACCTCCTCCCCTAGCTGGGCAGTAGACGATGGTATCATTTGTGATGTGGTGGCTACATCAACCTTTCAGCATGGCAGTAGCAGAGGCTGGTTTCTTCAGTGTTTGTGGGAAGTGACACAGAATTTCAAAGCTATGGGATGGATTTCAGCAAGTAGTTCCTAGCATTGGCCACAAGGTCAAGCCTAATCTTTATCTCTGCAGCCTAAAAAGGGAAACAAAAACATATCTTCTGCTTAGACTCCAGTCTCCTATATTTACACAGAAAACAAAGCTGATACGACATGGAATTTTGGTCTGTTATCTCAGACTTCACTTCAAATTTCAGTTCACAGTTTTGGATATGAACCAACAGTGTGTGCTGGCAGCCAAAAGGGCCAACTGTGCCAAAGGGTGCATCAGACTCAGCACTGTCAGCTGAGCAAGGGAAGGGGCTGTCCCACTCTGCTCTGCACTGTGCAGCCTCGGACCACATTAAAACTAGGGCATAACACTATTAGAGAGCATCTACAAAGATGGAGAAGGATCTGGTGGGCAAGGTGTATGAGGAGTAGCTGAGGTCCCTGGGTGTGCTCAGTGCAGAGCAGAGGAGCTGAGGGGAGCACTCATGGCGGCTGCAGCTCTCACAGGGAGCAAAGGGCAGCGCTGAGCTCTGCTCTCTGTGACACTGACAGGGCCCGAGGGAACGGCATGGAGCTGTGTCAGGGGAGGGGCAGCTGGGAGTTAGGAAAAGGGTCTGCACCAGAGGGCGGTGGCATGGAACGAGCTGCCCAGGACAGTGGGCACAGCCCCAAGTGCCAGAGTTCAAGGAGCATTTGGACAGCGCTCTCACACATAGAAACTGATTTTTGGGTGGTCCCGTTGTGGAGCTGGACCTGATGAACCCTGTGGGTCTCTTCCAACTCAGGAGATTCTACGATTTGATGCTTATATGACATGGCAATCATCTACCCTCAGAGGGCAAGTTCCATTCTCATTTTATAGTAGTATTCTTTCAGTACCATTGTTACAGTGTGACGGAACCATAACAGATATGGACCAGTCCTGTGCCCTACCAACAAATCTGAACACCTCAGTTAGTATTGATCATTCTCTCCAGAAAGGCCAAAAATACTACATCCAAAAAAGCTTAAAGAACACAATCCATTATCTGCATAAACTCAGGCAGGTCTAGTCATACTCTTCTCCTGCCATCTGAAGGACATGTAGAGAATACACAGACAAGCCAGGACTCCATTTCTCATGGCTGTCAAGGGAGGCAGCCTAGCAAGTAACAGTTCCCATTCAGTTCCCATAATAATTATCACAATAGAAATGCTTAAAGAGATCTGTTTACAGGAACTGAAAATATCCTTTGGACAACAAAACATGCACCACTAAAGAAAGGACTTGATTTGTTAGACACTACTTTTCTTAAATGCTGCCTTTTTTTATTTTACAAAGATATTCAGCAAGTTGTGGCATATACTAAAAAAAATGTGGTTTATTCCTCCAACTTATTTATTAAACTGGTGAACATCACTGATTTTACCGAGAGTAAATCCATGAGGAGTGAGTTACAACAACCAGCAAATTCTACCAATTTAGATATTCCTTCCATTAATATAGCCCTGAATCTCATCCAAGAAGAAAAATGCACTGCAGTATTCTTCCCAGTTTTCAGGCTAGACAGCATTAAGGTTTAAAAAACCAGCTTAATTTGTTAGCTAGGAGGGGCTTGTTTGCTACTATGAATGATTCTTTTTTTGTTACAATAACAGTATTCAATTAATTAACCTTCCCTCTTTTTCAGAGACAGAAGCAATACAAAACAGCACCCATAAGGAACCCTTGTTCCTAGGTATTCTATCAGTGCATAACACGGACAGATGTAGATGTAGTTTTTATTTCATAGAATTAAAGAATGGCTTAGGTTGGAAGGGTCCTTAAAGATCATCAGCCTCCAACTGCCTGCCATGGACCGGTTGCCACCCACCAGCTCGGGCTGCCCAGGACTCCACCCAACCTAACCTTGAACACCTTCAAAGATGGGGCATCCATACCTTCTCTGGGCATCCTGCATCAGTGCCTCACCACCCTCTGAATAAAGAATTTTTTCCTAACGGTTAATCTAAATTTCCTCTCTTTTAGTTTAAAGCCATTTGCTCTGGTCCTACCACTATCAGACTGTGTAAAGTCATTCCTCTTCTGGCTTATAAGCTCCCTTCAAGTACTGGAAAACCACAGTGAGGTCTCCCTGGAGCCTTCTCTTCTACAAGCTGAACAAGTTCAACTCCTTCAACCTTTCTTCTCAGAAGTGAACCAGCCTCTTATCCCTTCCTTGTTTAGAATCTGTAATTTAGATATCGTTCCAGAGTACCAGAGCTCTGAACACTGGATACTTTTACTTAAATACAGTTGGTTCTAAACAGTCTTTCCATTTCGTGGCACATACTTCGAAGGATGTATCTCAGTGATGATTCCTATAATTTAAAAGTAACATAGTGAAAATCTTGTTCCTCTGAAGCAGCACTGTAAAAAAAAAGATAATTGCCTTTACTGTAGTCTCACTTATTTCTCTGGAACTTGCAATCACAGTACCTGAGACAGTCTGCATTGTATGCAGTGGAGCAGCAGCCTAAATATAGCACCATGCCAATGCAGCTGGACTGCTGTTACTCAAGTTAGTTCATTTAGCAGGAGATTAAGAATTTTTGCCTTGCACAAAGGAGGCTTAAGGCCAAGTCCCTTGGTAATTTAGAGAAAGTCCAAGACCTGAGGAAATCACGTGCAGATAAAATACAGCTATCAGACTACAAACTTTTGATTCCTTTTGTTTCCTCAAAGGGAGAAGAGGCCTCGGTCTGGATAACAGCATCATCCTTTCAGCATAATTACCCAGCTTTGTCACTGCTTCACACATAATTAAGTATTAATATTACCCTATAAGTAAACAACATGTACATGACATCTCTGCAGTGTGCAAGAATGTATTGCCCTATATTACACTCCGATAGCCGGAGTAAAATTTTAAATGCTTGATGAACTTATATTATGATGCCAGATATTTTTGTTTAAAATGAATTTGTTTGTTCTTCAGTACAGTGAGCCATTAAAAAAAATCGTTTGCACAATGCTAAAAGCATTCACTATTGAATGGATTCTTACACAATGAACAGATGTGACTAAATACCTGAATCATCGCAGAAAACAACATGCTGGACTCAAGTCTCTGTTCTTGGGAAACATCATTACAAGTCTGTCAGTACTGTAAAACAGCCAAAGAAGAGTGGCAATATATTATATGTACTTTGAATAAGTGATGATGATGACATGAGGAGGAGGGCAGAAGGCTGCTAAGAATTTGATCATCTACCTTCATTTGTGATCTTTGAGGTGAGTCAACTTAAGATCTACTTGACCTGATCACTGTCCTGTACTGGAAAATCATCAGCAAAAGACAGAGGTCACACTTAATGTCTCCCTCATACAGCAGCCAGCAGTATAGGGACTCTCTAGGTCTGATACTGTATGAACAGCATTGAGGATAGTAACTGCAAATGTTCTATTGTCCATAAATCAGCTTCATCAGTTTCATAAACCATCTCTGTGTTTGCCCTTCACAACATCCTAGAGCAGTGAGTTTTAGAATTTACTTAGTAGCTGTAGGAAAAAGCAGTTTCACTTCTCTGTCTTAAAGTACTAAATTCAATTGGTGCTCCTTGGTTGTAGTGTGACAGGAAAGGGTGGTCATTTCTGATTTCCTAGATATTTTCACAGTTCTTTACAGCTTCCTGTTCTCCAAAAGCGAAGAGTCTTAATCTACTTTGTCTCTTCTAATGGGGAAGCTGCTCTATATTTGGTTAAATCTTCTGTGCCCTTTCTAAGCTTTGCTATATCTTTTTGTAATAGAATGAATGAACCTTGCATGCAGAATTCAAACGGGCTAATGCAACATGTAATGGTTGCAGTTTAAGGACGTTTGAATGTTTCTTCTCAAAACCTCTATCTTTCCAACATCTACTTTCTCTTTTGAATATTCAGCACTTACGTCACATTATGCTTGAAAATACCTGCTGTGATTCTAATCACGCTGAATGATAATAGTAATGGTACTTTCGAGGTCATTATTCTGTACTGTAGTTAGGACTGTTTGTTCTGCATGCATCACTTGCTATTTATTGACGTTGAATTTCACTTGCCATTTTATTACCCCGTAACTCAGTATCATACCACTGGAATCTCATCACAGACTCTTTTAAATACTAGCCATTATTTTGTCTGAAAACTTTGTCAATACAGTACTTGACTCTTTTTCTGAATAGTTTATAAGTTTGTGAAATTCCAGTCTATTAATACATTGAATGACACAGGCTTAGCACAGACTTCTGCAAAATTTTCTTTGTAACAATGCTCCACTGTAAGAAGAAACCACTGAATTCTATCTAGCAATCTTTTAATAAGCTGGCAAAGTATGTGTCTTTGTTGAAGGAACTTGTCATAAACTTCTGCAGTTCTAAATACATTATATAATTTGGATCATCTTTGTCCCATGCTTGCTGTCAAGTTCAAAGAACTCCAGAACCTTGTCAGTCATGTTTCCGCTAGTTTCCAAGTCATTCTTTATGTATGTATTTTTATTTATCTTTGTGACCACTAATTCTACTCTTGATCATAACATCTATCAAATTGCTAAAAGCAAATGTTAGTTTTCTTGGTACAAAAATATTGTCCAGGGACCCATTTTAAAATAGGAATCACATTTTTTACCTTCTTTTCATTCAAAATTATAGGTTGCATACTACTATTAGGAGCTCATCAACAATGTACTTAAGTTCCTTAGAATATCTAAATGAAAGTCATTAGATCATGGTGATTTCTTACTTTTCATTTTATTGACTTGCTCCAAAATGTCTTTTATTAACACTTGAATTTGAGACAGTTCCTCAAATTTATCATCCATAAACAATGACTCTGAAGTAGGTATTTTCCTGACCTTCTTTGCAACAAACCTTCACTGCATACAATTAATTCAGATTTCCTGCACAATGGCATTGTTATGCACAATGACTTTGATTACCTACTTATACATATCTCTCAGAGATTCTCTAGCAGAGGTCTTATTTCTGCTGCTTTTTTTGCTGCTTTTTTTGTTTGTTTGCTTTTAATTTGCTTTACCAACACGTCCCTCAAAAGGATTTCAGCTTGTTTTGTTGCAATTTTATATTTAAACTGTTAAGTTTACATTTACTTCCACTTTCCTTATTTGGACATAACCTGCATGTGTATAATTTCTAACAGTTTCTCCCTATTTGCTATTTAACATCTTTTCAGTGTCTTGAAAGTATTTTCTAATTACTTAGGTTTGTAGTTTATCTAAATGTACCAATGTTACCTGAAAGCATTTTTGTCCTTACTGCTGCTCTCTTCAGTGAGCTTCCTTGCATTTCATATTTTTCATAATTCACTTTTTTCATGTGAAAAAGTACAGTAGAACTTTTTATCTTTTTTGGATATCACACAAGCATCTGAAATCTCTGGACGTTACTGTGTTTTCTGCTTTCACAAATTAAAGTGAAATTGTCAAGTTGCAATTTGATAGTAGGCAACATTAAGGCCCTTTTCATCCAGATTTATTAATCATGTGGAATTCACTGTCAGTGTTCAGGATAGGTGTTGATTAACACGGTATTACAAAACTTACCCTATTTAGGCACATCAAGTCAGCCTATTGCAAATCTGTGATTTATTTTAATATAGGTACTTTATCTGACTTAGTTTTGTCACTGAACCATATAGTAACTTCCTAACTTACTTCTGTTTACTTTCTACTCCAGAAATGAAATTCACTCTGATTATCTTCTATTTTACTTCACAGGTGTCTTTTATACTGTTCTGCTCATGTAAACCTAGCCATTTTCATTCATCCATTTTGGGGGCTAGACTTGAAATTTAGAGATGGAACTGAACCTGGAAGACGTACATAGGGCAATATATGGAATATCATTGTATTTCTAATTTCTCGAGAGATAAGGTGAAGATTATTCGCTATTCCAAAGAATAGAAGCAAACATTAACTGGGAAATTATGATTATTTACAAGTTAACTATATCAAATTAACTTCAAGTGAGGGCCTTCTTATTCTAAAACGCTAAGAATTTACTACAAAATAGTTTATTTCCACAAGATTACATTTATATGTGTGTGTGTTATCAGTTAGAAAGAATACATTACAAACATTTTTTCAGAAATACCTGTCATCAATGAAATTATTTATTTCCTTGGGTCATAAATATTCAATGTCAGCTGTTTTTACTTTTCTATGAGAATTTATACAAAATAAACAGTGTTATTCACTTAGTGCAACTCAACACTTGACTGTGACCACTTACCTGCCAAAAATTATGGCTGTGTGAGCATCCCCTTTGTCCTCTTCCTAATTCAAGTTGTGCAATATTAAGTTATGTTTAATCTTTTAGTTGAATGGAAAACTCCAGTGGAAAGCTCAATTACAACAGTAAGCTGGTCAAACTACAACTAATCATAATCTATGTACAATAACAAAGTGGTGGATAGATAAAATGGAGGTGTGTGTGTATACTGTGAACATTACATGTCAAACTGCCCTCCAGAGGTTGAGAAATCTTTTTTCTCTATGCACTTCATTGGCTCTCAGTACCTTGTATGAGCTATTATCATGTCATACTCGGAGGAGAACTGTCTCCTTTTCAAGAATAAAACAGACAATACTGATTATACTGATTATGCTGTCAAGGTCAAGATAATTTTGTTCAGATAAACAGACAGAGAGATAGACAGAAAGGTACGTAGCTGTTTTTTTCAGTCCAGAAATATTGGCTCATTCTTAGTTGACAATTGAGCACTGAACCAAACGAAAATGTTTAATCTTGTTTCTTTTCATTGTAACATGACACAACTAAAGGAGAAGAGCCATGTATGTCAGACCAAACATTCATATAACTCAATATCCTGTCTCGGGCAATGGTGAATAATGATACCTACTGAACAGTGTGAGAGAAAGCATGTAATGGTAATTCCATTATAAGCTCTCCCTATCTACAGAGACCTTCTACACAGGACTGGTCAAATGTCTCATTTTCAGACTGAAGTACACTAGCGCAGAAAGTCACTCTTCACACATTTAAATTAACATACCTTTAATTAGTCACATCATTCCTTTTCTTTATTTTTTGTAATTCTCATATAGGGTTTTAAGGACTAGGACTCTAGGACAGTACAAATTATTAAGGACAAAGACAGACCAGAGATTTACACAATGATGTAAAGATGTTGTAGAGTTTGTTCTTTATTCCTTTCCTAGCACTTCTCATTTTATGCGTCTTCTTTGTGTATGGTTGAATCACTGGCTATTTCTAAGCACGTGCTGACTTTTTAACAGAATGATATATTATAATTCCCCAGTTTCTTCCTTGAATGGAAATAACTCATCCAAGGCCCATCATTATGTACGTAAAGTTAGCTTTTTCTCCCAGTGTGCATCACTATGCATCTATCAATACTGCACTTCATTTGGCACTTCATCACACAGTCCCTCTGTATTGTGAAATCTTTTGCAAGTCTCTTCAGTTAATTTCCATTTTTAATACACTGAATTGATAGATATATATATATTTACGCAGGATCAAATAATATTGTTTGGCTTCATTATATGCTAATGAGAATAGCAATTTTCAGTTAATCTTTTCCTATTCTTAGACAGAAATCTTAGGTCAGTTAGATGTTTTCTGTTTATTTTTATGATTGACAAGTAATACAACCATTTGAAAGCAGGTGGCTGAATCACACTGGCCAATAGCTGAGCAGGCTGAATATGAAAAAAACATATTTATGGGTCTTTTTGTACTCTACCAGCTAATTTCAATAGCATTACAAAATTTCCTTTTTTTATTCATAAAAATTGGGTAAATAATGTTTTTTTCTAATATTCAAGGAAAGCAGAAGCTACACTATGAATCCAAAGATACATAGATATTCATTATACTATTTGCTGTGGGAGTGCTCCAAAGGCCTCTTTGAAAGATCTCTGATCTTCTTTTGGCAAGAAGCTTAACTTCAAGCATATGAGTCATTCTACTCAAGTAAGTAATTCAAAAAAGTACTTCACAAGATTGAGCTTTTTAATAAAAAGCAGTGAAGTAAAAAAAAAAAAGAAAAGTTGTTGCTTACCTGGTTATGGATGTGAGTTCTCTGTAATTTCAGTTTCTACCACTATCCATACAATCATTTTAAAATAATTTATTAGTGAGACAATAAATTGCTGTTAAGAAGTCTTTTTAAACTTTACCAAAGACAATGGCACACAGTGGTCAGAACCCAGGACACATGAGAGCACCAGATAAAGACCAGAGAATGCAGAACAGCTTACAAGTTTTAGCTTTAGCTAAGTTGCAGACGCATCAATGTTCATGGTAGAATGGTAGAATTAGTAGAATGTCCAAGTTTTAACATTCCTGTTACCTGCTAAAAATGGCAACTTTGCTATAGAGGAAATTTGTCATGAACTGTTGATTCAGTGGTTACTGAACTAATCTTGGAAAACATATCACACATTGACAGGTTTCACTCTTCCCTGTTCCACAGTGTCATGAGTACTTGTGTCATAATGCTGCCCTACCAAGATGCTATGAGCTGGTTTCAAAACTAACTCCCCATATTGATAAAAAAACACCTTCTTCAACACCCATCCCAAATAAATACATAAACAAACAGACTTAATACCTGTCTTCACAGTTGATCAAAGTAGTGACACATTTTTCATTATTCTTGTTCAAAAGGAGGTTGTGTAAACCTTAGCAACAAATAAATTGCTTCTTAACTGCATGAATTTACACCATTAGTAATCTGCCAAAAGACCAGGAACACAGGCCACTGTTAGCTCCCATGACTTAAATGTTCGTTAATTCCATAGTATCAGGCTGATTTATGCTGACCATATTTTAATTCATAACAATTCAAATGTTTATAAAGTGTCAGCAAGTTCATAAATATGAGTCCCACAACACTAAAGGATTAATATCAAGAGATTTAGCTGAACTTTGTATAACTGTTAGTTTCCCAGAGTTTTTAAAACTTTTTTCTTCTTTTTCGGTTCTGTAGTAGCCAGATGCTTTCCTGGATAGGCATTTTCTTTGCTTTCTGACTGTAGGGAATAGCTACCCTGCCCAAAATATAAAACACTGGAAGGTGTTCAAGTACAATTATTTATCTGCTCCCCTGAAACCACCAGTGGCCTTTCTCAGTATCAAAACGAGCTATGTACCTTGGGATACTTCAGTTCAACAGCAAGACCAGTAACTCATATGAAAAAGGTTCAAATGTATGGAGACAGTGGAAATTAAAAGTGTATACTAAAAAACAGAGGATGAAAAATTATTTTTAGTGACGTGGAACTTGTCACTCTCTTCCACACTCTGTCTTTCATCTCTACCACTCTAATGCTGCTTCAGCCTCTACAAGCAGCTGCCAAAACTACTAGAATAGCTGTTCAGTTCTGTTAGCAAAAATTTTCTTTAAGCCATCAGATAAACAGTAAATATATCATACAGACAGCTCCATCATTGCAATAACGTTTATCCATGCTGACCAGATAGTAGTTGGTATTAAATGTTTGCTAGCAAAAATATGTATATAGAATAGCAAGAAATCAATGGAAGTTGTGTAATTTGGTCCTAAATTGTAGGATCCCTATTGATTGTTACAGATTTCCAGCTTTTCTCAGCTTCTGCAATGGCAGGGCAGAGACTGAGATAATGTAATCTATTATCTTTCCTCCATTGTATAAATTTATATGATTATGGAAATTGTAAAACCAATTATGAATATTCTATAGAATGAAAATTGTTCATATAAAAGCCTTGTATAGCTTATAATGAATGCATTAAGGGAAATAAATTCTAAGCCATAATTTATTTGCCAAATAAATTATTCACTGTGAATTGTTCACCCCCAAGTAATCAAGGGCTAATCTGCTGTTCCTCTAAAGACCAAGTTAGTGGAAAAAAGAAAAATTAAGCTGGAGGTTGTAATAATCATTGATCTCACTGGCATATATAACAGTGCAACTTGATACTGTTTCCTATTTCTTTACAAAGTTTATATTAATTCATTTGATGAAGATCGAATGTAAATATTGTAAATATTGACATTAAAAAGAAGAAAGTTTTTCTCTTGCAGCAGACAGAAACATTCTGCCTAAGCAGCATTCATTCTAAATAGTATATGCTTGTATTTCTGCTATAATATAATCCTCTTTCCTCTCTCAGTTATTCCTTTGGACCACTTACATAGCTTAAATTCTCTTGGCATACTGAAAAAGTATTCTCTCTCACAATTTTTTAATGAAGGAATTTGATATCCGGATGTTTTAATTTCACTTCAAAAGATAACTGCGGAAGCTGCTGCAAGACAATCTAAAACCAATGTCTGAAGGAAGTTATTCTGTGCCCCTCCAAGGAGAAAGACTGCTTAGGTGATACAGTAATTAAATTGAAATTATGCTGAATGTTTCTCACAGAATCATACAAGAAATACAGTACTGTAATTGATTTAAGTACGCATGGCTATGTAGCAACCTTGCACTGAAGCAGGAGAAGACTTATTTTTGTTCTTAGTGTCTATTATTCTGTACTTAACAGAGTAGGTCTAGAGACTTCTATTCTAGCTCTAATATCTATTTCTCATTTCTCTTTCCTTCCAGAGTGTCCCCATCTCCTTCATATTCTTTACTTTAAATGCAGTTCATTTATTTGTCTTCTGGCAAGTACTCTAGCTTCCCCCACTGGCAGATTCCTAACTTGCTACATTTCCTTTTCTATCTGTCTTCTAAACACTGATTTATCCTAAGCTCCTACTTTGTTTTCCCCTCTACTGGAGAAGAATTTGTAATTCCCCTAGCCTCTGCTTACATATCTTCACATGGCATGCCATGGCCTCGTTGGGTAAATCCTCCCAAAGCAATAGGCAGAGAGATATTTTTTGTGGAGTGGTTCAGAGATTCCTGACTTATGTATCTTCACTGGAAAAAGGAAAATCCTGACGTGTATGTCCCAAGACCTCTAAGTCAATGTTCCTCTTCCCTTCCAGCATCTCAAGACCCTCTTGCTGATACTGTGGCTGTACAGGTATCTTCATTTTATGTTCTCTCCGAGGCTCCAACAACTCATTGCACCTCCTCATCTACCTCTTGGCTTTGGCACGTTGACCACCGACATCACCAGGAGGAAGAAAATACGGGCAAGAAGCCTTTGTCAGCTTGCCTCTCTGCACAAAGCACTATCAGATGTCTTCTAGAAGCAATGGGCTTTCCCAGACATGCTCTCCTCCTTGCCTTCCTCCTGTGCCCAGTCAATCAAATTGGAGCCCATAACATTCAATTCCCTTTTTTTACTCCCAGTTTTTCCCCATCATCGGTTTCCTATTTATGTTTGCTCAGGATATATCTAAGCACATTAAACAGGAAGCATTAAGTGTTTCGAGAAAGCAGTCTCCTCTCTCATGTCTCAAGCTCTACTTATGTTCATCCAGCCAACGGACTCCTTAGAGTAGCTGCATGTTGTCTCTTTTCATGCACTGTAACAGATTTCAATGGGAAACTAATTTACTACTGCACAAAAACATTAATGATTTCAACAGCCTTTCTCTCCCTTAGACAGGAAAATAAAGGCCAAAACTTCAAATATTTTCTGCAAACTGAAACTGCAAACAGAAGACATTCTTGGGCAAGTCAAAATAATCCATTTTTAAATTCTTATTCCATTGTTGATACCACAATACAAACACATTTCAAAACAAACGCTTCAATTAAGAAAAACTAAACTCTCCATTTGAAAAATGGCAAAAAGTGATGTTTCCACAGTTTTTAAACTTTTTAAATACAATTTGAAAACAGCAAAGTAATTTAAAAAAAGGTATTTCCTACAGGCCATTTGAGTTCAGTCCCATCATTGTTTTCCAGCTAAGAAAGGCGTTTCATCAAAAAACTGCTCCTGTATATATGTATTTATCCTGGACATTATTTATAATGTTTTGATGTGTAAGTATTCTTATGTGATTCTTTTCCATTTCGTTTGTTCTAAAAATTTTGTATTATTTCAATGAAAGCATTTACTATAGTGATTAAAATGCAAATAATACAAAGAGAAATATCTAGGATATAGGAAATCCATGACAGAATTTCATAAGCAATATTAATGACTTTCAGATAATTAACTCTTATTTTGATGTGTATAACACTTTAGCAACTGTTGTTATTTCTTGCTATATATTAGAACACACTGTAAATTATATTAGACATCCAATTGCATATTTTTTCCTAGATGAAATGATTTGCAAAGAATTCAGCATTGCCAGACTTTACATATAACACTGGAGAAAGCGAATTCTGTATTTCTAAACAAATGTTGAAAAACAGTAAAAGTCATTCTGTATTACACTTCACATCTCATATTAGGTGAGAGTTTAACAGCTTTATAGAACTGAGCCATAAATTAAAGCTTAGAACTATAAACGTTCACCTGAAAATCAGATCCTATAAAGGACTGACTCCTTATATGAATCATTCAGGAAGGTGGCATCATCCGATATCTTTTGACTGTAAACTCTTTCTAACAGAGTCTGGATAGTATGTATGAAGTAACTGTGTGCATTCATGTGAACATATGTCTATGAAAGCACAACA
The DNA here is from genome assembly GCA_024606505.1 of Aquila spilogaster. Taxonomy (NCBI): domain Eukaryota; kingdom Metazoa; phylum Chordata; class Aves; order Accipitriformes; family Accipitridae; genus Aquila; species Aquila spilogaster. The sequence continues at coordinate 48,437,501 of JANHGO010000069.1, forward strand.
GACAACGGCAGAAAGAATCTTTCTGAGAAAGCAAGTGGCAGTTCCAGTCAACTCTTCTACTGATAAGATTTAATTATGAGAAAAGTATGATTTTTGTTGTGATGAGTGTGCATCATTACTGTTTTACATGATGAACCATAAATTTTCTCAAAATAAAGGAACAGATTAGTTTGTCTACCCTCTAGTTGAGGGGAGAGATTAAAAAATCACCTACATAGCTAGAAAATGATGCAACCTTTAATATAAATAACATTAATTCAAATAAAAGAAAAGAATATATGCAGTGCCACATGCATTTGTATTTGTGCATGATGTGTGTGTATTGACAAAACCTTTTCCAAATGAAGCTGATGCCAAGAACAGCATGGAAGCAATCTGAAGGAATCACTAGTACAGTTCACAGGGAGAAACTGCTGGTTGTTTATGAGTTTACTTGATCAACCGATCACTGAGAATTTGCACTGCTGTCTGTTTGATTAACACTGAGATGCAAGCTTACAGTTGTAATATTTTTTTAGTCTGTTTGGGCTTTTTTCTTTTCTCTATTCTGTTCGTAGACTGCTGAAGTCAGAGAAAATTACCTACAGGTTAGACTTTTGGAACACGATCAAACAAATTCTGTATCCTCTAGTGTAAATCCATGTGATAGCGTAACCTGTTTCTTAGGATTGTTGAAAAGCATTACTGGATTAAAAGTCTCCAAACTAAATCTATTACTCTGTACTCTGAATTTGATGAGCTCTTCTTCTTATCAAAACCAAAAGGCTTCTGAGCAGAGAGATTTTATGTAATAAAAAATAAAGCCACCTCCTTTCTAAGCCTCTTGTTTTTTATCCTGGCCTTTAGAGACAGCACCTGAGGTTTCACAAGGATATAGTGCCAAAGCAGTGCACTCACACGTGCCTGCAAAAGGAGCTACAGTTCTTCACAGAGTACGTAACACCTGTGACCCAGCTACAGGGCTCTCTCCCACTCCCCCAACACTTGCTCCAGGCGCCTCGCTGATTTCTTTCAGCAGCACAAAACAGTGCCCACTGCGCTATATTGTTTTTCTTCTTTCATGACAGTGATAAGTGAGGCCTTGCAGCAGGAGGACCATTCATTCTGCATTTTTACAGACAGCCCTTATTTGGTACCTAATGTTCCATGACCCATAAGCATTAAAAGAACTGCTAAGAAGTATTTGATCACGTAAAAGGTATATTTTTGAGCCACAGGCATGCAAAAGACAGTACTGGAGAACAAAAATGATTCATATAATGAATAGAACACAACACAGTCAGGTAATAAAACAGCAGAAAGAGAATGTAGCAGAAGAAAAATGCCTGCACAGAAAATCTACCTCTCAATTTGTGGCAAAAGAACAGAGACAGCCAGTCCCAGGCCAGAGAAGAGCTGGCCTTTATGGAAACACTGCTTGACCTGAAGGTTGCAACACTGATGCAGGATAAAAGGAAAAGAAAAAACATGTCATGTTTTTGTATTTGTTCATTAGTGCTTGGTTTCCTCAGGACCATCAATAACCCTCTAAGAAATAAGACTTTCACAGAGCCAGCCACAGGGTTAGTGCCTTGCAAAATCACTTGTCTGTCAAACTAGCAGGACAGTCCAAACCACAGGCAACGGCAACACCACATGAAAGCCCAATCTAGTGGCCTGGGCTAAAATGGGATATACTAATGTAGTTTCCCTCTTCATCCTTACTTGTCCTCTTCTTTTCTCTCCTGAAAAGGAGATGTTAATTTAGCCAGGCAAGGATGGCAGTGAAACATCAGGAGGTCTCCAGTGCAGCTCTTTGCTCAAAGTGGGGTCTGTTTACAGGTCAGACCAGGTGGCTCAGGGCTTTATCTAGTCAGGTCTTGAAGACTGCAGAGGACAGAAAACATAACCCCCTGGGGCCAGCCACATGGTGAAAAAAGTTTTGACTTACACACAGTTTGAACATCTTTGGTTTCAGTTCCATTATCTCTCAGTCTCCCAAAGAGTCTGGGTTTATCTTCTTCTTAACCTCCATGTAGGTACTGGCACGCTGTTGTTAGCTGCCCTCAAAGCTACCTTTACTCCAGGTTGAACAAGCCCCAGGCCCTCAGCCTCTCATCTCAGAGCAAGTCCTCAAGCCCCGGCACCCAGTGCCCTCTGCTGAGCTCACTGGTTTGTCCATGCCTTTCTGTAACTGAGGAGCCCAAAGACAAAGCCTGAGTGCTGAATAAAGGAAGACGATCTCAATCTTCTGTCTGTGCCTCTATAGCTGAAGAGGCTGCTCCTTAGCTGCAAGGACACACAGCTGTCCCATGCTCAGCTGCCCACCTGGGCCCCAGAGAGCTGCTCCCCAGCCAGTCCCACTCAGGAAATCTCCCTTCTCAGGGGCAGCACTTGGCATTTCTCCTCACTGAATTAGTAAATACCCTAAACACTTTGCTAAAATGCATGTGAGATCAACACCAAGAGTAGGAACTGAAGCTCCTGCAGTATCACTCTGCCCAACATAGCCACATTTCCACAGCAGGGTCAGAGCAGCAGCAGCACCTGCAGAACCAGCTCTGGTCACTGTCCCTGCATCTACTGTCTCAGGTAAACCAAAGATGGTGCAGTCAGCAACTCCAAGGTTTGCTGAACACTATCAAATGGAGTGGCAATAGCAGTCTGAATAAACAAAGTCCAATAAGGACCTCAGGGAGAAAGCAGTCACCTTGTAAGCCATCTGACAAGAGCAACACAGAGCCCATTCTGATTAACTGTTATTCTAAGGTACTTCCATATAATCAGAAAATGCTCTGACAACTCCAGGAGATCATGGACCTATTTACCTGCAAAATAGGTAGGTCCTGCTTCACTAAGCTCAGTATGGGAAACACCTATTTTGCAAGCAGGCATGGACTGGCCCTGCTTGTACTCCAAGCTGAATCTCCAGCCAGAAGCTGTAGATAGAGTTGTCCTAGTGACAAATCGTTTTAACCAGACCTATGGAGAAACAGAACACATTGCCTCAGACCCAGTGTTAAATCTTTCATTTGCACATAGAATAGCTTGTGTCTGCTCACCCACCAGCAGGTAGGCAGTATATCCCTTCTGTTTTATTCAAGCCATAGTACCACAGTCCTGCCCTTCCACTTCTTCCTCCCAGCACATCCCAGCAGCAGCCCAGAACATAGGCGGCGGCAGCAGCACTGGGGTCACCACCCCATGAGGAAGAAACTGCATGTGAGCTGCAGCAGTGCTGAGCCCAAGGAGCTGCCCCTCACCTGTGCAAGCCAGTGTCCAGGGGAATTCACCCAATGCAACTGCTTCACAAATACAAGTAATTTACACTTCCAGTAGCCCCAGCTCTGAGCCCAGGCTCATTTGGTTGCTGCAGACATTATTTTCTCTAAGTTCAACTGGCCCTGCCACATTCTGCATTGCAAAGTGACCTAAAACGAGAGCTTTTTCAGCAGGGGTGGAAGGTCCCTAGCAAAGACAAAACCCATGGGGGAAAATCCATTTAGATCTATACAAAATATACAGCAAAAAAAAAAAAGAAAAATTCTAAAGGCATTACAAAAATATCAGAGCATTCAACACTGAAAGCTAGAATAAACTGGAGAGAAATAACACAAGCCACAGTGTATTTCCCCTTGACCTTTGTTCTCGCAGGAAGACTACACCATGTACTTTATCACTGCACAACCCCTACAGAACTACCTTTTTGCCAGTATACTGCTGTGCCAGCTGATGAAGCTAGTAACAGATTTCACTAGCAAAATTTCGCTAATGTAGTAAGTTTTACTCACAAAATGTTGGAACTACAGTGGATAACTCCCTACAACTGCAGTAATCATTTAATGTCTTTCATTTAATGATACCAACAAACCAGCCTATGTTAAAAGCTGGCTTTCATAAAAATGAGGCAATTTGGTGACTTACAG
>JANHGO010000069.1:48446130-48508403 GCA_024606505.1 Aquila spilogaster
TTTCATTTAATGATACCAACAAACCAGCCTATGTTAAAAGCTGGATTTAATAAAAATGAGGCAATTTGGTGACTTACAGCAAATTAGAAAGATGTAGAAGAAATATCCAAATGAGGTAATAAACAATTAATTTCAAAGAACCAATCATCAATTTAGAAGCTTACACAATACAAAGAGACAGTGATGTAAATATAGTAGTAAATATAGTAGCTGCATCTACAAGATGAGATTTAATTGGTAAAATGAATCAGCTAGAGAAACGACTGTAAAAATGCAGCATTTTTAAGTTTAAGGAGAGAGGAGAGAGTCTGCTTTCTAGTTTATAATATGAAATACTATTGCATATTTTGTTCCAATTCTACTGAAAAAAAAAATATCACTGATGTCCACTGAAAGTCTGTCAGGTCCCAAATAATGTAACCGACTCACCTTGCACAGCACTGGTAAGATTTTCAGCCCCAGAGCTATTCTCTGAAAATGCTCACTATTCATGTTCATAGACTGTAAAGGTCCCCTTCTACGTATCACAGGAACATGTGGAATTCAAAGTTAGACCTCTCAAAAGTCTGTGTTTTCCTTTATTTTGCCTTCTTGTCCGTCACATCAGACATGTCCCGAACTATACCTGTAGAGATATTATACTGCTTTGAATTAAGTGGAATGCAAATCTGCATGAGAAAGCACCAGAAGAAGCAGGAGAATAGGGTTAAAAGAAGAATGGCCTACACTGATAACCAAGGACACAAACAACAGCAGTGAAATATTCAGACATGATGTTTCCATCGAGACCAGTGTACGTGCTCTGCTAAGACAACAGTACAGATGACTCAACAGTGGAAGACCCCATGCCGCAATAAAAGTAGTATAGCAAGGTTACAGCACGTGACATAAACTGTTCCTCTTCTTGCCAGCTCAGCAAGAATGTAGGTTACAACTCTGAGTTACCTAAAATTAGGAAACATAAACTATGTCCTGCAAACCTGCCTAAAATTTATGAAGGCTTAAGTAAGCAAATTTCTGAGGCAAAAGGGCTATGCCATAGAAACTGCTGAATCCTGAAGGATAAAAAGCCTTCCCAAAACCCTGTTTGTCATCACCAATCAAGAAAACTCAAATGGTATTAGGAAGATTCAACAGTCAGCATCCCACGACCTTCATGTCACATTAAGTGATTCTGGCTAAATCACCTCAATAGCTATACCTCAGTACTGCTCAGTGTGTGAGTGTGGGGGTGGAAATGAGTGAAATCCAGAAGAGAATGAATTTGAGTTAAATCAGCTTTCTTTAAAATAAACCACCTTCCTCTTCCACAAGATTTCAAACTAAGTCTCAGTAATTTTCTACACAGAGTGAAGGGGTTGTGCAGATATATGGCTACTGGTACATGGCATGTGCTGTACTAGCAAGGATTAAGGAAAGCTTAGAGTTGCCATGATATTAAACACACCTGGATTAGTCTTTTCTAGAGTCATCTCTCTTTGTTAGATGATTCTTTAAGAGCCCAAAGTCTAAGAGATTTACCTCCCTTATTTGATGTATTTCAGAGGATCTTCCTGATTAATGCTTGTCCCTGGAAGACACTTCTGTCATTTCTGAGCTTTCAGATACAAGATGTGACGCTGATCAATGTAGCTGCCATGGAGACATAGCCCATTATTTTCTGGATTCCCTCAAGGTGCATGCCCAGGGGATTTGGATGCTTCATAGTGGAACATTCTAATGTGTGAAATCACCCATTGCTTGGGTAACTGTTGAACCCAAGGGTTGCATTTGTTCATGTCTTGAAGGTTTTTCATTACTGACTGAACAGGTATTTGGCATGGTGACCGCAACATATGACTGTCAAGGATATCCTGAAACAGTGTCTTAACAAAGAAGATCACTCACCAGGGATATGAGGGAAACTTCAATGTCTACTTAGTTTTGTGGTTTCCGTAAGGAGCAAAGGATCAAAATTAGCACAAAACTCAATGGCATTTTTGAATTTGGACAGCTTTCCACTAAAAATTTAGCACTCATTTCACAGAGGCCAAACAAGACACTCAATTCAGACAACAGCAACATAGCCTGGGACATAAATCAATACCCTAGAGATGACAGTCTTCAAATCCTGTTACTATTTCACTAAACAATCAATTCTCCCATTCTAAGAATCCATAGAAGTTATGAATACCAAGGTGATAATACAACCTGGATTAAAAGTACATATTTTCACACATCCTTTAGCACCCTGTACTGGTCAGCTTACTAAGATTGTCTGCATATAGCTCTACAGAAAGAAATATTTTTCCATCCAACAGCAGAAAGAGTTCACAAAAATTAATGGCATCTATAAAAATTTCATCACTTTATTTAGACTGAGTCTACTCTTAACGTGAGCTCTGGAATGTGACAGCTATATGTGCTGTACAGAGTGAAAAATACACTGTAGCATAACTACAGCTCTACGAAACTTTCCATGAAAACTTTTGTGCAGAACATTTTCTAAGCAGATCAATCAACCGACTCATGAATTCATGCTGAATCAGTCAAAATGTTTAAAACAAACATCTACTTCCATTTGTAACTTATTAAAGACTATTTCAGTTCAAAATGCACCTACAAAAATATCTTGTTTTTTAGAAGTTTAAAACATTCAAAAATTGAAGCATTTCTTCTTTTGTTCAAAACAAATTTGTTTTTCAGTTTATTTTTTAATTTTTTTTAGTTTCTTAGTTTCTCTACACATTTCACATTTTCAGTAGTCCCTGTCCAGCAAACCAAGAATACACCTCTTGCTAAGCATTCCCCATATGCCAGCATAGCCCTAATTAGCCACCGCTCCATTTCTTCTTCATTAAAAACCTTCTGCTCTGATAAGTTCAAGGAATACTCATCTAATATATAAAATAAAGTTAAGGAGTAGCCACTTTGTGGGCCTAAACAAAAACAAAACAAAAAGCTGTTCATATTTTTATATTTACATTATTTCTATAATATTTTTAAATATTACTATGTAATTTTAAAAATTTGCAATATTGAAAAATAATTTCGGAACTAGAATTTCAAATCAAATTCAACATGTGACAGAAGTTGGCTTTATCCTAGCATACATCAAGGCTTTCTTTTTTAATCAATTTAATCAATCATCAAGGTTTCCTTTCAAAATAGTTTCAATTTCTCACAGAAGAGCTCAGAATTAAATAAAAGCCTTCCCACCTCCCAGCTTGTTCCTCTCTGCTTCCCTGGATCTTGCCAAGACTGAAACCCTCCGCAGGACCATGGAAAGAACACTTTGCATTCTGCCTTGCAGCTGGATAGGATTTCTCCCACTCCACACTAGGAAAGCTGTTTTGAACATACAACAGTGCAACTGTGTGTGCAAGAGTGGCACACTTCCATTTTGTCCATCAACTTTTATTAACGTTTGCAGAGATATTAGCATTCCCAAATATGTAACCAAAACCTGCCTTTCATAGGTAAATTATTTTATCAAATATTTAGGAGGTATCTATTAGGATAATGTTCTAGAAGACATTAGGGTAGATAGGATAAGATAACATTTGAATAACGTAGTAGAAGGATAATACTGTTTGAAAGGAAGAGAGGGTGCAAAAACCATAGAGAAAGTTAGTGGATTTCAATTGCATCAGTGTGCAGAAGTGAATGTGAGACTACTGGTACCATATTACCTATGAGCTATGAATATGGAAATACATTTTAACAACCACTGGCATTTCCTTGACCAAGTTCAAAAGTGCTATAAACATTCTTAAAGACAGAATGTAGGCACAGCAAAAGAAGGACAGAAAACTGTCAAAGTTTTCAGTCATGAAACGGAGGTATCTGATTTTCCTCTGTTATTCTGAAAATCTCTCTTACTTCCCTTAGAATTTTATGGCCAATCAGGCAAGCTTTGCACTTTCTTTTTCACTTTAATACCACCTAAATGCTTTCAAAAAAAGCAGTTGGAATATCTGGAATCTTTTAAAAAATATTTCACTTCAACAGCCACGTATTTAAGCTCCACGTTAAGTAATGCAGATTATATGGATTTAGGAAAATCTTCAGAAAAAAAAAAGGATATGATTAGGTAAATATGCTTCTGAAATAATCCTATCACTGATGTTGTATTTTCTATCTCGCATATACTAATTTCATTAACTAGTTTCTGCATAATGTTATATGCCAATAATTTAACAAAGCATATTAGGCAAATTCTAATAATGATGTATGTCAGAGTCCTGATGTGTTGCTGCAGCTTGGTATATCACCGCCAGTTGACTTATCCCAGCTGATGAACTGACCTCACGTTGTCTAGTCATATTCAAGGGCTGAAAGAATGTGAGATATTTTGAGGATGTCTTTTAAATGAATTTATGCACTAAGTTCCTCTTCATCAGAGCATATGCATGTTCCATTAGCATGAATCATAACATGCAGATGGATCAAACAGCAATCACCACTCTATCACATTCTTATGCACGGCGTGATGAAGCTGACTAATGAAAGCTGCCTTTTATTTGCTAAATGTGGAATTGTTCAGTAAGCTTTAACATTTCTTCTTTTGCTTAGAAGTAAAGAGAGAAAGCAGCAAAAGGGCAGCCAAACTGAGCCATCATTATTTTGGATCACATTTTGAGGCCAGTCTCCTCTGGCACTGATTAGCTGAGCTCTGCTGAATGAATGAATTTAAAAATACTTTTTGTTAAATATATATGAAAAACTTTTAGGCCATAGAAGAACATTTTCACAATGAAATATAAGGCTTATATACCTAAACATTAGGAACTGAGAAGCTAACTTTACTGCATATTCACAAATTATCTGGCGTCCTCCTCAAAAATGAGCCTGCTAATCTGAACTAAAGATCGTCTTATGTTGTGTGTACATGCCTCTGTGTCTAAATTCTCTCTGTTCCACACATCCAGGTACTTTATGTCATTGTTCAGTGACTCGGTATCAGTTCCTTCTTCTTCGGCCTCTCTTAGATAAAATGCCTTAATGAAGACTCTAAGATTCCCCAACTAGTGAAAAATAAACCAAGTCCCTGAGTTCTGTTTTAGAGAGATGTTTTAAAAGTTCCTTTTTATCACATCCTTGAGAGTCTGAAAAAACGATCCTTTAAATCTGTACTCTGAAGAGAGGATTGTACTTTCACTGCAGAATAGATATGCAAGTATACTGCTGCAGACAAACGCTGCAGTAAAATGTTCCCAGTTAACAAAAGAGCTGCATACCCTTGACACTCACACTGCTTTTTTATTACAGCATTGAAAATTAGTTCCTTGCCCAGGAGGCTTTCATGGCCCTAACATTAAAGTTATACATGTTCTGAAAGGAAATGTTTAGCCTATCCAAAGATGCTGTCAAGCAAATTAAATCTATTGTTGAGTGTTTGCATTTCACTGTCAGAAACCTACCACCTTCACTGGGGCTATCTGTTGCAAATAGAAATGAAAATACAGGACAGTAAATCTAGAAATATTAACATTTATAAGAAAATATTAAATAAATTCAAACTTTTGAAATCTCGAAGGAAATTCATTGATCTCTGGATGCATTAAGGAAGTCAAGATTCATGCTCCCATGTATCTTTCTTATAGCCTCAAAGTTCAAGTTAATAGCGGAATAAGAATTTTTCATGTTAAAACATTTTTTAAGACGTAAATTAGTTCAGTAAACGTACAGAAGACAAAAAGGAAGAGGAGTACCCGTTATTTAAAAAGTACCACTTTGCTCTAATATGTATTAATGGAGAAGAAGTAGTGTCTTAATTTTTTGGGCAAGGAAATACAATTCATCATCTACTTGCCAGTGATTACTCTGAAAAAGATCACACAGCCTGTTAAATTTTACATTTTCAAACAAAGTTGTGAGGTCTGTTTTTACCCCAGGCCTGGTAAGACCATCTCCTTTCACAAGTTTAAATGAAACAGCACAAAGAAATCAATGCAGGGTGCTACTTATTACTTAGTATGACCAACCAAATTTCAAGTGCTACACTAAGATGTGCAATTAATAGCTGCTATTATCAGTCACAGCAACATTTCCACAGTGTATCCATAACACAGACTCATTACCATTGGAAAAGACCTCTAAGATCACCTAGACCAACCACCAACTCATCCCCACCATGCCTACTAACCATGTCCCTCAGTGCCACGTTTACCCTCTTCTTGAACAGCTCCAGGGACGGTGACTCCACCACCTATCTGAGCAGACTGTTCCTATGCCTCACCATTCTTTCTGAGAAGAAATGTTTCCTAATATTCAAGCTGAACTTTCCCTGGAGCAACTGGAGCCCATTCCTTCTCATCCTATTACTGTTACCTGGGAGAAGACGCTGACCTGCACCTCGCTGCAACCTCCTTTCAGTTAATTGTAGAGAACGATAAGATCTCCCCCATGCCTGCTTTTCTCCAGACTATACAATCCCACTTCCCTCAGCCACTTCTCATAAGACTTGTGCTCCAGATTTTTCACAGCTCTGTTGTCCTTCTCTGGACACGTTCCAGGGTCTGAATGTCTTTCCTGCAGTGAGGGGCCCAAAACTGAACACAGTATTCAAGGTGCAGCCTCACCAGTGCAGTGTACAGTGGGATGATCACCTCCCTGCTTCTGCTGGTCACTCTATTTCTGATACAAGTCAGGGTGCCACTGGCCTTCTTAGCCAAGGCCACTTGGGCACATTTCTGGCTCATTTTCAGTCAAGCATCAACCAACACCCCCAGATCCTTTTCATCCTCAAAGTTTTCCAGCCACTCTGCTTCCAGCCTGTAGCATTGCATGGGCTTGTTGTGACCAAAGTGCAGGGCAAGACACTTGGTCTTATTAATGCTCATACAACTGGCCTATTGATCCAGCCTATCCAGATCCCTCCGAAGAGCCTTCACACCTTCAGGCAGATCAACACTTCCTTCCAGCTTGGTGTCATCTGCAAACTTAATTCCCTCAACCAGATGATCAATAAAGATATCAAACAGGGCCAGCCCCAACACCGAGTCTTGAGAAACACCACTCATGACCAGTCACCAGCTGGATTTAACTCCGTTCATCACCGCTCTCTGGGCCTGGCCCTCCAGCCAGCTTTTTATCCAGTGAAGAATTTACCTTCTCCACAGTACTGCAGGAGACAGCGTCAAAGGCTTTGCTGAAATCTAGATAGACTACAGTCTACCCCTCATCCACCAGGTGGGTCACCTGGTCATAGAAGGAGATCAGGTTGGTCAGGCAGGAGCTGTCTTTCATGAACCCATGCTGGCTGGGCCAGTTCCCCTGGTTGTCTTGCACATGTTGCATGATTGGACTCAAGATGATCTGCTCCATAACCTTTTCTGATACTGAGGTCGTGCTGACAGGCCTGTAGTTCCCCAGATTTTCCTTCCAACTCTTTTAGTAGATGGGCATCACATTGGTAAGTCTCCAGGGACCTCCCTGGTTGACCAGGACTGCTGATAAATGATGGGAAGTGGCCTGCTGAGCACTTCTGCAGCTCCCTCAGTACTCTTGGGTGGATCCCATCTTGCTCCATAGACTTGTGATAGTCTAGTTGGAGTAGCAGGTCGCTGTTTCCTTCTGAATTGAGGGGGAGTTTATTTTGCCCTCCATCCCTGTTTTCCAGCTCAGTAGGCTGAGTACCCAGAGGACAACTAGTCTGACTATTAAAGAAAGAAGACATAGAGAGCCTCAGCCTTTTCCTCATACTTGGTGGTAATATCCCCCCCACCACATCCATTAAAGGATGGAGATTCTCCCTGGCCTTCCTCTTGCTGTTAATATAGTTGTAAAAATATTTTTTATTATCTTCAACAGTAGTGGCCAGATTAAGTCTTTGCTGAGCTTTCGTCTTTCTAATTTTCTCTCTGTATATCCTAGCAAAATCATTGTACTCTTCCTGAGTTGTCTGGTCCCTCTTCCAAAGACAGTAAACTGTCTTCTTTTCCCAAAGCCTCAGCAAAAGTTCCCAGTTCAGTCAAGCCTGTCTTCCTCCCTGCCAGCTCATCTTAAAGCACAGAGGGAGAGCCTTTTCCTGTGCCTTTAAGATTTCCTTCTTGAGGAATGTCCAGCCTTCATGGACCCCATTACCCTTCAAATTTATCTTGAGTTGTGTAAAAGACCCAATTTGGTGTATTAATATTCAATTTAGTTCATTTTCATTATATATCCATTCCAAGCACATGAGCTTCTCCTGTTTTTCTTTCTAAGTTCTATGACATAACAAGCATTTTATTTCATTCCTTTGTGCAAAATAGCTCTATGCATAATTAAATGCATGCAGATGACAGAGAGCTGATTGGTATTTCCTGAGCAGGTAAAAGTTGAAATTATTTTAGTCTAACATGGAATAGATTTTCAAGGATGATATCAAGAGTTTTATTCATTTATTCATTACAGAAAAGCTGTTCATGAGACAGCAGGTGACTCACAGAGTTAAGTGCAAAATCTCTTCAGCACCGAGTTCAAACCAGGACTGAAAATGATCTTTACTGTTCTCATCCAGCTAATCCAAAGAAAGTCTGGGAGTTTCAGAAGAAACCATCAATTTGTCACTGATATCCTGTTCTATAGATCTTGCTAAAATAAAAGAAGGTGATTTCAGGGCAAAAGTGTCATAGTTACGTGGGAAACTCCTACACAAAAGAAGCAACTCAGAATTGTCAAATAGGGGCAATTGTGCGAAAGAGGGAAATCTCATATATATTTTTCTGTGACATGTCATCATAACATAGAACTGTGACACTAAGCATAAAATTATTATAAATTACAGTTTGAACATTTATTGAAGCCAGTTTACCACAAAGTGCGTATATGGACCCTTAGAAATCTGCTGTCAGCGTCACAAAGCAGAACACAATGCTTATTTTCTACCCTTGCCAACACAAGCCTGAGGATCAATATTCATTTCTTCCTCTTCTAAAATCTTTCTTGAGATCTCGCTTTGCAATTGTTTTGCTCCAGGTGTCATTTACATTTCTTTTCATAAGCCAAAACATTGATTTTAATATTTTACAGAAATGAAAGACTGGTCTGCTGTACCAATGAGTCTTCTCCTTAACTGCCTTGAGCTGACATTTTACACATAGCTCCATGCATACCAACACCAACATCAGACTGAAATAAAGACCCAAGATGATATATATTCATCTAAGCTATAGGAAACTGAAAAGTTCTATGACAGTACTTATTATGGAATTTTAAAATAAGCAGGACAGCAATTCCATTTATAGTATGTATAAATACACAGTGTACATGTTCATTGTTCATGATGACTAAAATCACTTCACAGCAACAGACAATCACGCTTTGAAATTTTAAGTCTTTTTTTTTTTTGTATTCTTTCCTTAGCTTTCATAGAAACATTCAACTCTGCATGAGATGTGACATGAAATTTCATAGGGATTGGGTTGCTTGGGGGACAAGTGGTTGATGGGAATTGTAGATTGGGCTTCTAATGGAAGCTAGATTCAACCTTAACAGTGCAATAGCTATAATCATTTCATAATAAGGAAAAAAAAAAAGATTAAGTCTTGGCATATTATTCTGTCATTCAGGCACCCTGGAGTTAGCAAGAAGCTTTTGCACAGTCCAGTCAGGATAACACATGCTAAGAAAATTGAGTGAATATAGGTTTCTAACCTTTCTAGGTTAAGAATTTATCTGATGTTTCTTTCTTCTAGTTTTGTTTTGGAAGAGGTACTTAAAACAACTGGGATACAAAAGCAACATACAGTGCCTCAAAGTTGGCTTATACTAAGCAATCTCCATAAAAACAGGAGAGCCACTTACAGGTTTACATAGAGGTCACAGTGCCTAGTTAACTAGAAGAAGTACTGACAACTGAACTATACTGCATATTCAGCAAATGGAATATGACTTATTTGATTCTTAGCTGTACATCAGCAATGATTTTCTTAGATATTTGACATCTTGAATTCACCAGTGGTAGAATTCTAACCTGAAGTTGCTTCTCTGACAATGAAAATAAAAAGTCAACAGAAATAAAAGAACTCTGAAGACCACAGACTTGTCCTGTATATTTCTCTGCATGATCACAACTTCCGAGCAACTATTCTACAGCAAATTGAAGTAAGAATTCCACTGTATTACCAAGCACTTTTTTTAAGTTTGCTTTAGGGAGATGACAAGCTACCAAACTGTCAACCAACACTACAGCACCTCCACGAAAATGAGAGAAGCAAGAGCTACTGTGGACAATTAATTATGAAAGTAACAGAGTTTCAGATGAAATCAGCTGAACTAGAACTCAGGATATTTCATTTTCTGAAACATTCAACAACCAGCACCTTCCAGTGTTCCTAAGAATGACAGAGAATGAACGAACACCGCTGGGAGCAAGGAATGTCTGAGGGTCTGGCTACTGCATTTGTAAAAGCTGAGCTCTTTTTCTAATTCTTTTGACTAAAATTTATGTTGCTAATAGAAAGTCTGAATACAATGATAACTGCTTTCAAATATGTAGAGAGCTATTATTACCATGCAATAATTACCACTTTACTGACAAAAAACTGTCATTACTCTTAGTCTCTTAAGTAGCTGGCCATAAAAATTTTACATTTGCACAACACAAACTACCATGCTTCAGATCTTCTCTTGTTAAGTCATACCCAATATTCTGTCTGAAGCAACTTCAAAATGGTCAAACAGATGGTATATAGTCTTACAATAACAGAAAAAAATACTTTTAAGAATAGTTTTTTCCATTAATATTTTAAGACGAACGAGTATACCAGAAATGTAAGAGGCTATTCATATTTATTAGCAACAATTAAGTTGTTGCTATCCATTCAGAGAAATATTCGCGTTTTGGACTAGTTCAAACAATGAGAAATGTCATCATTTTCTTTTGGCTGTAAAGAGGTATGTGAATACAAATGATTAGGCTTCTCATGGTACAGGTAAATGGAACAGGTAAATTTTCAAAGTAGTATTCTTATACCATAAAATAAAAAGACACAATAGATTATCATCTCCTTTAACATATTTTGTCTGTCAAAAACACATTTTAAAACTGCAGTAAAAAGTAAAACTTCTCTTTGAATAGGAAATCTGTTTCTGGCTATAAATTAATTTAAACAAAAGCTACTATTTTCTTTATTCTTATATTAAAAAAAATTATGTTCAAATAAATTGTTTCAAAACACTTTTTCTAGTGGCTGTGACCTAAAAAATGAATTTTATTTATAGTATTTTATAAAGAATTACCCTCAAATTTGTCAGGAGAGTCTCATTTGTGTAACTGAAATATGGTCAATAAAAAATGAACAACTTAAAGACAAAGATACAGAATTAGACTAAGTGTGAAAATGAAAACATTTTGCTTTGCTATCATGAATTACTATACCAAACTCAATATGTATACAGGAGCCCTAGGTACTTGGAAGGACAACTGAACCCCAGTTGGAAGCACCATATACTTCCAGAAATGCGGACTGGCTGATCCTGAGATGTCACTTCTGGGCATACAATCCTTCCGTTGGGATAGCAAGTCAAAGATTAGTGGGTGGAATTATAACTTTATTGAATCAGTTAGAAAGTATCTGCAGGAAAAGAGGTACTTGATGTAGTAGAAAATGTCTTCTGAATATGATTCACAACAGAATCAGAAAAAAAAGCCACATTATGTACTACTTTATTTGTGGGTTACTGCAGGCAGGTAAGATTTAAGATTAACTACCTAAAACATGTAGACAGCCTGCAGGGAATGCTTTCTTGAGTTTCCCAGAAGAGCTGATGTTGATATCAACAACAGAACCTAAGCATCATTTAACCAACTTAGTCAAAACAGACCATCTACGAAATCCCTGCATTCATGTTCCTGCCATCCCTCACTGAGCACATGATCTGCAAGTTCAAATCCTGGATTCCACTCTTTGTTTTCAATCCATGTTATTCAGCAATTGTTCTATGTATAGACATTACAAGAAACAGGGATGGATCCCCCTCCACATGAATGGGTTTCATTGTTGGTCTAATGGTCCTGGATACTTACATGCCTTTCCCTAGAGCAGCACAACTACCCTGGTGAAGGAGATCCAGACCACTGAATCACAGAACCACAGAATCATAGAATGGGCTAGGCTTTAAGGAACCTTGAATACTATCTAGTTCCAGCCCCTCTGCTATGGACAGGGACACCTCCCATTAGGTGGGACTGCCAAAAGTCCCATCCAAGTTGACCTTGAACTCTTCAGAGACGGAGCAGATGTATATTCAAATGTAGCAGTTAGTAATTTGAGTAATTAGTAATTCAAGTTTAGTCTTAAAAGAACAAAATGTCTGCTTTTAAACATTTTAAACCTTTTTTCTTTACATATAATTACATACAGATTGCTGATCTTATTAATATATTTCATTGTTTGACCTGATTTTTATATTTCATCATTTTATCTCCAAGATACTTTAAAAATCTTATATGTTGTATGCCCCTGAAAACAAAGTTATCCTCATGTAACCCCTTTCAATTGCATCATCTGTTGTCTTCATTCAACTAAAACCGCTCTTGGAAAAATCCCTAAAGACCTTCTTGAAGCCTATACTCAAAACCCATTGAATCCCCATCCTTTTGGATTTATCAACTGACTTCAAAGCCTATATACCCTTTTCCTCTTAAAATACTTAATCACAAAACATTTGACTGATGAAAAAGTTGGCATTTATGTCAGAAAAAGATACCCAGAGTTATCCTTTTTTTTTTTTAATCTTTTTTTCTTGAGAGGACCTTGACACCACATAGCTCCAGTGGAAGGCATTTGTTTCTTCTACAGAAAGTGAAATCAGAGAATGTTTGTAAAAGTGTAAGTTTTAATCTACTCACGCTAAACAACAAAAATAGGTTTGACAGAAGATAGACAGTATTCTCCTGACACCCCTTTGAAAAACAGAGGAAAGGGCAAAAATCTACAGGCCTATGCAGAAGTCACTTGTGCTCTCCCGAAGGACTCGGCGCTCAAGGGGGATATTAGCAAAGACAAGACCATTGAAGTGACAGCATTTTGACACTGCTTGCAATGGCCCCCAAAAAAGGGAGCTCTGCAGTGCTCTGCATTAGAGACCTCTTCCCTACACAGCCCATGAGTCTGAACTGAATGTGACAGAAACTGCTCATCAGGTTGAAAGGACAAGGACAAGCTGACATCTCTGCTTCTTGTACACACCGTTAACTGTTAGCTTGCATAGGCTGAGGATTCAGGGTCTCTTCTTATACTACGAAAAATTCATAAGGATTATGACTTTTAAATTGGGTTACTACGCACAAGTAGGTCTTAAGGGCACATCAAACCCTTTCTGAAAGCACAGTATTTCCTGTTTCAGGATTGTGAGATCAAGGAAGTACTGTCCTGGGATCCAGATAAGAATGAAACAGGATTTTAGAAATTACATTGGTCCACAGAGGGGAAAAGGTCAAAGAACGTACCTCTGCACTTCATGCATATCCATTTATCCTTTGCCACACCAACTATGACAGATCAGTTTTGGGCTCCTCACTACAAAAAAGACATCGACGTCCTGGAGTGCATTCAGAGAAGGGCAACAAAGCTGGTGAGGAGTCTGGAGCACAGATCTTGTGAGGAGTGGCTGAGGGAACTGGGATTCTACAGTCTGGAGAAGACGAGGCTCAGGAGAGACATTATCACCCTCTACAATTCCCTGAAAAGGAGGTTATGGCAAGGTAGGCGTCAGCCTCTTCTCCTAGGTAACAGTGATAGGACAAGAGAGAACGGCCTTAAGTTGCCCGGGGGAGGTTCAGTGGAATACTAGGAGACATTTCTTCTCAGAAAGAATGGAAAGGCATTGGCACAGGCAGCCCAGGGAGGTGGTGGAGTCACCGTCCCTGGAGGTATTCAAGAAAAGGGTAAATGTGGCACTGAGGGACATGGTTAGTGGGGCATGGAGGGGATGGATTGGCAGTTGGACTAGGTGATCTTAGAAATCTTTTCCAACCTTAATGATTCTATGATTCTAAAGAAAAAAAAAGAAAAAAAAGAAAAAAAAAAAAAAAGGATATTTAAAATAGGAAGAGAAAGGCCAGAAATAGAAGAGAAGCTAATGATGACGTTCTGTAGTCATCAAAAACTGAAATAAAAAGTCACAAATTATCATGGAAGTCAGGAAGACTGTGTGGTTTACAGAAAGACCCACTCATCACCATAGCTGGACAGTATTCCTGTAGAGGAAAGCAGCTGCAGTTGTACAGGCTGTGCCCATAGCATGTAATTCAGGAACAACTCTGTTCATCCATGTCACCTAATTCTGCACTCCTGTGCCGCACAGGACAACTGCACAATTGATAGGAAAGGATGGTGCTTCACACATCCCAGTACCAATGGTGGAAGCCTGATGGCTGACCAGCATCAGCACCTTCCACTGTCCTGATGGACTGCTTAACTGTGCCCAATGGGAACCTGGCACACAAAAAGCCCAGTGACATAAATGCCCTGCCAGAACATTTGATGTTTTTCAACCCAATCTCGTTCTTACAGTCGGGTTTAGTAGAGGCTTGTGCAGACCATTTTCTCTATGAAGCTTCCACTTCAGTTGTTACCAAAGTGTTAACAGCCAGTTTCAGTCACAAATTCCTTGCTATTTCCTTACGAGCTGATGACTGGAATTGATAAATGATGGTGCTATCTAATTATACTAATGAGATTAGGTCAGTCAGCTTCTGCTGAGGAATGTTTTGTGCAAGTTTATGTTCTCTAAATGTCAGGCAGATGTAGATTCACACTGTGGGACCTCCATACATTACTCTGCAAGGCATAATAATGCTTAACAGAAAAACACTCCTGCTTTGAGGCATCGCAGTCACTATCTTACAGCCCAACATCAGATTTCTTTGCAAGTGCTATGAAAATCACTAAAAGTGCAGACAGGAATTTTTCCACAGCAACTCTTACAAGTATCAGGAGGCAGTGGTCCCAGTACTGTCCGTGTTCGGTTCCAGATAGCTCCAATATCTCTGTCTTCAGGGAAGCTGTATTCAGCAACCCGTGCTATTTCTGCACAGCTCTGAGCATTTTCACACAGAGGAACTTGGGTTAGCATGGGCAAAACTAGCTTAGGTCACTGGCACTCTTGCAAAATGTCTTTTACCAAATGCTCGTCTTACAGGATTAGTATTCTTTCCCTGAATGGCACAAGCATTTCTTTTTCATTTTCAGACTCCTGCTACACGTTCAGAGGACTCTTCATATGTGGAAGCTAAAAACAAGAATCAACAGATCCTTGATATGAATGCTTGGATCTTTCCCTATTAAATCCTTGTAGATGACCTTGCAAGGTCCTCTCCAGCTCTGTTTTCAATCATAAACCCTTAGCTGGAAGGAACAATCACATGCTGTGATTCCTTCAAAAAGAAACCCTTCTCTGATCCTGTCAGCATCAAAATTTACTTCAAAAAAGAAGACAAACAGTTTCACTTTCTTTATTGTCTGACGGGTAGTGTAAGCTCTATGACCAAAAAAAAATCCTCACTGGATTGGAAAAAGAAAGCAAGGGTCATTTCAAAAAGTGTTAAAAGTTGATATTTAAATCTTCTCATTTTTTTCTATCACAACCACTGAGGGCAGTGGTATTCCAACAATATCCAAACATATCACAGTAAATTTCAATGTACTTCTGGAAGAAATAGCTCAGCTTACAGTAGGACATAAACCAGAAAATTTTTGCTTGCAGAGTATTGACTCCAATAAGCTCATACAAAAACCCTTAGCAACTTCATAATTATTTCCACTGATTTATGAGGAAAGACTCAGCTCCTACAGCAGGGCTCCAAAGAACCACTGTCATAAAGAAGAATGTTTATTTTAAATAGGACATTAACACACTGTGATGCAGAATTATTTGTTTGGGGCTTTTACATTTATTATCTATCTTTATTATGAACATATGCATACAAAATTAGTTATACTCAGCAAACAGCTTTGAAAGTTATTTTGTTTTGTTTTGTTTTGTTTTTAATAAACTAAAATTTAAATGTATAGAAATATATAACTCCAAAGAAAAAACTTCCGGACATAAAAAACTCTGAATTTAAATGCTCGACCACAGTGACTTCACTTATGAGACAGTCCCCAGCAGCAGGAGAGAAATCAGAGTAATAAATTATAGCGTTAATTCATCTGATTATATAATTTTAGTATTCTCTTTCTTTTTAAATCAGTGCTTGAAGGAATAAATTTATTGCTGAAGTTTTTCTTCCTGTTCCGAATGATGGATCTCACATTATTCTTGGAATTTCATATATATGGAACTTAGTACTTTGTCTTATGGCTTAGCTAGAAAACATCTACCTCAAGTTTATCACTGAAATATTAGAAGGTCATTGAGCTGAAATATAGAATATGCGAATGGTCTAAAATTAAAAAAAAAAAAACAAATTTTCTTCAAATTTTACCCTTTTTTTTCCCACATAGGTCAAAACTTTTCTAAAAAATGTGGTGTGAGAATCAAAAAGTAAACAATAGCACAGTTACATGAGTGCAAGGAGAGACTGCACTGTTCAGCTACAAGGGGCAGGAAATTTTAGATTGAACAGATCAAGCAAAAACTAAAGTTTACATTGCACAGGCATGAGATTAAGCCACTACAGATACAATGTAATTTTGGCATTAGTGGGAAGCAGGTAAATGCAAAAAAGATAACTGAGTGGGCACATCTCAAGGAAAGAAGCAGGAGGCTGGAAACTCTTCCTCTAGCTCTTTGTAGGAAAGGGCAACGAGACATGCTTCTGGACCCTGTCCTCTCCCAGGAGGCTGCTCAAGGGAAACAGCAAGTCCTGCCATGGAGCAGGCTTTCAGCACAGGTGGGACTTGCAGAACCATGGGTTGCCCTTCCCACTTCTTCCCACCTGGCTGTTTTATAATTCCCCTCTTGGGATTAAAATATCCTGGGATTAAAATCTCCAGCACTTGATTGTGCTATACACATCTCTTAGTTCTGCCTTGCAGTTTCCCACTAGCTCCCAATAAAACATTGCTCAATCAAAAAAATGCATTTTAATTAGGTTTGAGAGGCACTTCTTGTTTAACAGAATAGAGAGGAAGCAGCTAATTCCTGCAAAACATCGCCCATTTGTCCTCACAGTTTATAGGCTAGGAGAGGCTGAAATAATTTGTGTAATAAACAGCTGGATCTGAATATTTCTGACTCAAGCTGTTGGTTCATTCAGCTTTCGCCCTCTCTTCAATACAGCAGATTTCCCACTGAATTTGCTGATCTTTAAATTCCATCCGCACTTTCAAACTATTACCCATCTGCTCAGCCTGAACTTCAGCTAAACCTTGACCAAGTGCTGAGCGAGCGTACTTCAGTGCTGTTATTCTCTGTGCCTTCCTTTGTGAGCCGGTGAATAAACATTAAACAAGACCAACATCAGTTCAAGTCAAGAGGAAATTACATTTATTTTTTTTTTAGCTAAACAACATTGTTGTGGGGGTATTTTTTTTATATATTTTTTTTTATGTTAAAATGGAATTTCTTCCTGGAGGCACTGTAGTATTTACATTGGTAACTGTGTAGCTAGGCTGTCATTTTCCCAAGTCCCTATCTTTCACCTTGTATCGCCCCATAGGAGCAGGCAGCCAGCTGGTGCAGCTCTCCCAGCACACCTGGCTCTGTACTAAGCATGATGTCAGCTCTGCCCACCTGCAAGAGTGCCCTGCAGCACACCATGTGCATCACGAAGCAAAACCAAACCTTCGTCTGTAGATGTAAGACTCAATGTGCCACGACCTCAGTGTGCCACGACCTCTGGCTCCCATTACCACACAAAATCATCAAGGGCATTTCTCAGCAATGTAATGCAAGGTGCTTTAAGAAAGCTTTTATACAGTAAGCAATGCAGCAATGTCTCTACTTTACAGGTGCCTTCTTCCTGAAAACACTATTTTCCCTCTTTAATAGAAATGAAAAGACTAGCAGAGATTACATTTTTGGCCTACATGTAGCATGATTTTTTTTCATTTAAACTGTTCTAGCTAAAGCCACAATGCATGATAGCTCCAGCTGTAAAGATACAGTCGAGCAGTCAGGTCAGATGTCAGCCCAGGTTTCATGGAAAAATAGACTGGAAGGCTGCAATGAAAAACATTCAACCGGATGACAGACTATGACAAATACGTTTTGCAAGATTACAAAGGATTTCATTCCTACTGATCCCCTAACAGACCTATTCTTGAATATCTGTAGTGACGATTCCCCGGCAAAATGAGACAATATTTGCAAATGCAAAGCTATTAACAATTCAAATGGATTATAATACTAATTAAGAAACCTCTAAGCAACCATGCATGACCTATTCCTGATTTGTGCCATGAGACTATGCAAACTGAAAGTAAAGGAGAAAAATCACCAAAGAGGAAGATCATGCTGAGTTAAATTGATCCATCATTCTTTATTAAATTAGTATTTCTATTCTAAAGCACTGTTGTTAATGTTTGGTTCAGTTAATACTGGATCTGAATTAAAAATAATTATTTCAGCAAAGTAGAGCTGTGCAAACCCATAGTATGAATTCTGCGAAATCATACAGAAATTCAATGCAATTTTATATTACTTTAACCTCTATTATTATGATATTCAGAATTTTATTTTAAAAAGTAACTGTTTCAATGCAAAGTCCATCTTAGTGCAAATATAGATCCATTCCTTTTGAGTTTTTTATGATAAAAAGGTGTGGTTATGGCCTAAAATTACATACTCTGTAATAATTTATTTTTGAGTTCATCCATTTTTTATATTTGTAAAGAAATAAATTTTCTTATTTATAATATTTAAAAATAGGACAAAAAATTGCTAACAACTTGAGAGCAAATCTTGTGGCAGCAGACTGGAGACTTTTAATCACGATATAATTAGACATATAATATTTACTTAACACTAAGAAAAACTATTTTATTAGATTCTGAGAACAAAAGTTCCACATTCACTGTGTGCATCAGATCTGAAAACGGCAGTTTGAGTTCTGAAGTTAAAACGACTTTGTTGTCACACCTATCTTTTTGCAGCTTCTCTGTTCTCTAAATACACTCTCACCTCTCAAAAAGAGAGAAATGAAAATAGGTTTAATTTAATTTTTCCTAGCAGAATTGCAATAACCTAAAGAAAACCGTGCCTAATCTACCAGTGTATGGATTTTTCCTTCTTTTCTCTTTTTACTGTGATTGCTGAAAGACCTACTGAAAATGCAAACTTAACACAGTACCATCAATACAGCATGTTAGACTACTCCTGCGCAGCAGGAAGTCCAATACACTACAAGCCTGCTTGATTTATGGCAAAACAGGAAGCATATCCTGTTCGTTTTGCACCAGACTTAACCACAAGACTGCTTGACTAAGGCTTGAAAGTGAATTATTATTATTGTGGCATCTGCCTGCTTGGCACAGCTGTACAAAAATAGTAAAACAGATAGCAGCACCAAGTCTGCAACTGTTTGGAAGCTTCAGATGACCTGTACCAGCCTGCAAACATGCAGAACCCAGAACCCATCTGAAAGCATTTGCAGGAGTAGCACCTACCTGGGCAGAACAAAGCCAATTGGTTTTCATCTATGGAAAGAAGTAATCTTTGCACAAGGTTTGTCCTGATCAGTGGAAAAAGTTTGTCTAGACAGTGATACAAGTGGAGCTGGCAGAAAGAAGACCCTCATTTCAACCTGAATTTATCTCACTAAAGAACTTTTGACAGCTCTCAATTAACTGGGGAGCAGTTGAGAAAAACATAAACATACGGCCTACTAAAAGCACCATCACTACTGCTGGGCACCAAAAATAGCTGGCTGCACTGTAAATTGTCTTTTATCAACTAATGTAAAATAAGTTCTACATAACAAACCTTTTTCATGGACTCCAAACAAAAATTGCAGACACACTGCTTGAGCAGAGGCTTTTTGGGATCTGTAAAAGAATTACTATTTTAAATAAAGATGAGAAATTTGATTTAAAAAATAAGTGGTTGAAAAGTATCTGTCTTTCTCTGAAATCACAAAGGCTCTTTGAGAACATTCATGATGTCAAAGCCTGGCCATGAGAAAGGCTTATTAACAACAAAACACAGTACAAAAAGGACACAAAACTATTACAAAGTGTCCAAAGGAGGACTACAAAGAGGGTGAACGGTCTGGAGTGGAAGACTCACAAGGAGCAGCTGAGGTCCCTTGTTTTTTTTCAGCCCAGAGAAGACAAGACTGATGGATGGCTCATGGCAGCCTGTGGCTTCCTCACAAGGGGGAGCGGAGGGGCAGCACTGACCTCATCTCTCTGGTGACAGTGATAGAACCCAAGGGAACGGCATGGAGCTGCAACAGGGGAGGTTCAAGTTGGATATGAGGAAAAGGTTCTTCACCAGAAGATGGTGGACATGCAACCATCAGGCTTCCCAGGGCAGAGATCCCAGCCACTCTTGCCAGAGTTCAAGGAGCATCTGGACACCACTCTCAGACATACGCTATGATTTTTGGGTGGTAGTATGTGGAACCAGGAGTTAGATTTGAAGATCCTTATGAATCCCTTTCCAATTTGAGATATTCTATGATTCTACGAAAACATATTTGATGACACTGGAACTCCAAGAAACAGCCCTGCTGAGAACTGTAATAGCTATTCTGGAATCTATAAATAAACAGAGGGGGAAAAAAAAGTCTACTGACAATATAAGAGCACTCACATCCACCTTAACCCTGTCATGTCAATGCAAATGTGTGTAACCTTTCAACTAAAACAAAATAAATGCTGAACTTGATGCAATGGCCTAGTACAACCAGGAATTTTACTATGGGCAATGGAATTCAAATTTGCTGTGTATTATATCTTTCTAAAGTTAGGAAGAAAGGTATTTTTAAGGTGGTAATTTTCCATTACGCTAAAATGGACGAAAAGCTGTTGCCACTCTGGATTTCTATGCAGTACATACAACATATCTCCCTCAAAACACAAATAGATGAGGTCAAAGCACAGTACTACACACTGAGCTGTCACCCTATCGCTATCTAACTCAATGTAAAAGCTGTCCTTGAGTTTGATGTCTCAAGAACACATTTCTAGAAATATGCTGACACTTCTTCATTATATTTGGGTTGAACTCATTCTCAAGAGAAACTACTCCCACTGACAAGCAAAAAAGAAGAAAAGAAAAACAGACGTATACAGAGAGAAGAAGCTTACATACAGCTAGAACAAGACCAGTTTCTTATTTATGAGGTCTGAGCAATGAGGCAAGATCATGACTAAATGGACTTAGGATCAGCCCATGCACAGTAAGCCCATGCTTAGCTCTCCCAATTCAGAAAGTCAGAATTCATAGACAGGCAGTGTGCTCACAACTCAGGAGGCCAAACAAGATTTAAAACTCTCCAATGCAATCTTGGCTTCTGAGCATAGATTTTTCCCAAAAGGTTACTTCATAGGAAGCCAAAGCTAAATAACATAAGTGAAGTTAAGGTCGTTGTTGGCAAGGGAGGAAAAGTATTCTAAATATGCCTCATCCCTGGAGATGTTCAAGGCCAGATTGGATGGGCTCGCGGGCAGCACAATCCGGAGGCTGGCACCTCTGTCCATGGCAGGGGGCTGGAACCACATGATCTTTAAGGTCCCTTCCAACCCAAGACATTCTGTGATTCCATGATCCACTCTTTCAATAGTTACCGTCATTATTCTATTTAAACACGTCTTAAATACACAGCTTTAACTACAAAACCTGTCATAAGTTTAAATAAAGTGGAAAAATAAGAATGAGATAGATTAACAGCGAACTGTATTGTCATCATGATCTATCCAGCATTTGCTATTAATCATGATTTAAAAAAAAATCATAATAAAATATTTCAGATAATAATAGAAAAAAGAAGACAAACTCAGAAGGTGATCTCTTTCCCTGGAGCAATGCTACAACAATCATTATCAAAATCCACCACTCCAGCAGTATGAAAATCTTGTTATTAATATGTGATATGCAAAATATTGTGCAAATGATATGCAAATCACAGCGACATATCAGGTCAAAGCTGTATGCCATTAATATTCTACTAGTGCTACAAAATTACTGTAAAGTACTGTCTGCACACCACGAAGACAATGACATTCTCCACATACACACTAACTTGCATTACACTTTTTTCTTAATTGTCTTTATTTCATACACAGTGAAAAGAATCCCAGTCACTCCTTCAGCATGTTAGCTTCCATCAAGACATACAGTATACTTCCAACTGATAAGCACTAACCCTTCTAGCATATAAGTCTGTAAATGCCACTTTCACACATTACCCGAAGGATGTGCATTTTAGTCTCCCTCTCAACACGTCTGTCACACTGCAACATAATTTTACAGCATGTTAATTAAACAAAACTACACATTTTTGTTTAATTTCCCCTTTTGAAACACATTACCTGTACTAAAATTAAGATGTTTTTCCACAGATTAATGCACATTTAGCTGTGAAGAATAATACAAGAGCCAAGCATTTAGCAAGGAAATGTGGCAAAGGCCATGCTCTCCAAGCAGAACCACCACACTGCTCTTTAACAGCCATCTCACATAGCCTTGGGAGCATATTTAATATAGAACAAAACTGAAAGTTTGAATTGAAAACTCACCTTTAACCAGCAAGTTAGCATCATCACATGACAAAAGCTATGAAAAATATAATCACAAGTTTGAATTTTGCAACAGTTGGAGGGAGAGGGATATCAAATGTTTTCCATGGATTACACAAAGCGGCTGTGGTCTGACACCAAGCTGTCCCAGCTACTAACTGAGCAGAGATCTGCAGGTTCCGATGTTATAAGCCAGAGCTCATTCAATAAGCCACTTTTCCCTTCTTATCCTATCCCAGTTCTTCTAAGCATCATTCACTTTCCCCCCTCAGATAGGAAGGTAACAAGAAAAATCATCCCTTGCTTCTTTCAGGCACAACCTAGGTCATCATATGAATTAGTAGGCACAATATCTTTCTTCAGATGAATCTATTTCATGAAGAATCTGGTAGTTACTTTGAAAATAAATATCATACCATTTGTTAGACAGCATTTCATAGTATTCACATATTTTAAATAGATCCAATTTGGGGAGGAATTAACATGTTGGGAAGTGTTCAAGAGTTTACCTTTTCTGCAAAGAAAATTCTTGGTACAGAACAAAAGACTGAAATGTCAATATGCTGTGGCAGAGAAGATTCTTTACATCATGACTTTTTTTTTTTTTAAGAGAAATCCATGTTCTAGCTAAAAGTTTTGTATGTTTTTCCTAGTAATGCAACAACCCAGGAAAGCTGTTAATTTTCCTTGTTTGTTAGCCTGTTTTTTCCTCAAGAAGTTATAATTTCAAGTTATCTCCTCATGCCAAGAGAACTGGTGCATTATCAATTGCTGCTCAAAGATCATACCAGCTATAAACAAGCTAAACAATTCCCTGCGTGCAGGTTATCTCTCCTTTACCACAACTTCTGTAGCATTTTAGCCCATCAGTTGCCTGACTGAAGGTTATCTCTACTCAGCCATAACTCCACTAATGTTGTAGCCCAATTCACAGATTAACGAAGTTAAAGAGCTGCTACTGGGTTATCTGTATGTACTTTTACTACACATGATAGTCTGTAGCCATCTTCTAACATCAAGATTTTGTTCAGGAAGACAAGAAGATTGATTAGAAGGATAAATTAATGTTTGCACAACTCTTTTCAACAGTTAAACACATATGTAAGCAGTCAGTGCAGTTAACCACATGTGGTTTCTCCAGCTGAACTGCAGCAGCCAGGCAACAGAACTGGCTGGCCTGTTAGACAAAGGAGCTGCCTGTAGCTATACCCTCACTGTGTCTTTATATATGTAACTCCAGCATAGCTTAGTTTCATAAAGAATGAAGATGAAAATGATTGCATATGTACAGTAGGAGAGCAGTGGAAGTGAATCAACTCTAGCACAGCTTTCAGCACTGCCTTCCACAGTACTCCTGTATAAAAGTTAGAGCATTACAGTTTGTAGGTATAGACAACCAGATGGGTAAAAGAAACGGCAAGATCATGAGGCTCAAGGGGTAGTGGTTACTGGATCATACACTGCATAGAGGCCAGTAAGAAGTGAGGGACCTATCTTTCTTAACATCTGTATCACTGACCTAGAGAGGACAATCAAGTGGATGCTCATCATGTTTGCAGAAAACACCTAACTACGGAAGGCCAGCTGATATATTGCAGGGCAAGGCTACCATTCAGAGAGACTCAGGTGGGCTGAAGAAATGGACTGATTGGACTTTCAAGGACTTTCATGAAAATGAATGAGGAGAAATGCAAAGCACTGCCCCTGGGAACGAAGAACCCCTGTAGCAGCCCAGGCTGGGGAGCGACTGGCTGACCTATTGTTCCTTCCAGCCTGAATTATCTTGTTATCCTAAGAACCATAAGCTTCCTTTAAATATGTATTATATAAAGCAGCCGTATCTGAAGGTGAAATAATAACAGAACAACTGCAATGTTTTAATGAACTGTACTACTGCACCTAACAATCTCTTTCTTTCTCTCTGTTGCACATACCTGCACAAACACTTTTTCCAGACTCTCCGTCTTTGCATTGAAACTATCAAGGATACTACCCCATCATCACTAATTTTGACAGAAATCCAGATCTTTCAAGCAGTTCTCATTTCCTGTCTGGACATCAGTCCATACTTTATCAGCAAGATACTTTGCCAATTCCAGACAGTTCACATCTTATAAAATGTCCTTTTCCCTCAGATAATAAAGTGTTTGCTATTCAGATATTTTCAGAGGCAATAGATATCTGATGGTTTTTTGCATGTTTGATAGGAAACAGTTCTGTATTTGTATTTCAGTGGTCTTTTATCAAAAGCAAGAATACTTGCATCCTTGAGAACAAGAGGTACAGATACAGAAATACTTTGAGTCATATATTCTGAATCCTTTCCTGTAACTTAATTTCAGTACAGCACATTGGTTTGTAACAGCTACATCATTTTAGTTTCCTACCCTTGAAAAACAAAACCAAGCATTATTACAGACAAAAATATGGCCCAGTAGTTGGGCCCAAAGCTGCAAATTTAGAAGAATATGCCTCAGTTCTCTAAACTACTTTAAGTTATCTATGTGACTCACAGAACCCAAACTGCCATGAAGACTGCATCCATAAAACTGGCTGCTATGAAGGCACAGTAAGATAAATAAACATCTTACAGAATAAAGTAAAATTGTGAAACACCATGTTAATAAAGATGGTTTGTGTAAGTAGGATTAATACATAATTATCACGCAATTAAATTTAGATATGAATATCATGCACTGTGAAGAAGATGTAAATATTGAGAGATCAGGAAAACAAGGAAACTCATTTATAGTGGGGAATGTGTCTGCTGCAAAGTATTCAAGAGGTACAAATGCAGTAAGATTCTTGAAGCTGTATAAAGATAACTTCGTAATACTGCAGAGTACATGTCATTTTTCCCCTGGTTATTTGTTTCATGTGTTTGTTTTCAACATTAGAAATATCAGGGACTGAGTTCCCTGTAGTATTTGTGTTTGTTCTGAGATTTCTGCTGAAGGGCTAGCATTGTTTAAAGAACTCTCATGAATAAGGATATAATACCTTGAGTGAGACACCTGGTTTAGGGCTTGTCTATGCATGGCTCTGTAGAAAAATATTTGACTGGCTGTTGTCATCAGCCAGATTCTAACAATGTTGACCAACTTTTAGGGATAGAAAAGCAGCTAAGTGTTAACAAAATAAATCCTCAATGAATACATAACAGAAATGGCATCTCCATGTTTGAATTCCTGAGATTTGCAGTGAATTTTGTGGATGGTTTGTCACAGGCCATGGTCTCTGTGGTGCAAGATGGACTCATCCAGGGCCTCAGTGAGCAGCAGACATTTTTTAGCATTTTTCTCATAAATGGTAGAAGATTTAGGCTCAACTTTTCCAAGGCAGAGTGCTTTCTGGTGTTCCTGCAGCACACAGTACAACACAACTGGTGCGGATCTGTGTCTATAAGGTGGAATCAATCTGAACACTTTAATTCCTTAATTAAGCCAAAAGCGTGCAAAATAAATGAGAGCTCCATTGCTTCCACCGAGGCATGTGCTCTATGGATAACAATTCATACATTAGTGGGATATAGAAAAAGTTTACATATTCTTGTTTTACAAATATTACATGGCTGTGTAAATGGAGTATAAATGTTGTTTCCTACTCTTGAATCCTACTCTTTATTTTAAAAAATCTCTATTATTTTTATTTCTTACAAAAAGTGACTGAAGAATGAAGAAAACAAAGAGATACAGAAAAACAGTTTATCAGCATCAAGATAGCCTCTGTTACGAACCTTTATACTACACAACATGTATCAAAAATCATTCATCACTCCTTCAGCTGGGAAAGCAATGCTAACAGCAAAGGATGATTCTTTTCTCCTGAGAGTTTATAACTGGAGGTATTAACAGCCACCTCTGCATCCCTGAAAAACCATTTTATTTTATGAAGCAATCCACATCAGAGATTTCATGCACTGTCAACACATTCTCATCATTGTTTGCCTACACTCTTTGAACTATCTTCTTTCAGCTCTTGAAATAATAAAACTATATTTTCCTCTGTTGTGTTCAAAAGGTATGCAGTTTAAAAGGGCTATCTTCTATAGTCGCTCCAGTTTTTCCAGTGAAAATGAAACTGGGAACTAAATGTATGACTTTATGAAAACCAGTAATACAATATAATAATGATGGGCTTACAGGGACATAGAGAAGTGAATGGACAACTATTATCCATTGGTTTTACGTAACTAATAAACACACTACGAAATACCAGTTGAAGTAACATAACCTTAAAAAAATGTTCATTGGTCTCACTTTCATTATTCTTCTGTCAAACATAATGCTTTAATTAGTAAAGGTAACATCCCACAGCACTTCCCTCATAAGGAGGGAAAATGTTAATTCTATCTTACAGCTCGGGAGTCAAAGAACAGGGAAATTAGACATTCCTCTTGAGAAAAAACAATGTACAGAAAGGCTGCTATACTATGATGATCCAGTCAGCCTGCTCATGTCCTGTTTTCTTACATTAAGGACTATGCAATAAATTCATTGATTAGAGGGATTTGGGCTTGATTCCTGTTTCCCAGTCAAGTGCTTTAGCCGAATAGTATCTCATGCTCTCCATTCCTTAAGAGACCACTTCATCACAAAAATCAACGCAGTGTCATTTCATCCAGTATCTTTTCCCCTCATCATTATGACACTGTAGCTACTTCAAAGTATAATTTTAGCTTATTTTACCAAAGCACGGATCTTGTTGTCTAAAATGTCTATCATCTACTTTTTACTGCTGTGAAGTAAATAACAACAACTTAACAGGAACTTCATACAATTTCTTGAACATTCAGGGAGATTTGCTGTGGCAGATGATTACAGAAATGGATTATTTATCTGCCTTTCTGTCTCTCACACACAGTTCCTGACATATCATCTTAATATATTTGGCCAAAGATTGGAGTGTGCTGAAAGAAGCATTAAGGAACTGCGAATCACTGAAAATGTTAGAACTGTATTTGGAGCATGAGTATATTCTATAAAAGGGAATAATAATCTTTTTTAGAAGCCAAGTATAAGCTAACCACTGGGCATGAGAAACTGTACCTTTAAAAAAAGATAGCTGTTCTTAAATCCCCCATTCAGATGACAAGACTACTGACAAGTCAGAAGTTCTTCCATATGAGCTGCAAATTCACAAAGAGGGATGGTGCAAATAAAGGATTTCATGGGATACAGGCAAAGTTAGACTCCAAACAAAGTTCATATTAGCAGACAAGTGGCAAGTGAGTTTCTTAGAAAATGTAGTCACAAATAAAAAAGCAATCCTGAAATTTTCTTATAATGTGAGAAAATTCACTGTATGCTTTGAAAGCATGGCTTACCATTTCACTATAGGGATTATAGTTATTAGAGCCACGCACTCAAACTGCAGTATTAAGAATGTAGTAATTTTAATGGAATTCTCCCACCAAATATTTGAACAGCTTTTGCTTCTGACAGCTGAGATGTTCTGAACAGTAGATCTCTAGACTTCAGAGAAGCAGCAGATATTTACTGAGTTATATTTTTAGAACTATGCAGTTATGCTTGAATCCCCAAAAATTTCAAAACAAAGTAAAGTCTATGTAAAGTTGGTGGGTGCAGGTGACCCTAGTGAAGTGAATGAAAAGTTTCAGTGATTTCTACAAGAACAACTTAAGAACACCCAATGGGTTTTATCCGAAGTCACATATGGTGAGACGTATGTCTTGTCTGGTATTTGTGTTCCATTGCAAGAGAAGAGTACTAATTTCACCTGCTCAAAACCTCTTTGATTGTCATCATTCACTTTTCAGGTATTTCTAGAAACATCATCATGAATTACTGCATACTTGCTAATAACAGACTTAACAATCTCTGAAACTTGACGTCTCTTTGACCTTCAAATCACTTCCATGGCACAGGTTTGATAGCCATCATATGACTAATCAATTGATCATTTCTTTGCTTCCTGAACAGTCAGAACTCTTGATATGTCAGATATTTTTATACTGTTTTCCAGAGCTGCTTTCTTCAAGATAACAAACTGAGGCATGGTTATTCAGTATTCCCTAAAATCTCTTATCAAGAAAGAAAACTGAAAAAGAAGTTGTGTCCAATCTACACCCCCAAAAATTAACATCCTTTTTCTCCAATAACATCCCCAGGGATACCTGCTGCCACAACTTTTAAAATAAACTTTAAACATGGTTAAATAAAGACAGGTCTGATAGTACCAGGATCAACTTAGAAGTGGAAAATGAGAAATTTCTGAAGTGCTGGTCCTAGGAAAGAGCCATGTTACCCAGGGCTTGATCTGTGGCACTGGGCCATTTAACAGTAGGAACATTTTATATTCATTTTTATGTAATAGCTCATAATCACAGCCCTACTCACAAATGTCAATAGTTGTTATTTCAGTGGTTGTTTTTGTTTTTTGTTTCAACTATGAAAAAAACATAAAACTCCATTAAAAATGCCAAGCTTCCTAACTTCATTACCTTCTCTGTAGTGTCTGATTACATAGCCTCTGAGTCCTCAGGCAGACATGGTTCAGCTGTAAATCCCGGTATGTAACAAATAGCAAAAAATGATGGATGTAAAAACAAATATTGCATACTTTGAGGACACTGAATTCCAAATGATTCTTTGAAATATTAGAAAACACAATATCATTTTTAAATGCTTTAGTAACTTTTATTTCCTAATTCCATAGAATTGAAGGGGCAGTTTTATGGTGTTGCAAAATCCAAGATAAATAAACAAATAAAGCCATTCAGTCACAAAACTCCTGTCCTTTCACACCTTTTTACAAGCAGCTGCAGTACCCTGCATAACCTGAAGTTCAACAGCTTCATGTGAGCCAGAAAACATGTAATCCCTTTGCTGAAGAATCCTATTCCAACTCCACTGTACAAGGGGAAAACACAGCCCCAGTGAGGTGATTCAATTTTTCATAAAGATTTACAAGTATTACTTTAGAACAGAACATGATCTTGTGGAACAGAATTAATGGATGAAAGTTGTCAAATAGTCTTATATAATAGACACTGTAGATGCTGTTTAATGCTGCTGCATGCTATACCTTTCTGATTTTCTGAACATAATCTAAATCAATCTAAACATCTAGTGAACAACAGATTTCTATCAGATCTACATTCAGAAGATAGAAGAACAACCTTCTAGTGAAACAGAGACAGGCCACACTTGCTCCCTCAGCTCAGGGTGCCTCCCAGACTGTCATCTCCATAAAAAAGGGCAGCTGCACGTTATCTACTGCACTCACTCTTTTTCCAGACAGGAAACATCACCTTTATCTGTGTAAAACTGATTTCTCAGCACCACTGAAAGCTGAAGAGGAATTTTATTTCAATTATGCAGCTCCATGCATATCTCTTTTGTCATTATAATTCTTTACCTATTTTTTCCACAATTCAGAGTGGTAAGCTGCAGCATATCAGAGTGAAGACTTATCTCCTTAATTCAGTGCTATGAACTGCAATATAATAAAAGTTCTGCCAAGACTAAACAATAAAAAAGTTGGACCACACTGAAGAAAAGTTAATGGCCACAATCCTCTGCTCTTACTTCAACTGCATACTTCAAAGCTGCAACGGCACATACAGATACAATGCAACTGTCAGCAGGAATCAAGCCTCTAGCTTCTGTCACTGAAAACACACACTGCTGTCTAATGAACTGGAGCTGAGATTAAGTAGCTTAGCAAATCAGCCAGCAGCAAGAGAAATGATCTCAAATAAGAGTTTATTTGAGCAAACCTACAAATAGTGAGTTTAAGAAGACAAGTTTCAACTAGATCTGCAATGACTATCCCACCAAATTTCCACTTCAAGCAAAAGAAATGACCCATGCTGCCAATAGAATCAACTTTTTTCACTCCTGTTTTACAAAGTGTAAACGTAACTGAAGCAAATGAACCATAAGAAAATCTAACAGCAGTAAGACAAATTGGCATTTATTTATTCAGCAATTTATATGAATGGGTCGTACTCTCAGTATCTAATCTTTTTCTGAGGAAAAAAAGAAAAGCTTTCCCATATATCGTTACCACAGTACTTAAGACAAAAAGTTACTCTGTCATTTATGGAATAAATGATGAACTTTGCAAAATATTTTGCAATAAACAGAGGGATGACAGTAATTTTTTTAAAAAAAGAAAACGTTTTCCAGAGCATTAACAGATTTCAGCATCGTGTTTTGACATACAATAGGCTTACCAGGGACGCGAAGACTGTATTTTTCCAAGTAATGTAAAGCAAAAAAACTTTATAGTACAGAAATTCTTTCTATTTTTAATCCTGCTATTCTGAGCAGTTCTTAAAATGAGAAACAGATTTTTCAAGAGTTTGGGACATGTAAACTTGTTTGTCTCAACTCCGATGGTTTCAGGAATGGTGTTACATTAGAAAACATTAAAATAAAAACAACAGAAAGTATTAACTTTGCTAACATAGATACTGGTGTCTGTGGATCTGAGATCAATAACTGATATTACAAATTTATGACGTTAAACCTAGACATTCACTAAACATGATGTCCTCAAATCAAATCTAACAGCTCTTCGATAGACCAAGCTCCACATTAACTTTGCTTAAAAATAAGAGATTTCACTACTGAACAGATACTCCTTGCAAATATCATAATTAAACTCCAGAAAAAAAGCACAGAGAAGCACCAACCACCCCAGTGACTCTTTTTATTGTCTTCATTAAGTTTCAAATGCCAGGTACATGAGAAGAAAATCTTTCCCTTGTATTTGGAAGTTAATTACTCTGAAAAAAAGTTATTTTATCTTCCACACTGCAGTGGTTCTGGGTCTGTTGCTGGGTCTACTGCCTGCTTCTTGATGGAGGAGTACCAGCAACCTGGTGCTGACAGAGCCCCACATATGCGGTGTACTCAGCAAGGAGACGCAGCCAAGCCCTGTGATCCCCACAGCATGAAAGTTATATGCACCTAAGCAGAACAAAATGCCTATGTATTCTACTTCACTTACACCAGTTATTTTTGGAGAGATAAGTTAGCCCATCTATCAGCCTTAGCGAGACTCCTACAATGCTTTAGAGAACAGGGTATGCTTATTAAAATAAGACATGTTAATCACTAATAAAAGGCTGGAAACCAAGTTGCAAAAGAAAATATTCTTGAGTTCCACTCTGGCAACCCATTTGGAAAATCCTTTAACTTGTCTGAGAGCTTAAAGCAGGAGGAAAAATCTACAGAGTAGCACCCATTCTCTGAGTATGGTTCTGAGCCTGTGCTCTTTCTCTGAGCCTCACTTTCCAAGGCATATCTGGCTCCCACACCTCATTCCCTCCTTCATTTCAGTGCAAATAAAGCATTTCTCTTCAACAGGCAACAGACTTGACAAATGGTGACCATTTTCTGTACACCACACACTCTCTGGGGCTGGGGAAAAAAAGCCAGGTACTAGTCATTCAACATAAAACAGGTTTTGCAGCCCATCTGCCTGTATATTCTCTTGGTTTAAGATTATGACATATGTTTCGAACACCAAGAGAATTCAGTGGAAGACGCTCTCTTTAGGCACAGTAGACTGGAATGAGATGCTGTACAACTCAAGCTAAAATCTGAAGTGTCAGAAATATATTTGATCCAGTGAAGCCACCAGAGTGGATTCTTTGAGCTTTTCCACAGTCTGTGTTGCCGCAGACTTTTATTTTTTCAAGCGACCAAAAAATAAGTATGCAAGAATCCATTAGAATAGAAAGCTTTTATCTGTTCTAGTCAGTATAATATAAAGCATAAGCTACTTTTCCTTTGAAACTGACCTTTCAAAAGGACTTTTTAGAGGTTGAAGCTTCCTCTTAAAGGGAAAAAGACTTCACTAACACAAGGTTGCTAATTAAATGGTGCTGACTGGCATACATAAACAGGTTATCACTATTACCCATACTGCTAAAACCATTCAAATTATTCTGATTAGAACAGTTAAAACCAGGATTTTCTCACCTATGTAAGAATTTTCTTTTTATTCTTCTGTTTTACTCAAAAAAAAGAGAAATATTTTCCCTTTTTCTGACAAAATTTAAAATAGCTGGAGAAAAAAAAAAAGAATAACACCTTTTATGTCTTTTATTAATTTTTAGTATTTAAAACTATTATCCAATCTGGACTGTCATTTAGTGAATTTCAATATCTGTTGATAATTATCTTTTAGGATTACTCATCCAAGCACATCATTATAAATCACAAACTAAAAACAGGAATAGAAAACCAGCAATGCAATTCAGATGTTCGAGTAAATACAAAGCACTTCCTTAATGATTGAAAAACAACACAGATTCAGGTTAGAGGACACCAGTAGATAATTTATGTTCATAATGATGTACAAACCTTTATCAGGACAGCCCAGCAAAATGGACAATCTATGGGAAAGATCAGAACAACAAAATGCTTACTTATATGAGAGGCTCATGCTGGTAATTCTCTGAGTTTTTTCACATACATTTCTTAATTAATATAAAATTTTTCTGTGAAATTCAGATTATTCTGAAATTTCGTAATCACTGTAATGCATTCAAATAATCTGATTTTGAAGAGAATTCCCTTGGCAGCATAACACATCTGTTGCAATTTCCTAAGGGCATGTTCTTAAAGTCCCTAAAAGAGTGAATTACAGTAATCAGCTCTTGAGATGACAGAAGAATTAATCAGCATTTCTCTTTCTTTACTGTTGATCAAGGTCTCAGCCTGGTGATGACACAAAGGAGTCTTTGTAACAGATGAAATATTACCAAATGGTAAATCTAAGACCAACATGACACTTTGTGATCAGAAGTATCAAATGATGCTAAAAGCATCAGGGAAGATAATAGCAAAAGGCAAAGAACAGAAAACAAAACAAAAAAAAATAAAATAATCTGTCACATAATTCATGCTGAATGAAGCACACCATTTGGACTAGTGTTTTTCCAAACTGATTCAACTTCAGTCAACTAAAATATAATTAAGAACGAAATAACTTCTAAATTACTTTAACACTTGGTCGCCAAAAAATGGACTACTGTTCTTGGCAGAATGTATTATTCTTCTAATTAAAGTCAACCATTTCAAAAACTTTCTTCCTACTGATCTGATACTTTTGATGAAGGAACGATAAAATTCAACACTCTAATGAAACCACTTCCATCTCGTACTTCTCTGTAAATGGAGACATTCTGTTCAAGTAAAACGAACAGTCCCACGGAAGCCGTGAGTCATGAGCAGTGTTTTACAAGTGAAAACGCAGATAAGCAGTGGCTTCACTGTGAGTTGAAAATACCTTCACCGAGAACATTGTACATTTTTTTTATTTCCTTGATAAAAATCATCAGTATTTATGAGAATGTGGCCTGACTACTGGCCACTATCGATCAGCATAAATAAATTAGGACATAAAGTTCTTGATTTGAATGAAAGTTGAAAGACAAGAACAGGATTTCCATAAGGAAGCGTTCTTGCTCCTATCAGCAGTGTGATCTAGGAGGTGTCTGTGGCAAACCTAATACGCAGTAACAGGAGAAAGTTTAGTCAAAGCAGAAGAGAGCCGTAATTGTTTTTATAAGAAAAAAATGTAGTTTGAGTGGGAAAAGACTGATACTGTTTCATTTCAAGATATTTAGTTGAATTAAAAGAAATGAATTTTTCTTCCATGAATGCTTACGTATGTGGGAATAACTGCCCACCAGCTAAAAGTTAGACATAGCACAAAAAGAAGAGACTGGAACCTTAGACTTAACTCAAACAGACAGCTTTCACAGTTGTAACACCTGGAAATCTTGTTTGCTCTTGCTTCTTCTTTTTATCATCCCTGGATTTTGCATTCTTTGTTGTGCAGTTGCATTGCTTCAGGAAGGGAGAACATGTATGATACACCCAGATTATGACTGTAGGTTAAGAGCATTATCCTGGAAAGATAAAGATGTAAATCCACATCTCCTCAGCTTGAGGAGACCAGTGGTCTCAAATAAGGTCTACACGAAGAAAAATGCCCGAACAACAAAAGTTGACATAAAATGGCACCATGAACATGTCTGATTGTGTTTTAGAACATGCAGCTGACACCATTTTTTGCCTTGGAAAAGAAGAAAAAGGTGTTTAAGTGCAGATAAGGACTCTGGGGAGGATAAGACCAGGGAAGATTAGATATTTAGACACTGTGTTGAGGGACATGGTTTAGTAAGAAATATTGGTGATAGGTGGGTGGTTGGACTGAATGATCTTGTAGGTCTTTTCCAACCTTGGTGATTCTATGTGTATCTCCACCTCCACCTTGAGGATGGAGGTCTCCATCCTTCATCCCCAATTTCATAAGATGCAGAGTTACACAGGCTAGAAATAAAGCCAGGAAATCTCTATTTTCACCTTTCATACAAAGTCATGACACACTGCCCAGGGAATTACCCAGACAGCTTTTGGAGACCTCTAACAATGGAGATTGCAAAACCTTTTTGGACAACCTCCTCCCCTGCCTGTCTCTTTCCTTATGGGTCTGGACCCCTTGTGATGCAACATAAGTCAATTAGTTCCTTCTGCCCCACCATGCACCACTGTACATGGTGCCTGGAGCCATCTTCTGGTTGACATCTCCACAGAGCAGACTGGAGCTGCTGTGAGGTTCCCACAGAGCCATTTCTTGCCCCCACCAGGGCCCCAGGTTGTATCAGGGTTTCGTGACCTGTCATGCAGACAGAAAACCAGAAGGATTTATTTCTCAAATCAATAGATAAAAACAGTGGCACCTGAGGCCCTCTTCTTTCCTGCAAAAACCCTGTGGAAAAGGACTTGGGTATTCTGGTAGATAGTAAGCCAGAAGTGTGCAGTTGCAGCCTGGAACGCCAACTACATCCTGGGCTGCATCAAAAGAGGAGTAGCCAGCAAAGAGAGGGAGGGGATTGTTTGTCCCTCTCTACTCTGCCTTTGTGAGGCCCCAGCTGGAGTACTGCATCAAGGCCTGGGGACTCCAGCACAAGAAAGACGTGGAGCTGCTGAAGTGGGTCCAGAGGAGGGCCATGAAGAAAGACTGAGGGAGCTGGGCTTGTTCAGCTAGGAGATAAGGCTGTGGGGAAGCCTCTTGGCAGCCTTCCAGTACTTAAAGAGAGCTCATAAACAGGAGGGAGAAGGTCTTTTTACACAGTTTGATAGTGATTGGACAAGAGGGAACACTTTTAAACTAAAAAGAGAGGAGATTTACGTTAGATGTTAGGAGGAAATTCTTTACTGAGAGGGTGGGGAGGCAGTGGCACAGGTAGCCCAGAGAAGCTGTGGATGCCCCGTCCCTGGAGGTGTTCAAGACCAGGTTGGACGGGGCCCTGGGCAACCTGAGCTGCTGGATGGCAAACAGCCCATGGCAGGGGGTTGGAACTGGGTGGGCTTTGAGGTCCCTTCCAACACAAGCCATTTTATGATTCTGTGATAACGTACCTGATGGGTTAGTTGTAGAATTATGCTTAAAAAGGCAAAGACAGGAAAAAAATCCCAGGTTCTTCCTGAAAATCTGGGATAAAACAACATCCTAGAGGTTAATATGCTAAGCAAGCTGGTGGAACTTAGAATCACTAGGGTCTGTGACTTATCCACCTGGAACTGGACAATTATAAGTCTCTCCTGAATTTGGTATTAACTGTCTTTTTCTTTAAGCACCTGTGCATTGCCTCATGCGCCTGAACACAGATTTTTAAGGACACTAATGTAATTACTCATGGACAGTTCTAATATATCATCAACAACTCCAGATAAAATAAAAATCTATTAACTACCCAAGCCTCTGCTTTTCTTACTCTTCATTATGCACTATTTAATACCTGCTTTCTGCTATGGAGTAATACTAGTATGACAAGAAAGATCACAAAGACTGTAATAAACATATGAAACACCTGATGGGCCCCCTTTACTGAAAAAGGAACCCAACAGATCATTATTTCGTTTTACTGATTTTAGCTATTCCTAGATCATGTAAGAAGTCTTACATCAGTGTAACTCCTATTCCTACATCGGAGTATCATCAGAGGAACTGAGCAAACTTTTGCCTTAAATTTTCTAATCACAGCAGTTATTTCTAAATCCAGTACAGGAAGAAGTTGCCACTTCACTCTAACATGATCTCATCTATTGTGGTGTCTTCCTTTTGCTGAATTGACAAAAATAAATCCTAGGTTTTGTTATCATATTTAGAATTTATTCATTTTTCTTAAGAGAAAATAACTTAATAAACATTCCTGCACCCAGACACAGAACTGCCTGTTTTAATTTATAATGTATTTTCCAATGAATGCTTTATCAAAAAATCTTCCTAAATGCATTTAACCTTCCAGAACGTTCATGAACAAGATAAGACTGACTTCTTTAATATAATATTTTGTTTCTATGTAAAAGAAAAATTGGACACTGAACCCAGTATTAAGTTCAATTACATGCAGTATAGGGAACTAAATGTATTCAGTAGTGTCCCAGCTCATGGGACAAAGAAACAGAGTTACATGAGAGTGTTTCCTACAAAATATTCTTCTAGAACCTCTTCTTAAAATACATTTCTATAAGGAGAATGTAATGCATACAGCTTCTCAATTTTCAGGAAAAAAAGGCAAACAAGCAATAAGCTGAATGCTGATACTGCCTACAAGTGTTTGTCATTCCATTAACAACGGTCTAGACTTGGGACAACAATATAGAAGAGCTGATATTAGAAATTTCTCAAATGAAATTGTGCTGCTAGGTAATTCAGACAGCTTTCAACCACAGATATCTCACACTAATGAAGATGGATGTTATATTAGCAGAGAGATGGGGGGGGAGCTAAAACACCGCACATCAAGGGATCTGGATCCTATTCCTGTATGACTTTGGACACACTGTGAGGGACAGTTCAATTTTCTTGTGAATCATTGGAGTTTGTCCCAAGCTAACACAGTCGGG
This sequence comes from Aquila spilogaster, assembly GCA_024606505.1. Lineage (NCBI taxonomy): Eukaryota > Metazoa > Chordata > Aves > Accipitriformes > Accipitridae > Aquila > Aquila spilogaster. The sequence continues at coordinate 48,483,626 of JANHGO010000069.1, forward strand.
GACCAACAGCATGGATGCTACTGCCTCACTTCAAGTTCAAACAACTCTCAGATGTCACAGCAGAAGGAATTTCAACTTTTTCTCCAGAAGAATCAGACAGGGTCACTCTGCTATTGACAATGTAACTGAATCAGAATCGTAGAATGGCCTGGGTTGAAAAGGACCTCAAAGATCATCTAGTTTCAACCCCCCTGCCGTGGGCAGGGTCACCAACCACTAGACCAGGCTGCCCAGAGCCACATCCAGCCTTGCCTTGAATGCCTCCAGAGATGGGACACCCACAACCTCTCTGGGCAACCTGTTCCAATGCATCACCACCCTCTGAGTGAAAAACTTCCTCCTAACATCCAACCTAAATCTCCCCGTCTCAGTTTAAAACCACTCTCCCTTGTCCTGTCACTATCAACCTGTGTAAACAGGGTTTAATTTGCCTCCTAGGATCATCCAAGAGTTGAAGCTGCCAAATACCAAGGACACAGGACATGGGCAACTCCCTCCATCTCTCTCATTTTCTATACTGCAACACTGCAGCTTTCTGATTTGGGTCTTTCACTGCTTTGGTCTTGATTTGGCATTTGTCACAGAAGGCCTTTCTTGGCCACAGTGGCACACTGCTGGCTCATAGTCAACCTGTTGTCCACCAGGATGTGGTGTCCTTCTCCACAGAGCTCCTCTCCAGAAGGTCATCTTCCAACCTATACTGACACATGCAATTATTCCTCCCCAGATGTAGGACTCTACACTTGCCCTTGCTGAACCTCACAAAGTTCCCTCCACCCAACTCTCCACAAAGCACTGTTAAGCTGGTGAGGAGGGATCAGATGACTTCTTTAAAGCAAAGAACATCATCCAGATGCTTTAAGTCTCCTCCTTTTACCTAAAGCTCCATCTACTCAGGACAGTGGCTGTGCAACGTCCCTAAAAACACAGCAATAGCAGATACCAGAAATACAGGAAAACATGGGGATCTCAAAGCCTTGGAATTGCTTCCACAAACCAGTTAGCACTATCATTAAGGGCACAGGAAGTACATGGGAAGTGTCTTCTTTTCCCTTTTACCCAGCATCAGACATAGGGATCACATTAGAAACCTAAATGTAGGAGGTAGAATTTTTGTCATGTCAACCCACCACCTATCACTTGCATTAAACACTGTCCTGGAGCCTCAAGGTAAGAATAACTGGTAATAATAGATTTACAGTGAGATTGAAAAGTAGGAAGGCACTCTAATTCTGATTTTATATTCAAGTTTAGGGTTGTACAGAAACGTAATAGAGACCTTCCACTCACCACCTGACTGACACTGGAGCTACAAACACTCCAGCTTGTTTCCAGTGATGGAATGGAAATAGTACATCCTAATTTATGGCAAACTGGTTACTAAGCCCTTAGTAAGTCCACAACTGCTTAGTAGCATTTATATTGAAGCACCATAATATGAATATACAGTAGATGTCTCCATCTCTAGTTCTGTAAGCTTAAATAGTAAGTAAAACTAAGCTACATGGTTCTCCTATGTCATTCGTGCCCACCCACTTACTAATTTCTGCATAAATAAAAACCACACTTCATTTCAAAGCTCAAGAAAAATGGTTTGTCCCTCCTTACTGTCTTTAAAATCAAAATCATACACTGATTCTGCTGTATTCACCTATCTGCAGAAAACAAGGAGCCAGGAGGAAGTTTTGTTGAGTTGATGGCTTGAGGTTCTTTTTGTGTTTCTTTTTCTTTACAAGACATTCTTGACTGCTACAGAAGAGCTGAATGAGCAACACTCAATAATCATCACACTCAAGGCAAACAATTTTCAGGGTTTTCTCCCGTCCTGCATGCTGGCACCAAGATGGAAAAGAATCTGTTTCCCGCAAAAGAAAGTGGAGCAGCAGTATGTTCCTGTTACAGCAACACAGACCAAGTTTCCCTTGATTGCTCTTCTTGTGCTGATGGTTAAAAATCTACTGAGAATATAAAGGGATAAGACAATTGCTCAAGACAAGCAATTGAGAAAAATGTTCTTACATCACCAAAGCATGTCTGCCCACCCTCAATATAACCTATAGTATGTACTATGAAAGAGCTACTGCTAATGGTAGCATGTTCTGCCATCTGAAAAGGTCTTGCGCCTCCTTCACAAAGAACAGCAGCAATTCCCACAATACCAACTGTAACATCTTTGACATAATATTTTGTTCAAATTTCTTTCCCAGGGTGCAGTTTAAGGAAAAAGGTCTCAAACTAACTAGATTTCTTTTCCTGCATTTTGAAGGAATATGGGGAAGAGCGGAGATGCTATGTCTCTCTTACCAACACCAGCAGGAAGAAGAAAAAAGACTAAATTCTTAGAAAAATAACAGTAACTACACATTCTGCAGTGACCTAATTCTAGCTGCTGACTTCAACTCAGAGGACTCAACTAGTGCTACCCATCAGAAAAGAAATGTCATCAAAGAGAATGCTGATATCTCAGAATATTGATGTTGATGTTTTAGTACTTAGAAGGCAAAGTGATTGATGTATGACTCAGGACTGTCAAAATCTAAATTCTTCAAAGACACGAAGACAAAGAGAAGATTAGTCTTGTTAAAAATGAATTAGCTAGGGAGAATCAGCCGCAGTGAGAAATAAATGAGAATGCACTCTTGCCCTGCCCACCAGATAGCTATCTTCACCTGTTTGTTGTTAAAACTATTTTTAGACCGAATTGTTAGAGTACTTTCTTCTCTACGTCTAACGTGAGGCAGGACAGGGAAAGGACACCCCATGACCATGGAATGGATGTAGGCAATGGAACTCCACTCACCAGCAACACTTCAGAAAGAAGACATGATTTTACATGAGGGTAGTTGCTTTTATCATTGCACAAGAATTTTTTCTTTAGGAATGACTTAGCTCTATTCTGTGAAATATGTGCTGATTTCAGTTCTCTGGGACTAACTCTGACAAAACCTTTTAAAACTGTTATGTTGTTTAAAAAGAATATAACCTCACTGCACTACTGTTCTTAGATATATCTGACTTGCCTACCACAATTCAATGCCATTTCTTCTGTTTAGATATTTACAGGCACTATATTCCCTTTCACTGGTCACAGTACTTTTATTTATCATTATTCCTGACATTATTCCATTTTTTTTTAAGTCATATCAAAAAGCCAGAGGTCATGATATGAAGATGCTATTCTCAGCAGCTCTGTTTCTCAGTAGGACATCTTGCTCAGATAAATTTAACATTACTATCTCTGTCCTTTTCATGACCCAACACAGTATTGTCTCTTGTAGGGAAGAACAAGGAACGTTAGAGGTCAGAATATGCAGAAGACGATAAGACCAGGTCTTATTGTTCCATGTGTTACACAAACATACAGAAAATGACAGATGCTTTCACATGTAAGAAATAAGCCTTACAATCATAAGAGGCACAGATAAACACATAAAAGCATCTTCTTTTTCTTCCTAGTTTAATTTATCTGCAACTTCAAAATCAGCCATGAGAAAATTCAGAAAAAAAAATGGACCGATTCAGGTTTGTTTCATTTACAGAGCCTATGAGGGCATCAATTACCTTGATTTGGAACTTTTCTACCTGAACATAGGTAGCAAAATTGTTTGAACAGTTTTTGAAAGGCAAAAAAGAAATAAGCTTATAAATACTAGAAAGTCGTTTTAAATACAATATTGTCATCAACACAATGGTAAACAGCAACTGATAACAAGTTGTCTGTTTTTATATTTAATTGCTATTAATCATATTTGTTATTGTCTCTCCCAAGACACGTTAGCAAAAGCATAGTTTCCTTATCTTAGGATCATTAGGTCTGTCATATACATTTTTTCATTTATTTATCCTTAAACAGGTTACCACTTTGTACTTGAGAGGTGATAATCATATTCCGTAAGGCTGCATTCCTTCACTCCAAGTGAAGAAATGCAGTTTCCCATGAAGCCCACCAAAATTAATAGAAATATTGCCTTCACAGAGTGATGTGGAAAAGCAGTGCTTAAATGTTTACCATAATTCCCTTTTGGCTATCTTTATATTTTCCTCAGGTATCATCCTTTTCCAGTGCACTGACAAGCAACGAGAAAAGATAAGCATCTGAAAACACAAGCTGAGTGGAATTAGAAGGAGTAAATAGTGTGCTCGCTAGGAAGTAATTAAAAGCCATGAAGCAGGAAGAAAGCTGGAGGTGCCTAAAAGGCATTATAATTAAAACCTAATGCATGTTAACTGTGAGTGGAGCATTGAAGTCATTGACATTAATGACAAAACTCCCACTGAATTCAATAGGGATGGGATTTTACTCCACAAGTGCTCAACAAGAAGGTCAGTTCAGCTTCAGAGAGATTGATTAGAGGTTTGAGAATAAAAAGAAACGTTGCTGAAAATGGGAACTGGTGATTTATATAGGCAGCAAAACGTATAGTTGTGAAATATCCACAAGAGAAATGAAGAGAGAATGAAAGCCAAATGAGTTAATTCTTGGGAAAGGGGAGAATAAGTTATTTTAAAAACACGATGAGAGAAAAGGAAAAAAAAAGAGATCACTGAAAAGGAGACAGAATTAAGACAAATCCTGAATATGGAACAACTTTATCCCAACTAATAGCTAGAAAAGAAAAAGTGATGAAGCATTTAAAAAGCAGTGATAACTTCGTAGAGCATAGCTATTGATAAAAAGCATACTGGGAATACTTGGAAAATCTGAATTGGTTCAGATAGCGCATCGTCTATTTGAACATGAATCAGAGATGAATTAAGAAAGAAAAAGAATTTGCCATTGAGTATAGCTAATCTCCAGAGCCCATTTAAGTAATGGAGTTGTCCTTTAGAAACAGGCTTTTCCACTGGCTTTAGCACCACGTTGTCAAAAATTGCTAATATAATTTGTGTTTGCCTAGATGTATTTAAGGAATATAGATTTAAAAAAATAGTATTATGCTGGATATCAGCACTATGCTGTAACAAACATACTATAAAATGTCCTACTTGTATAGGGAATCTAGCAAGCTAACAAATTCTGAATGGAAAACTGCTTAATTTGACAAAAGGAAGGACAATTCATACTAGATACAAACAGCAAAAGAAGAACGTGCAAAAGAGTTCTGATGTACCATTTAAGTACTAGGAATCCAGCTGCTGCAAGGGAATTCTGTTAATTAAGCTGGTATATCCAAAACTCTCACATCAACAGTCAGCAAGCAAGGGACAGAAAGGAAATACTGGTAATGGATCGGCCTACCCAGTACTGATATTCTCCATGTCTGCAGATGGCTCTTCTTATCAGAGAAACAAGTCTTCCCAGTAGGATACTCTTAACATTGACTACTGATTCATGAAAAATTATGAGGTGGCATTGTAAGTATGTAATTTGCATAAGGTATACAAGAAGACTGAAAAATGTGGGGAACTCAATTATTTTTTAAAATGTCACAAAGCAGAAGATCTCCTAAAACACCATGCAACCTTTTACTATCTGATCCTGCACGTCAGCAACTAAAAAAGTGCACTTAATTACTTATTTCATTTATCTGTGTGACATAGAAAGGGACACAGAGCCAACTGAGAGAGCTTGGCAACCCTGAGTTCTTAAGCAGTGACTTCAGCAAGTCCTGCTCAGAGTTTTCAGCTCAGATGAAATTTCAACACAACCAGAGGAAGGCTGGAGGATGGAGCTTCTGAAGCATGAAAAGCACTATCCCCTCATTGTTTGCTCAGTGATGCTGCCCAAGAAGTAGTAGGTCTTACATCCCAGGCACTGTTATATTTCAAATGCAACTTCTATAACTACTCGTGAAGGTCTGGTTACCCTGGCACTGTGAGAAAAGACATGTCCAACTGCTCTCATCTGTAGACATTGTCATGAAGTAGCCTCATGAGACACTGCTGTTATTTCTGCACTGCAATGCAAAGGCTTAGAAAGAAAATATTCTCCTGAGACACCTGTACTGGTCCCTCCCTAGACTATGCAGTTTACTCTTAAATCCATACAAACACTCCTGGGAGACCTGCCACATATTCTCACATGCATTCTTCAGTGAGCTCTATTTTTCTCTCTTCTCCAAATCCATGCACAGTATTCAGAGTGCAAATAGGGCAGTCTTAAGCTTACAAAAAGCACACATAACTTATTTATTCTTGACTGTAGTTCAAAAAGATGTAAGAAAAAGACAACCCACCCAGCAGTTGTCCTATTTTACTTTGTCCTACATCCATTCACCGATTCACATTTAAATTTCCAGTCATTTTTAGCACAGCACAGTTATTTTTATGTACCAGGTCATTCTAAACATACAACTGATGCCCTTACCTGCAGATCTTAGGAGGAAAAGACCTCTTCAAGCACTACGAAGAGCTGAGACTTACATTATTAACAAAAAAAAAATCGACCTTAAATTTTGCATTTCTGCTACTAATTGATAAACAAAAAGCAAACTTTTAAATAAGAAGTCATTTGGTTCCTGTTCCTCTGCAGAAGAGAGATTCACATTTTTTTTACTAGAGTCTCACTTTTTTGTTGTTCTTGCAAACTACATCCCATAAAGTGCATTATTTTAGAGCTGTGAAAATCAGACATAAATCATTTGTGTCTCACATGTCACATTTAAGGAAGTATTTAAGGGTTCTTCTACTCCAGTATGACTACACAATTGAAAAGTAAGTGCTAAAAATATTAAAACATGAGGCTCAGTGGTTTAAAATGAATACTGCCACAGTGAAATTAGATTCCTTGAGAGAATTAACTAATCATTAATAACTTGAATTGACAAAGGCAGCACTAATCAAGTTATGGCTTCGTAATTCTTATAAAAACGGGTGGAAGGGGAGAGCAAGCTAATGAAGCGAGAATAATTTCTGCAAAACAATAGTACTGAATCTATAGCACATTAACTCATTACAGAATTATACTTTTATTTCAGCATTTCCTTTCCAGGTCAGGGGAAATGCAGGTCACTAAAGACAGGCTGATCAAGAAAAACATTATGCTTTTTATTACTGACAGCACCCACATCATGTGAGGCAATACCAGCAACGAGATCAGTTTTATGTTCAAAAAGAGGATCAATGATCTGAAATATTCTAACAAGAATGAATGATCCAGTTATAAAGGTACATGCTACATTGAACACTATTTCTTTGAAAACTATTTTTTTAACTTGAGTGCCCAGTTATGAGGACCACACTAAATTAAATTCTAACCTGATATATATATATATATATGTCTCAATTCAGAAAAGGTGCAGTACTTGAATCTGACCATCAAAGCTGACAACTGTGTCTTAGGATTCCAGTGGAGACAAAACCAACCTCTGCATATAGAATCTCCTGGGTTGAAATGTGTAAGTACTGCGAAGCACATGCACAGAAACCCTTTGGCTTCAGAGAGGTATCAAAACTCTTGTGCATGCATAAACCAACCAGACAGTACAGGCCCAGAAGACCTTCCAGAAGTGTCAAAATTAAAATGCATGGCTGTACAATACAGCGCACATGTTCAGAGGACCAAAATATGACCGTTTCTATGTCCAGAGTCCCAGAGGAGACAGCTACGAATTACTTATGTACAGCAGCTGGATCAGGGGCATCTGGCTAGCGTTATCGGATGTCCCTAAACCCCAGACACATTTATAAAGTATTCAGAATGTGCCCAGACAAGGCTTCCAAAGAATACGTCAAAGAAAAGCCAGATATGTGTATACCTTAGCTCTCCGTGAGAATACATCTGAACTAACTTTGCCAACATCCCCAACTCCCAGTGTTTTTTCTGAGGTGATAATGGGTAAAATACCGTTTCCTATGTACTACACATGCACACACTGAGAGTTCAAATTACTTCATGGACCTCCTAGCCAGCTTCAATTTAAAGTGTTCACCTAAAAACTTCATTTAGACACCGCAGCTGCTTCAGTCAGTGGGAGTCTTTAGCTGGCTCTGAGTTTTGGTCAGGTGAGAAAGCAAAAAAAAGGAGTCTGTAAAAGCTTCTTTTTCTCCTGTTTGTTGGGGGCTTTTTTAAGTCTATTTTTGTGTGAGTAAAGGCAGTTCCATTTATATTCCTTGAAATAAATCTTATTTGACACAGTTATTCTATGTGACTTCTGCAAGGCAGACTTTTTTTTGCCAGGAATAAAAGCTGTGATGATTATAAAATGGTGAGAAAATTCAGTGTCATATAAAAGGAATGGTTATTTCATATATGGGCACAAAGAGAGCACACACACACAGTAAGATCACACAGATGAATAAAGCATCAGGGACTTGGAGCTAAATTAGTTACCCTAGCTGAGGATGCTTTCTAACACTACTGCTATATATTTTCTGGAGGTGGGGCTGAGATAAAGCACCAGCACAAGTTAACCAGAACTTGCTATTTTTCCTTCTCAACATCAAGCCTGATAATTCAATTTATGTGAGCCTACAGCTAGTTTAAAAGATCACTGCAATGCCAGTTTTGCTAATGTTTTTCCTTCTAGACTTAAGCAGCTCAGGATGTTCCTCTCATTTTTTTCTGTTTGTAATTCTCTCTTACATGGTGCTGATTTCAATTTGAAGTTATTTTCTCCTTTGTATTTTTTTTTCATGATGCATATGTTTCTTTTCTAAGCAAGTCATACTTTCCTTGGATTGTATCATATGTTTAAGTTTCCTTAATAAAATAACAGGCCATTCTACTTTCAGTGTTTCTTTATTTTCCCACTAAATTCCTCTTCAATTTGACTATGCAGTGACTCCTTTTACAGCAATTCTCTGCAGAGAATCTGAATAAACATTAAAAACTGCCATAATTTCCAAGTGTATTGAGAAACAAAGCATGTCTACACCATGCAGTCCTGCTTCAGACCGAAAAGATTTCAAAATATAATTTTCAGTTAATACAATACAAGATGTATCAAAATCTTAGGTTGCATTTGATGTTGTAGATTTGACTTAATTACATACAAAAATCACTGCTTGGTTGAAGATTCTCCAGTTGAGATGTTCTGGCTCTCTTATGCATTTCCTTCATATTATTTCAGATAGTATGTAGGCTTTCACACAGAAAGCTCACTGCTGCAGCACTGCTTGCCTTACTGTTAAAGCATCTTCCTTGTATTCAGGCTGTTTGAACACCAGCAGAAGGGCTCGCTCCATAAGAAATCTTTTCCACAACTGTAGGCTCCCAGGAACTCCCTGGTGCTGTGGCTGCACAGCTTTCTGCAATCAGTGAGAAGAAAACATTCATCACTGCAGAGTGGCGATGGGCCCACATTAGGCATTTTGCTCTGCCTCCCACCCCAGCAATCCCTGATGCTGCCTCCAGGCCAAGCTGCTGGGGATGTGCCTCCACAGCACCCTAAGCACTCTAATAGCAGGTGGGCTTTTCTCTAGCTGGCTTCAGGAGTAAATATCAATCAGCTAGCAAAGACCATATTTATAAACAAAAAAACAGAGCAAGGGAATGGTAGCTGCTATGTTTTTCTCTCCTCACTGACACATCAGTTCTGCACGCTGCCGAACAAAAGGAGTTTTGACTAAACATTCATCTCTCACTCTCTCCCTCTAGTAAAAATTAACATGCACAGGATCACCCAGATGAAGAACGGCATGAAAGGGGCTAAAAATGAAAGAGCAGGATGAAGAGACAAAATACTCATTAAGGATTAAAAAAAAAGAAAAACAACTCGGAAAGAGTGGCTTTACACACTGCCAAACAGTTTTTATTTAGACAGGCTATTGCGTCCTGCCCCCACTATATACAGTCACACAAGGTTGATGCTAGAATAAATCTCAACTCTATAAAAATTTACTGACAACACAGACTGTGAGAGAAGAGCTCGTTTACCCTCATCCTGCAGTTCTTCCCTTCCTGCAAAATTCAGCAGTTCAGTGCTGCATAAAACAGTTTAACATCTGCTGGGACTCCTCCAACCATTTAAATCTTTGGAGACACAGAGACCACTGGCACTCTAAGGCACGTTGGGCAATCACGTCCTTGCCGGGGTAGAGGAACCCCTCAAGAGATCAAGAAAAGCAAAGGAGACAGAGGGACAGCAAGAAAGTAAAACAGCACAGCTATCCAATTTTGATCTTCCGAAACGAATGACGGGAAAAAGGGCCAGATTCACAAGCAGTAACAAGCACCACACTGCGACAAGTCGGGGTTCAAGCAGCAGCAGTGCTGGGGGAGCAGCACTGCATCCCCCTCAATCACCACTGCCCCTTGCAGGGCCATGATACACAGATGGCACAGTAATCCCACTAGCTTTCTGGCTCATGATGACTCAGCTACAGCCACAAGAGCTGTTCTGGTCTTCTGCTCTTGCCAAGGGGATAATTTTCACTCAAGCAAGCAACTCAGTACTCATCTTCTGCCTAAAAGTTTCAGATTTCAGTCTAGGCTATCAAAGCCACCCTACTGCTTGCCTTCCCACTTCTTGTTGGCATGAGGAAAGGCTGCTAAAGTCCTAGAAATGGTGATGAACTTAAATATTGTGGCCCAGAATGCTTTAGGTTCAGCTAACCCTGCCTTGGTCCAGGAAAAAGTATATGACTGTTAAAGTCAAACCATTCTCTAATTCTGCTTGTTAAAAAACTGTCAACCACCTTCTCCCTCTTTTTCTCCCCAAGTAACAGAGTACCTTTAAACCTAGTTATAAATCAGAAGTTAAATCCCCTCAGCACTAGAAACACTTGGAGCAGTTGCCTTTCTATGACAAAAGAAATTCAGAAATGAGACATGTTAGATCAACCAAGCTGAACAGATTCTGTGGAAAACATGCCACATGCTGAACTATTGACAGAAGCTAAAGCGGTGAATTCATCATGGACTTGGTGCTGCATCCACCTCCACAATCCCTGGTGTGCCATGCAGCCTTATGAAACCAGGCAGTGACAGACAGGAGGTTGAACTGGGCAGCAGAGAATAAGCGGGATGTACATCGTCTATCCAATGCCAAGCACAAACTGCTGACACCAAGAAAACCTAACACAACCTCAGGCACTATCTACACACTGCTCATCCCACACACTGAGGAATGATGAAAGCAGACCTCTCCCAGGGGTGATGTGGAAGATGATACAGAGTGAACAATACGGTATCTGGTGGGGCAAGGTAAACCATAGGGAAGGGGCCCAAGCCATCACAGGCCTTCCACAAAATGATCGTGCTGGATATGAGAGACCCCATTTACGGGCAACTCCACAATGTCCTGTTCATCTCCCCAGGAACGGATGGGAAGAAATCTCTACCCCTAGATGTCCTTCCATGTGCCTTACTAGCAAATGATGTCCTGGTACACGCCAAAAATACCAGCACGCTGTGTTTCCATGCCACTGGCTTGGTGGTTTGATCACCGCTCTGACTGTTCTGACAGGGTGAAAAAGAGGCAGTGAAAAAAATGTCAGTTACATTTTATCTGGAAAATTATTTGACAAGTTTTATGGAGCACTGTGAAGATCTCCCTGGTGTAGGACTGTGACATCCGCTGAACTGGAAGGAGGCCAAAGGGCAGAAATCAGAAGAGCTGTAAAAGTTTCAAGTGGAAATATCTTTGGGCAAGAGACCTTTCGCAGTCTGTATCCATTCTTGATCTCAAGTGTTCAAAATACCTTCCTCCATACTAAGGATAAGCATTGCCTCACCTTCAATGTTGGACATTTCATTTAGTAAGCTTTTTAACACCTTGTGATAACTTTTCTAAGCAGTGAGAAATTAACCTATTTTTTCTACTTCTTAACATAGCTCTGCCCATAAAAGTTCCACAGAAAAAAGCATTAAAGAACCCAAGCAAGCACTGATTTTTCCTTGGAAGATCAAAGGGTTTTCACCCCCTACCCTAATAGTTTCTGCCTCACACCCCCAAAACCCCACTGTTTGGTAGAAGAAGGAGATTCTCTCAAACCAGACACGGTGCCAAGGCTGACAGAGCTGAAGATTTCCTGCATGGGTCTTTGTGTCCCTGAGGACTGAAGCAGTCCAATGCCCCACGCTCAGAGCAACCACTGCATATCTCTTCCAGGAAATTAAACAGGAGTAAAGCATGGCTCAGGGGGTGTCCCAAAACCATCGACACCGCTTCAGCATTGGCACGGATCCTCTCACAGTTTTGGTCTGTGTGAGCCAGCAGTCTCTTAGGCAATGTCCAGGCCAACTGTGTTCCCAACAGGAAGGATGACAAGCCCTGTTTAATGGGAAGGGATGAGTTTAACCACACCATTTGCCTTCTGGCCCAAAGCCCATCTTACTTATTAGCATATATACAGCAAACATAGACAACACACTGCCTGGGACCTGGGCTCATCACACCTAGTCCCTATCACACTAAGTGTCCTAGGAACATGTTGTCCCCACATGCCCAGGGTAATCTTAGTTAACCACCCCTGTTCTCACCATGGTTGCACCTTGGTTCTGCTTCTAATAAGCTTCAAAAAAGGCACCAGAAAGATATTCAGGATCTTTTTCACCAAGTCCATTCACTCCACATAATTCAAGGAACGTTAAACATACTCGAGCGATCTAGTCAGTTAGGAAGGGACTTATGTGTTATGTTGAATTAAGACCTCTCAAAAATTACACTAGACTCAGATGTGCTTTGTACACTAAAGAACATGGCAGTCACAGTGAAGGAAGAACAGCATAAAATATAAATGGCGAATACTTTCATGAGCAAAACACAATTTTCAGTCTGGAAGGTTTTCTTACGTAGACTATATCAATTTTAAGATTTTGGTCAAATTCTGGATATATACAGGTTAACAAGACTAGAGTAAAAGGAGTACGTAAGTCAGAGACGTGTCTCTGAATGTCTTATTTTCTCCTCTCTTTTGTTTTGTCTTTTTCTTGTTTTAAAAGGCCTGAAGAACAGTGTTAAAGGGGAAGATTACAAAGTCTGTAACTGTTATTACATGAAGAGCCACAGAGTATCATACAAAAACTGGAATTGAAGAGGAAAAGATTTCTATCATTTAAGACCCTGGTCTTGCCAAAAGCAAATGTAGATGAATGGAGACTGACAAGCCCTGGAACAAAGAACCAAACTGACAGACTATCAGCTAAAAGAAAGATTCCGCAGCATAAAAAGAGATTGGAAGTTATTACAGAAAAATCCTTTAAAGCCTTTAGCCAAGTAGTAAAGAAAGCAAACAAGAAGTTAGGTAGTATTGCTAAAGGAATATAAATCAAAGCTGTTGATATTATCACTGTAATAACACAGTAGCTAAACTTGCAGAGGAAATACATGGCACACTTTAAGTGTACATGCACTAAAGGGAAAATATAGGTTCCTTTTTGGCAGGCTGAGCAAAAGAGTTATGGAAAACTAACAGCAAAGGCAAGTTTGGAATCAAATTAGAAGTCAGAGGCAACAACTGAGGTCTTTAGCCAGTCAGTTTGATTATTTAGAAGAAAGATTATTTGAATCGTTACTGATCAGTAAGAATAGTTGCAACCTCCATTTAAATTTTAGACATGCTCAGCTTAGCACCACCATCAGAGAATGATAAAACAGAAATCTGACAGTGAGAATCCCCAAGGACTCCATGCAAGGCAGTCATGACTACTTCTAAGGCTCACGGTAACTGAGACATTCAACAACATCACTGGTGACAAAACAACCAACACAGAACATGTGTGTAGAACAGATTGGCTACAAGTGAGTTTTCCCTCCCACAAAATTGCATCCTTTCTTAATAACTGCTGTTCTTCTCCATCAAATCCAAGAAAATGAGGAAAATATGCTTCCTTTTCTCTCAGTCACAACATGCAGTGCTCTCCAGCCATAATTAATACAGGTTGCCAGCAAGCCACTCTGAAATTAGTGGATTTTACCTTATTGCCTTTGTTAAGCTCACTGTGGGTCACTGAAGATGTAATTTGTGACTACCAAGGCTGCACATATATGGGAAATATCTGTTAAAAAATACTGATTACTTAAGAGCTAGTTATACTATTGTCTATTTTAATGACATCTAACATAAAAGTACTGAACTTTCCTGCAGATTAAGAAAGCACTGAATGTTTTTAGCTCTGGTTTTTATAGTCTTTATATTTGCCATGTACAGCTATGACGGCCTAATTTAGCTTAGAAAGGAAAAAGAAAAGAAAGAAAGAAAATCTGGGTTATAGGGACTTCTTTTTTGACAATGCACTTAAAATAATTGTATTCCTGAAAGTCTTTGGTAGAACTGAATTGTACCATTGTATTAATCACAAGTGCAATCATTCACTACATTCATTGTTATTCACCTATCACTGTTGCTTGTCAGAGGCACAAAGTTAAAAAATAAAAGAAATGTCAAACCAAAAATCACTTAAAGAAGAAATACATATTCATAAACAGTTACTGACTTTGTTCAGGCATTACTCCTCAACTATGATCTAACCCTGATCAATAGTGGAAGATGATCTAAAATAGTGGATTCCTTCACTGAAAATGAAACTGCCTCAGCAGTTTCAAAGGGCTCACATCTGAAAACTGTTAGAGAAAACACAAACCAGTTAATGCAGAGCTTGGTAAAACACAGGAAAAAAAGGCAAATCTTATTTTTGCTCTCAAATGTTTATAAACACCATCATGAAGTTAACTGAAACATGAAGCTAAATGAAATCCAGAGGGGAAGAAAAATCACTAACCATCCATGGAAAACTATACCAGGAAGAAAATGCAAAATGAAAATAATGTAGGAAAAAAGCCCAATGATATTTTACAATCCCAGTGGCCTTCATGTTCTTCTAAAATATTCATAATGACTTTATACATGAAATTCATTTCTCTGTTACAGTTCCGTGTGCAACATCTTGTGATGAAGCATTTCTGCCTAGGTCTTCGCTGTCTGCTGGTCATCTTAACCATGTAATTATTCACAGCTTGGAACTGAATTTCCTATGCCAGGTCTTCCAGTAGTCTAAGAACTGGAGTGATGTAGACCCGCTGGCAGATCAGTCCTTTAAACTATGTTTTTTCCCACATATGGTACCTGGTCTATATGGTCTTTCTGAGCAACCCAGAAGCCCTTCTCCAGATGAGACCAGGTCACCATGCAGATGGAAAGCCATGAGTGTCCCATCAGCACTGCCAGGCCAGTATCATGTGGAAAGTTCCAGGGGCTCACTGAAGGCAGGAGAGTGCCTTCAAGGCAGCACCATGTGACGGAGGGACATGAAGGGAGGAAGAATATATGCTGATAACAGATACTCCAGAGGAACACTGCCATCCACACGGAGAAGCACTCTGAAAAGCTAGGCATTCATTTTACACAGAACATACATATGCTACACCTTTGAGTCTACTTAAAACAAAGAGCATCAATGAGAAACAAGAGTTGAGAACTCCACCTTCTTACAGGATTACAAGTTCTGCACATACATTTCCACCATGCTGGTGGCTGGGGAGGACATTGGGAGGGCTGAGCTTGACTGAAAAATATTCAACTGGCACTTTTCCGTACTGAAAACTGTGTCTAAATACATGGACTAATATGAGCTCTGGGGCAAGTGACTTATTTTTTTCTGAGTTCATACAGTTTCCGGGAAAACGGGAGTTGGTCTTTAACTATAGCACCACAGCACACAGGAAAAACTCAAATGTCAATCACAGCACCAAGATCCAGCAATACATCTGCCTCTGACTCAAGCAGGAAATCAGCAGATTTTCAAACAAAGCCTGGCATGAAAAAGCAATTTAAAACTCCAAATCAGCTGAAGTAAAGTGCTTTCTCTCACTATTTTTAAGAAAGCAAAGCTGTAAGGAAGTGTCAAAGTTATTACAAAAAAATAAAAAATAAACTAAAAAATGTCTCTCTCCACCTTTTATTTAGACATTTTTTTTCAAATGCAGGCAACAGCCTGCTTTGCTTTGCTTACCAGAACTGCTTCCCTATCCCAAGCTAAGTGAATAATGCCTTCCACTCAGCAAGCAGTGAGATAAAACCGTTCGGGCTCACTATCCTTGTGCTTCACAGAATGGAGCATCCAGTGAACCCAAACAACTAAAAGCTGCTAAGTTTTGTTACCTTTTTCTGTAAGACATGAAATGCAAATTAACTTGACCAAGTGATTGAACATATCACACATATTCTCCCCTTGGATTTTCAGGGATTATAATGCATTAGCAGACATGGAGCATATAAGACTGCCTCGCACAGGCTGTAAGTCTTACCCACCCATGCCTCTGCTCGTACTGATCTCTGCTTTTTTCATACATTTCCTGGAGAAAATATTCCCACCTGATCAAACACAGAAGATGTGTGTTTCCGGAAAGTCAAATGATGTCATGAATGGTCAACAACATGTAAAATATAATGGAAAACAACAATCGCAGTTGAAGACATTTCCCACTTGCCAGTATTTTGTCAGCATGGACACTGAGCTTACTGACTTGCAATTACTCACATTATTCAACTAAACCTCCAAATTACAGGGGAAAAAAATCGTAAATTCTGGTTTAATTAACCGCTAAGCCTCCTTCCCGAGGCCATCTGCACTTCACTCCAAAGCAGCCACTGGCACTTTCCCACATGACCAGAAGCCATTAAAGTTCCACTTCCCTTCAGCATCCCTTCGTACAAAGCAAGCACATAATCTCATATAACAATACCATCTAGTGGCAAAATATATTCATTACACTTAGAATTTCTTCCTTCGGGACCATCAGATGCACACAGCAAGAGCAGGGCTGACAGAAAACATCTCCTCAGGCTGCCTGACCGCACGTGTCTCAGGCCAGCAACTAAACACATGCACAGTTCTTAATTTCACCTAAACACATTCCTAACTGCAAGCACTAATTGCTTCTAACGGATCAGATGAGCGAGTACCCTCCAAAGGACATGAATACATTGATGCCGTCAACTTTCACCTACAGAGCAGAGACACAGAACCAGACTGAAAGACATGGCAAAACACAGCACTACCCATTACGAGTGTGCTGGCTGCAACTCTGCAAAGTGGTGCCCACCACTCCTGTCTGCTGTGTAATAATATAAGAAATTCAATTTTCACCTGTTCCGAGTGGGAAAAAAATTCCAGCGTTTTCCTCTACAAAAAAAAGATAGAAGTTGTATCCAGATGGTATCCTGAAACTACGCTGTTCGCATGAATCCACTTGCATGTGATATCTAAAAAGAGTGAAAATTAAACATAAAGGTAGAAACATTTAGCTGCAATCCCATCAGGAAAGTGTGAGTAATTAGAGACTGGAGAATAAAGGCTAGAGTGAGTCAGCAAAGCGGAAAGATGACAAATGGGAAACAGCAACAACTTGTTCCACAAAACAATAAATACTGGTTACATTGACGATGCAGAGCTAAAAAGCCAGTTGACATGAAATAAAATTATTCAAAGTTAGAACCCTGTACTAATAAAATGGGACAATTTGCTCTACTTCAGTAGGCTTTGTGGGAACATTAGTTCATTGTAAACAACATATTAACAGAGTGCATATTTGTGAAGGGCAAATTAAGTCAATATTCAAGCTGTAGGAACAATTTAGCACAGAAAGCAGTGCCGTGTACAGTTCTGGCTTGTCATCAGCTTGGCCTCGTGAATGTTTATCTCTCAGAAAGAAATATCTTTGCCCTAAAACTGAAACATTTCTATCATCAGAAAAAAAGAAAAAGAAAATTAAACATGCACCCTACCACCTTACATTGAGATCAGTTTGTGACAAGCTGCAAAGTTCTGCTTACAGGAGCTTCTACCAAAACCCAGTTGTTTGAAATATGCTCTTATGAAATCAGTGATATTGCTTACAAAAGCAAGAGGGTCTGACAAGCTTCTCCGGAGCTGTTGCTTTTCTGCAATGTATACACGCTCATACAAGAATTCTGAGAACTATGTGGGTCACTCTGAAAGTAATGCATCCTATTCATTTTCACGGAAACGACAAGAGATACAAAGAGCACAGTAACACTGTTCGACAGAGAACATTCTCACTTACAAAACGTTGTTTTTCAGTATAGTCACCACCATTAGTTGTGCACTGTCACTGACTTCGAACAAGAGCCTACATGCCATGCTTGTAAACATCTTCACCGCTGGAGGCTGACCCACTGTCGCTGTCGCCACTGCTGGAATGCACCACCCACCGCCTCACTGTGCTCACATCCACTGGTTGGTCTCCATAAATGTTCAAGCATCAAGGAATGTCATTGGGTGCTATTTTTTCCACATGGAGAAATTCATTGCCAACCCTTTGCTTCATATGCACTTCCGTGTCAGACGCCATTGTGTCAGAGTGCCCCTCTGCTGCCATCTGTCACACGGCAACGACATGTAAAGGAATATTGGTGGATAGGTTCAACCTCTACTTTCATACCACCAACATTCGCCTCTGACATGTGAGCCAACACAATAAAATAGGAGGCAATACTTTCTGAGCATCCCTTGTTTCCTTCCTCACACTCAAACCCTCTGAGTTATCCAGCTCAACAAGACTGATAATGTAACCATCACCCTGAAAAAAAACTGATGTTCATAAGAACTACCATTAAGCAGTGACTGCACTTTTAAAAAAATCAGCAAAAAAAGCAAATTCCCAAACATGAAACGATCATTCATTACCCAGCAGTAACAACCTCCTATTAAAAATGGCAAATTAGCAATAGCAGTGAATCCAGCAATTGTTCAGAATGCTATTAAGAGTTTTGGATGTTAACAGGGGAATACGATGACAACCTCTTATGAATAAAAAAATGACTGTTAATATATTTAAGGGATTCTGGACAGAAAATGTCATTGCCATCACAAAGTTTCCCTCTAATGTATATTTCTGCCACCTTCAAATATACAGTTATATTATCACGAGCTTCAATTTATTATTTGAGATATTAGTTATCAGCTCGAAGACATTTTGCTTTTAAATCTATTCATAAAGCTCTTTACATGGACAACTGAAACTAATTTGAAACTCAGCCTTAAGAGAATCAATATTTAGTTGGTATCTGTAATGTAAGGCTGTTTACATAGGGAAAACATTAGTTTCACTGTGGAATTTAAGGCAAGAATTGACTGCATTCTATTCTCCAAGGTTTAAAAAGCCAAAAGAATGAGGATCTGAAGACAGAATACTTGCTGGCACAAGATCACTGGAGAAGCATACCTGCTGTGCTGAACTTGCCTGCACTCTGCTGCTTATAAGCACAATACATAGCTAGGGATCTACAAAGTTTTAACTTGACAGTAATGATTACTGACTAATGATTTCATTCATGAAATCAAAATCAAAGGTCAGACCTAAAAACTTATTTATAGCACTGAATGGAATTCCTTTTCATCTTCAGAGAAAAAGTTATGTTTATGGACAAATGATCTGTCGTTGATTCTTTGCTTCTACCTGCACTTAAGTCAATGCCTTATGATATAAACTTCAGCGCATACATGATCAGACTGTCATAATCATAACAATCATATAATAAAACTGCTTACATATTGTAGGAGCGCTAAAGGTAGCATTGTCATAGAAAGTGGCTTTCCATCATTCCCACCTTCACAGTACTTAAGATAAAAAGCAGAAGGGGCTAATCACTTCCTAGAACACAAAAGCAAATACTGAGCAGGAAAGCATTCACATCTCCACATCTGCAGAGATTTATTATAGAATTAGAGAGATAATTTCCTCGAAGAGGCATGTCTCAATATTTTAATGCCTTAAAAACTGACAAGTGAAATATCTTATGAAATTATTAAGCTGTGTTAGCAGATGAAGAAACGTGGTTGAAAAATTCTGTTGTTCCTCTATCAAGAATCCCTGACTTCTGCTGAAAAGGCAAAACAGCAGTCAAGGATTCTAAAAGTGTCAGGGTACTGAGTGAATCAAGCAGAGAAATGCTTGCCAGCATATGCTATCCACTAAAACAGAAAAGAGCCTGCTGGGGATCTGACCACCAGTGGCAGCCATGGTTGTAGTGACCACGCAATAGCAGAGTCCAAAATTCTACAAAGAGCAAGGAGGGAGCACAGCAGAGCTCAGACCTTGGACTTCAATTGAGCAGACTGCCAATTGTTCAGGGCACTGGAAGGTGGGATGATGTAGGGCAGCTGGAGGATGCTGAAGGTAATGGTTGATGTGTCATACCCTGCCTGGAGGCCAATAAGAAATGGACTACCACAAGGGCCTACCCTCGGATCTGTCCTCCTCAGTATTTTATAAGAGGACTGGAGGAGGCAATGGAGTGAACTCTCAGCAAGTATGCAGGAGACACCAAGCCATGAAGGGCCAGCTGATATGCTGGAGGGCCAGGCTGTGATTCAGAGAGATCCAGGTGGGCTGGAGAAATGATCTGACAAAAATTCTGTGAAATTCAGCAAGGAGAAAATCCAAGTATGGCCCCAAGGAGTAGAGTTTCTCTGCATCATCCCAGGATGGAGGAGACCAGCTGCAGGGCAGCTCTTTAAGAATCAGAGCCCTGGTGGGCAACTGGGTACAGACCAGTTATATGCATTGGCAGCAACAACAGCCACCAGCCTCCTGGGCTGTATTAGGAGGGACACAGACAGCAGATAAAGGAAAGGAATCATCCTCTTTTATTTGAACCTTACTAGAGCTTATCTAACTACTTCCAGTTTTGGGCCCCCCAGTATAAGAAACAGATGGACAACCTGGAGTAAGTTCAGCAGAGAGCCCTCATGGAGGTTGAATCTCGAGCATTTGTTCTGCAAGGAGAGGTTGAGCAAGTAGGCGCTGTTTAGCCAGGAATGGAGACAACTTTCAAGGTACCTAACAGCAGCCAATCATTTCTCCTAGGAGGCTAACAAGAAGACAGAGCCAACTTCTTCATGGTGTGAGGGCAGCAGACACTGACCATAAGCTGAAATAAATTGGCTTTATGGAAAAAAAAATCCACCGTGAGGACAGTCAGACAGTGGAGCAGATTGCCCAGGGAGGTTGTGCAGTCTCCCTTTTGGGACATTTACAACATAAGACTAGATAAAGCTCTGCACAGCCCCTGACTTCACATCTAACCCTTCTTTGAGCAGGAGTGGACTTCTGAGACCACTGGCCTGTTAGCCTACGATCCTAAGACTAATAGATAACCTATTTCACTCATACTATCCAATAGGATGCAGCATATATGAGCTGGTTAAATAACTAGATGACTAGAAGAAACATTCTATTAACTTGAAAGCAGACAGATATCTCTCTAAGTTAAAAATGGGATGAATAAATACAAAAAAAGAATACTCTGTCAGTGTTGAAATACTTCATTCGTGGCATTTTACGTAATGCCAAATATTCCTAATGAAGTTTTGTTGCTATTTTGAAAGCAGTCATGCAGACGATGAATTACTCCCCTTTCAGCTGTGTAGTTGCTGTGGTTTAGTCTGAAAAAAACCTCTAAAAACACCTGAATATTCCTCAGTTTGAATATTCACTGACCATGAAGAAACTGATACTCTTTCCAAAAACTTTTCTAGTTCCTTTCTCAGATAAAGAAAGAACACACATAAACTTCTGCACTGTGATAACGCACATCCATTCTGCTCCAAAATTAGATAAAAACTAAACTTTAATTTTTAGTTGTACTCATAAAGATCGGTCACTACAGATTTCACTTCATTAACCATCTTGATTTCTTCCTTATTGTGACATTTATTTGCAACCAAAAATTTTCTAGAGTTCTTGGAATGCATGCTAAAATTTTACAGCCAACATATTTTACACATGAGCAATCAATAAACTCCTATACAAATTACAGTAAGCTTTACGGCAATCTTTACCAATTCCTGCAAAATATTTCTTCGTTCATTCTGAAAATTCTGAAGCACATTCCTACTACCTGGAGAATTCTGACTTTTTAACAGTTATTAGGCCACAATCGCCATCAAAATCACAACCTTGAAATAAACTCAACCAGCTAAGAATTCTAACGTTCAACTCAATATTACAGCTTTTCTGCTCTGTTACCTTTACATCCCTGTGTCTAAGCCAATAAATCTCAAATATTTTTCTCTATGTAAGATTTATCCCCATGACAAATACATGGAATAAAATGATGTTCGGACACAAAACATCTAAGTAGATACATAATCCAATTTGCAGTACTTTTACACGAACTATACATATTCCCAGAAGTATAGATGTTCAAAACTCACCTTTTTGCATTTCCCTCATAGCTGTACACTGTTTCAATGCTGGGTCCTCTCACATTCCTGGATGGGTGATATGCAGATGTGAGCTATTGCTGCTTCTATTAAAATACATAGCACTGCTCTCATGCTGCAACTCAAAGATCTCTTACGAGAGTGAGTATTCATAACATTTTGCTAAGTTCTTCATACTAGCTGGTGAGGTTCATTAACCTCATCATAGGATCTGAGGAATCTTCTGCCTCTGTTCTCTGAAAATCTCACCTAGTCCTTGTCCTTAGTGAAAAAGGATCCAATTTCTCTTTCTATTTCTATTACATGCCCTTGATACCCTCCTGTAACGGTCATTTCAGCAATTCAGAGTGCAAGAAACACACTGCCGTGAAGATGAATAGGGGTCGGCTTCATTTTATGGGCTGCAGAAATCAAATGGAAATATCGGTGCCTCTGTTAGGGCCACTAGGAATTTCCATATCCTATCTGAAGATAATCTCCTATGATACTCTATCCCATACAAAGTACTCACTGAATGTTTGAAATAAAACTGACAAATGCCTGTATGTGACAAACTTTTGCTTTTTACATTGTTTTTTTTTTAAGAAAAAAAAATCCAGAATTTTTATCCTTCCATTTCGTTATGTAGGCAGAAAGAATAACACAAAAAACGCCCTGTGTAATACCAAGCTCTAACAAGAAAGATCTGAAATACGAAGCTGCCACTATAATTTCCATTTCATGTGTGCAACTTAAGTCATCTTACAATGATACAAAAGGAGTTTAAATTTGATATGTGTAAAAAAAACCCTCACAAATCTCATATAAAAGACAAGGTTTCTTTGCACTTATTTATTAAATAAAATTAAAGGAAGAGAATCAATCAGTTATATTGCTTAGTATTGCTCTGCAAAAGTTTTTTTGGTTCACGTTTCCTCTTACAGATGCAAAAAAAAAAATGAAATAACAGGCACTCCATATAGAGAAAGGTTATCACTATCTTAGAGTGGCACAAAGCTGATGCAGAAAATCATCTTCAAAACTTAAGGCATTCTCAGCAGCTCCCTTTAATGAAACAAATGTATTTCTGAAGACGGATGAGGATGAAGTACAGATCATCTGCAGGGTGAAAAATGAATAGCTCAGCACACCTGCTGTGGGTGCTCTGAACTGTCCTCTGGATGTGCCAGTGGTCTTTACTGACTGTAAGAAGAGCCATGGAAGAACTAATACTGCTGTCTGAAGTGCACGAATAGTGATAAAGTTAAGGAAAACAGTAATGGCTTTCGGACTCCCAAAGCACTCGGTGACAATTTGTCCTATACTGAATTGGCCTGCTGTCTCACACTGGTTCTACGTAACTTCTACAGAGATACATTCGGCACAATTTTTGTTTCTCTCAATAGCATTTTAGGAACCAGACACGTGATGCAACAGCTTAGTTTTACCATACTTTCCTCTGCAGAAATCTTTGCTGTACGACAGTTCACTCAGATCTAGCTTTATTATTACATAGCATCTATGAAAAATGAGCATTTACTAGGAAACAGCCATGGAACATGATTGCAAAATGCCAAAATCAAGAAAATGTCATTAAGATTACATTCAAATATAATGATTTGCTACCTTCAGGTTCCTAGCAAGCTTCTATCTCTCCTTCTAGTTTAGCTGAAAATTATCTCTAAGTTAAAATGAAGTTTCTCTGTCCAAGATGAGTGCTGTTCATGGAGGAGAGGAACCAAAGGAGAGCCAAGACTCTGTTCTGCACCAACACAGGTCCTGACACGGCTTAATTCTTCCAGGTATTTGAATACAAGAATCCTATGCGTGAGGACTTAACTTTATTAAATGGTGGTAATTCAGCATTAGGAAGCTCTAGAAACACAAACTGCTTATTCCATTCACAGCTATTAGTTCTCTAAAAATATCATACAAAGACTGATCATGGTGTTACCATCCGTAAGAGCCGTAATGCTAACGAAGCAGCACGTCCCCCTCTGCATGCTGTTGGCACCATCACCTGGCCCCATCTCCCCGCCATACTACATAGTCAGAGGTGAGCAGAGCTGAAGGCCGGCAGCTGGGGCTGGGGCAGCTCAACTAGGCCTTACCACCCACTGCTCCCTCCCACGTGTCGCACAGGCACTGCCCATGGTACCACAATGCCCAAATTCTTAATTTTCCCCATGATCTCTGCACAGGCACCCCCGGACCTTACAGGGAACTGTGCAGTTCGGTCAATACTCAATCTTACAGGCTATAAAATAAACGCAGACTCTCACTCGTTCCACTTGGCGGATTTGCCATGCCATATCAAAGAAGGGGGAATCTGGGACCAGTGCGGCACTGATGCAGCTGGCAGAGTTGTTTATTTGAGAGGCTAAATTCAACCTTTGCTTGGTCGAATAACTTAATTGTGCTTACTGGGAGGCTGCTTTTTAAACGGTTCAATTCTTTCTGCTGCCAAGAATCAGAGTTTGCTTTCAGCATGCTGAAATTATCTCAGGGGAAGGCTTTTGTGAGCCAAACCATTCCAAAAGTATTCTTAATTGCTTTACACGCTCTTGTGAAACAGGAGATAATGCACTGAATCCACATTTCAGAACAGGAAAATTACGGAGAGAGAACAGTGAAAAACAACCTGGCAGAGAATCGTAATAAACTTAACAATATATTTTCAACACTTTTTTACTTTTTTACTTAAAATGCTAAGAGCTTTTAATAACT
>JANHGO010000069.1:48508503-48532953 GCA_024606505.1 Aquila spilogaster
CAAGCTTTATGGCAATCTTCACTAATTCCTGGAAAACAATTTTTCACTCATTCTGGAAACTGCAAATTTTCTTCCCACTATCTGGAGCATTCTGACTTTTTTAACAGATTTTAGGCCACAATCACCATCATAATCACAACCTAGAAATAAATTCAACCAGGTGAAAATTACAACGTCCAACTCAACATTACAGCATATTTGCTCTATTACCTTTGCATCCTTGTGTCTAAGCAGCCAATAGACCTCGGACATTTTTCTCTGTGTAATATTGATCCCCATGACAAATACATGGCATAAAATGATGTTTGGACACAAAATATTTAAGTACATACATAATCCAATTTGCAGTACTTTTGTGTGGACCATATGTATTCTGGAAATACAGTTCAAAACTCATGTTTCTGCATTTCACTCATGGCTGTACACTGTTTAAATGTGAGATCCTCTCCTGTTCGTGGACAGGTGATATGTAGATGTGAGCTGCTAATGCTTCAGATCAAGCACACAGAACTGCTCTGATGCTCCCATCGAGAGGTCCCCTATGATAGACTGATTATTCATAGTATTTCGCTAAGTCCTTCTTAATTTGCTGGTGAGGTCCATTAACCTCATCATGGGATCTGAGGGATCTCCTACCTCAGTTCTATCCTCTCTGAAACTCACCTAATTCTTGTCCTTAGTGAAAAAGGATCAGATTTCTCTCCCCAGTTCTACCATGTGCCCTTGAAGCGTCCCTGTAGTGGTCACTTCAGCAACTCAGAGTGCAAGAAACACACTGCCATGAAGATAGACAGGGGACAAGGTCAGCTTCTTTTTATGGGCTGCAGAAATCAAATGGAAATACCAGTGTCTCTGTTAATGCCACTAAATATGAGTTTCCATGTCCCATCAGAAAAGGATGGCCTGCTATTATATTCCATCCTGCACAAAACAATCACTGAATCCTTGAAATAAAACTTAGAGATGCCTATATGTGGCAAACTTCTGCTTTTTATATAATTTAAGAAAAAAATAAATTCCAGGATTTTTATCCTTGCATTTCCTTATCTAGGCAGCAAGTGCAAAAAAACCAGAGGCCTGGTATAATAACAAGTTCTAACAAGAAAGATCTGAAATATGAAGCTGCCACTGTAACATCCATTTTCTGCATGCAACTTGGTGCATCCTACAATGATACAAAGGGAGAAGTTTTAATTGGGTGTATTTTTAAAAACCTTAACCACAAAGCTCAAAAAAAAAGACAAGGTTTCTTTAGGTTGATTCTTAAATAGAATTACAGAAGAAGACTCATTCCACAGTTACATTTTTTAGTGTTGCTCTGAAGAAGTTTGACTGTTTGGTTCAGGTTTCCTCTTACACGTGCAAAAGACAAATTAAATGAGGGGCACTCCCTTATAGAGAGAGATGCGATCACTATTTTAGAGCAGCACAAAGCTGACCCAGAAAATCCTCTTCAAAACTTAAGGCATTCTCGGCAAACCCGTTCAACGAAAAGATTTATTTCTGAAGACTGATGAGGATAAAGTACAGATCATCTGCAGGATGGCTTGAAGCACCTAATGTGGATGCTTTGAACTGCCCTCTGGATGTGCCCTATGGTCCTTACTGGCTGTTGGAAAAGCCATGGAAGGAGTAAGATAGCTGTCTGGTGAAAAAGGAATAGTAATAAATTTTTAAAATATAGTAATGATTTTTGGATTTCTGAAGTACTCAGTGACAATTTGTCCTCTGCTGCACTGACATACTGTCTCACAGCAGTTCTGTGTAACTTACAAAGGTATACTCTGCTGAATTTTTGTTCCTCTCAAAGAGCGTTTTAGGAACAGGGCACGTATAAAGGTGTCCCAGTATGCAGGAGCTTAGACCTGCCATACCCTCCTCTGTGGAAAGCTTTGTTGTATGACGGTTCACTCAGACCTAGCTTTACCATTACATAGCGCCTAAGAAAAATGAGCGTGTTTACTGGGAAACAGGCATGGAACAAAACTGCAAGATAAAAAAAAAAAATAACTAAATGTTATTAAGATTAACTTAAGAATAAAGATTTGGTTTCTTCATCTTCTTAGCTAGCTTCTCTCTCTCCTTCTCCTAGTTTAGCTGAAAATGCTCTAACTTAAACTGGAGTTTCTTTGTCCAAGATGAGTGCTGCTCATGGAGGAGGAAGGAAACCAGGGAAGAACCAAGACCCTCTCCTACACCTTTGCAGCCTTGCAGGCCTCAGCGTTGCTTAATTCTTCTGCATATTTGGATATAATACTACAGGTGAGGATTTAACATTGCTAAGCAGTGAAAATTATTTAGTGAGAATTTAACATTAGGATAAATACTAAATGCACGAACTGCTTATTTCATTCATAGCTATTCTTTTTCTGTGAATAACATATAAAGACTAATCACAGTACTATTAGAAGCTGTAAAATTTGGAACGGGATAGTTCAACGCAGCAGCACATCCTCCTCTGCCTGTTTTTGGGGCTGCAGGGTATGTTGAGGGACATCGTCACCCAGGTTCCTGTTCCTTTGAGCAGATAATAAACAGCCAATGCCAACAGAACCACGTATGCCACGTCTGCTTGGGATTCCTGAGTCTGCACACAGCCTGAAACCATGAGTCAGTGACAGGGACTATCTCGCTGCTTACTGCTCCCTCTGAAGTGTCACGCAGACACAGCCTGTAACACTTTCACTCGAGCTAACCCAGCAAAAGGGTGCAGAAATAACACCAGAGGTGTGTAAAGTGGAGTCTCAGCACAGAAGAAAGGAGAGAAAGATGGAGAAAAGAAAGCAAAAGGCAGGAAGAAAACTGGCCTGGTAAGAAGCAGAGGGTCAAAGTGACAGTACATCCAAATACATTTAGGAACAAATGCTTTATTCTCCCCATGATCTCCGCATGAGTCCCCTTGACATTACAGGGAACTGGGGAGGCTGGCCTCAAGTCTATACTCCGTCTGACAGACTATAAAATAAACGCAGAATCTCACCTTTTCCTCTTCATGAATTTGCCATGCCAGATCAAAGAAGTGGGAATTTGGGACCAGTGCAGTACTGATGCAGCTGGCAGAGTTGTTTATTTGAGAGGCTAAATTCAACCTTCGCTTGGTCGAATAACTTAATTGTGCTTACTGGGAGCCTGCCTTTTAAAAGGTTCAATTCTTTCTGCTGCCAAGAATCAGAGTTTGCTTTCAGCATGTTGAAATTATCTCAGGGGAAGGCTTTTGTGAGCCAAACCATTCCAAAAGTATTCTTAATTGCTTTCCACACTTCTTGTGAAACAGGAGATTATGCAGCAAATCCACATTCTAAACCGGAAAAATTAAGGAGAGAGAAAAGTGAGAAAACAACCTGACAGATAAAAATAATAATCTTAACCACATACCTTAAATAACAAACTCTAACTTCAGATGTAAAGAGTTTTTAACAATCATTGTGCTCCCCATGGAAAACTATAATCAGGTTACGTTAGCGACAGAATGTACACTATGCAGATCTATTCAAACAAATTGTACAGGCCACTATTTGAAAACTATTTGACTGGTCTATACAGATGAATATTATTTTTATTTGTCAATTGTCTCATAAATTAAACAGAACTTATAAGATATAGGGAGCCTTCAGAACAGTAAATAATTTTTCCTTTCTCGTGGTTTGCTTTTATTAATATGTCAGAAGTTTCAGGAAGGATGAGATTATATTTCATGCTAGAATAGCAATGCTGACACAACAATATCGAAGCTATCATTGAAAAACATTAGGCTGCAGATAGTTTTCATCTATTGTACTGAACTACAAACATATTTCTTCAGGTTTTGGAGGCAATGCCGCAGTATGAAGGTAGACAAAACGAGCAGTTGAATACAGCTTCTGTAACCAACAGCTTTATACTCTTCAAAATGTCCAGGATTATGTCAGGAAAATTCAGAGAATTTCTCAAGTTTAGAGAATAAGGAACCAGAAAGCTTTGAAGACAGATTAGTTAAAAACAGAATGTCTGTAAGTATTATGAATCATTTAATACAGATATGGGTGCAGATGGGTCAGATAGATATCAGTCTAAATTCATATAAGATGTGACAGGTTTTGTCTCTTCAGTGATTCTTCCGTCAACTCAAATAATTTGCAGAGGAATATATCTGATTTTTCCCCCCCTCTACAGAGGCATCTCGTTCTGTCATTCAGTAAATATAAGCATCCAAGCGGAAGACTTTTCTAAATCTGTTCACAAACATACTCATGCACATGTTTGACAATAATTGTATAGGAAGCTCTAAGCATTTAGGTGACTTGTATGCTTAGAAAATAAGCATAATTTGTAAGTGTTCCCCAATCATTTTCTCTGTAAACAGAATAAAAGAAGAGCAAACCATAATTAGTGGTAGCTCAGCTTAAAGCCAGGGAATGTCGACATACTAGGAAATTTAGGAGTCTGCCATAAAATCTTCCAGGCTCGAAGCAATCTTAGGTGAGATGCTTGCTAAAACAGGCGGATGACAGGAACATGCAATACAGGTTAGCCAATGCACACCATACGAAATACTCCCGCCTACAGCCATGCTTAAAATTAGCATGTCAGTCACCAAAAATAATAATAACAGTTTTTCAGTACATGATGCTATTTCATATTAAGGTGGAGTGAGTTAGGTTGAAGCAATGCATGTAGAAAAGTAAAAGGTCTGTAGTCTCTCTACTACTCCTGTATAAAAGATAAGGTATCTACAGGACTCATAAGCTGCCATGGTAAGGAGTGTCTCCTTGGAAGTGATTTAGAGATATTTGATCAAGTCCTCGATCAGAAAGTAGATTTTGTTAGATTCAATGTCATTAAATAACTCCAAATTAAATTTCTTATAGATTAGAAATATATCCTGAGCAGCTGGATATTTTCAAATTCAGTTGATAAAGCATAGTTAGACATATATGAGGCCTTTGACACAGCACTGTCTGACATACTGATGAAAATGCATTACACAAAATCAATCTAGCACATCTTAAATGGATTAAAAACTGATTAAATGAGAAATCTAAAAAAATAATTCTTCTCCAGTGGTGCTGTATCTAGTGGAATCCCATAGGATCTATTCTTGATCACAGATAAAAATATTACTATGTAAAATTATTGTTCATAAGATTTGTGGAACTCGTCTTAATCCGAAATAATGTTAAGAAAAATGTGGATTCTACAAACTGACTTGATGATTTGGTAACTTGGGCTTATTTGAATTACTGGTACTTTTAACAGAAAACTGTATAGCAGGGTTGAATTATTCATATTTATTGTATGAGAAACCTTACTTAGAAGAATTTAGGAGGTAAGATGATTAACTAACTAACCATAGGTGTGCAATGTGGTACAGTGCCATGATTTATATATTTATTTTTAATAACTGTCAAATGGGACATTGATGGAAATGTTGTACTGTGCACTGAAAGGTATTACATATTACAAGCCCATCGGCAGAGTGAATGAAGAGGAACAGGGAGAGAAGTTCCCCCAAACCTCTCTCTTTCACCCTGCACCACACTTCTTTGGGAAGGAAGAGACGCTTCTGATCCCTCCTCCTCCTGAAGTAAAGTAGCAGATGTCAAAAGAGATGGCTGGTAATCAGACCTAGAGAACCCATTTGGAAAGTAAAACCAGGGTATATAAGCTACTTCCCAAGCACCTGCATCACTACCTACAAGTACAAAAAAACTGTGACGTGATTTTCACATATATGGAAAAAGAATGCCATTGTATTTGCATAAAAGAAGATAAAATGGCCAGGCCCTACATAATGTATCAAATAGCATCCTTCATTAGATCTGTACAAACGTTGGAGTTTGCAGCTGACATAATAAAATAAAGAGGCCAAAAAAATTAAAATAAAACAAAAAAGTTTTCGGTTCAGCAAACAAAAAAGAGCTACAAAAATTTTGTTTAAACTTCTAAGTTTCACCTGACTCAAAAGGGCATTTTTTATAGTTCTGGTGTCACGTTAATCAATCATTTTAGTATTCAGGTCACTTCAAAAGAAAAATGTCATTTCAAAGTAAAAATCAAGTAATTTCATTTCTATAACGTTAGAACATTCTGTGTATTCCTGAAAATGAATACATGGATGCTTGCCTTAAAAACTAAGAACACTTTTATGTTTTCAAAAAAGCTTTTTTATCCCCAACCAAATCTGTTTCTCAGATTGCATCCCATTTCACATTTCAGCCTCTTCTTACAACATCACTGAACCTGCAAATCAGGTGAAAATGTATTTCAGGATATGTAAAAATAAAAAGGTTACACTGTGTAAATTACAATCTCCAAGTGTTGGTGCTACATGATTTCATACTGTTGTTCACTGGTCTTTTCTATCATTCCCTTTTTGAAGGACTGCATGCAAAGGCTGTAGAAGAGGTGAGGCAAACATTATGCTGAACGGTATTTTTCTCTTCTGCAATCATTATACAGAGAGAAAGTCAAAACAAGTGTAATGACTCATAAAAGATTAGCAAAATGTCACATGTAAGTAGCACTCTTGTGATGACATCTATAGAGGAACCTCACTGGTAATCTTATGTTTGACAAACCAAAACCATGACAGAAAACAGTAAGACTGTAGAAAAATCTCAGCCTAATGTAGCTCTGAAGGGAACTTGCAGTCGGCCAGTTGAGATGGGAAAAAGCCATTCCACTCCAGTAATATCATCATGGTATGGATAAATAAGAAATGCACATAGGTACACCTGCATGCTCTGGTCACTCTTGTGGTATTGATTTCCGAAGTCCACTAGAAGATTTCCATAAGAGCTGCATGGCTAAATCCCAGAGACAGCAATAAAAATCTCGAGCATACATTTAAAGTATTTAAAGACTGCTTACTTTTGAGTCTCATTAGATATAATGAAATCTTAGATCTGTATTTAGACAAACTATATGCAACACATAAAAAGTAAGAGCTTCTCAGAAAAAAAAAAGAAGAGTAAAACTTAATCCAAAATTTAAAACCCCACTCACTAAGAGCAAACATTTTTAAAAGTTTGTGCCATCCACTTTTGATTGCGCGCAACAGAAACTTAAGCGTAAGCTTGTGAGACCTTTTTTGAGACTGACAACCTTTTACTAACCTAAATATTCTGTTAAAAAATCAGTTTCTGTCTTGTATTTCTCAAGCGGGACCTCTGTCTAGAGTGGGAGGTTTTTTCCACCATTGCTGCTGATACTTTCTGATTTGAGTTTGTTTTGATCTCAGTTATGGAACCTTGAAAAATAGATCAATGTGAGTCTCGAAGAAATTGTAAATAATGTGGATCACATTTACAGTGAAGAAACATCAAGGGTTTGTCAGTTTAAATGGGCATCTGAAATTGTGTTTAAAATCCATTGTTAAATAGAAATGCCTGGCATGATTCTTTTCAAATAATTCCAAGTTAGCTTCTATTACTAGAGAAAATCAACAACTGAAACATCAATAAAGAGGTATAACACTTTTTATCCTAGTTAAGGGCAAGGTCATTTGTGGCCTCCATATCCTTCCTCACATTCACACTTAATCAGAGAAACAAAAGAAAATTTTTTTTAAAAATCTCCCAAATAGCAAGCTCACAGGTCCTCCAATGAGACAGTTCCTACGGAGTCAAATCTCAGACTGAGATGTTATGGGAGGTGAATTTGGTCCAAGCGACCTGTAATGACACCAGGACTCATCCTTACCAGGTAAAAAGCTAAAGACGTTTTGCCACCCTCTCTTGTCAAGAAAATGCATCATTCACAATTCACATCTTTTCTGAGGACTTTTACTTCACTTCACAATTCACAGAAAGCTGACAGGGGAGAGTCCTTCCCCTTACCAGAGAGCAATCTACTTCACAGGTTCCTCACTCTTGAAACCCAGGCTGCCTGCTCATGAGAGCAATTGTACGGGCTCAGACTGAGAGCGCATCTCCAGTAAATAGTTTCTGACAGTCATCAACAGCAAGAGCCATGTACGGAGTTTGTGCAGAGCTTTTAACAGGGTAAACACACAGCGATAATTTCTCCAGAACGTCCTCCCAACCTCTAGCAGTTTGCATCTCAGTTAATTCCTCAGGCAGAGAGGGCGTTATTGTTTTTAGTAAGAACTTGGTGGACTTTTCTTCACGGAAGCGACCACCCCCAAAGCCATGTAAACTTCCAGAGTCCACAACATTCCGCAGCACGCAGGTCCGCAGCTCAACCCCAAACCGTGCACAGAACGCCCTCCGCCTCCCTGCAAGACCCAGCCTGATCCTCCTCTCCTTTCTCCTCCTTCCCCCACAGGCTTCGGGGTTTATTTCACTCTCTTTCAGCACTCTGTCCAGCCTAGGGCACTTCAAAATTTCCTGAGCCCTAGCTGATCAGTCCTGCACGGAGGACAGCTGATCTACTAGAAAGCTTGATCCCTCCAAACATTATGAATGACATATGCCATTTGCCTGTCATATTCATCTTGAGATCAAGAACATTTCGGGGCTCTTCCCAATAGACCATTTAGGCGCCCATCTTTGTAACTAATATCTTGTTCTCCAGTTTTGTCATGTGAAGAAACAGTAGGTCACAGTTATCACATTATTAGGGTTGAACGTTTGCAATCTGTTGCACTTCTTGTCTTACTGGTTTCTCGGGTAGTTAAGATGCAAGCTCAGGTAAACAAAGATCAATAGCACGGCCTTCAATCATAACCCCAAACCTGTTACAATAAACACACAAAAAAAAAGCCTAATCAATCTTGGAAGCACGCTGTAATACATTCCCTACAACCCACATTGCTAAGCATATGAGACAAATACCTAGGAGCCACGACATAATTTTCAATTACTGGAGTCTGAGTGAGATCCCCAGCTAAGAGAACATGCTCTGCTGAGTGCCTGAAGAAAACCATAACCTCCACAGGGCATCACCTTGGAAGGTACAGGATCTGTTGTGAGCCTGAAGGAATAATTAACTAGAGATGGTCACAACACTGCAGACAGATGGCAAGGAACTAACCAGGGAATAAAGACGTCCGTCCACAATGCCTTTTTGACAATTTTATGCAGTCTACCATTCCAGAATGATCACATAAAGTGAACCTGAACCTAAGTACCTTACACAACCAAAAGGCCACCTTAGTCACCACACCTGTTCTCTCAAAAAGCTCGTGCTGAAGTCCAAAAGAGATTTCTGGCTTTTGAGGAAAACTTAAAGGAAAAGGTTTTTATTCAGTTCCCTACCAGAATAATGACAAATTCCGAAAGCATGAGAATGAAGTAAAGTTGCTACTCTCTGGTAGTAGTTAAAATTTTTTTCACTTTTAACTTGCATTGGGAGTCTCAGTCAATTTATACCACAAGAGGAATTTGGCTCCTACATAGGATAGGCAATTTTCACCCATTGTCTTTTTCTATTTGAAAAATATTCTCAAGAATGTGTCCCTACACAGAGGAAATAAGATCTCATAAGCAGTCCTGAACAGAGACCATTCCTCCACCCAGATACCTTCTAGTGAATGCTGCATAAGACACTCAAAATGCCCATCAAAATCATATGCTCATCAAAAACATCGTAGACACTATTATACCATGCTTTTGGGTTTATTGCCCATTTACAAAGATTTTTTTCTCAGAAGAGTGCAGGTACTCAGAGAAAGACTGCCGCATGAAGCTTTGTCAAGATTCTTCCTAATTTTAACAAATCTTAAACAAAATATTGATTTGAAATGAAACACAGGTCTAAACAAGATTGGCCCAGCCTTGTATTTGTACAAAGATCTCAAAGTCTTGTCACTTCTGCAGGCAGAACATTTAGAAAGCCCTTGATGGAGGTTTTGAACCCCGAGGATTCAAACATAGGTCTGAGGTCTTTCAGAATGGCACAAGCTGCCAGAAAGGATAGTTTTAAAATCTGAGCTGTAAAAGGTAGAAAACTTTGCCGAGACCACTGGTTTCCCCATGACATTACAGGGTAAGATTCCCAGCCTTTCTCGGAGGCTGAACAGCCATGAGAACTTCTGCTCCCTCACTGGCACAGGCAAGGTGTTCTAAAACAGGTCTCAGCACCTGGTTTGGTGCAAATAGAGCCTGCCTTCTGCTAAAGCAGGAAGAATTCTCTTGCAATAAGGAGCTGTAGCAAGTACATGCTGTCAAATGTTTTCCCCAAAGCTGGCAGAGATAGAGCCATCGTTTGCTGCACCCCCTTGACAACGCTGTTATTTGACCTCTCGGCATGTCTTGCGGGTGATACCATCTCCCCAGCCCGACTTCAGTCTCCCTCACACATTGAACAGACACTGCCCTCCTCACAGCTGCAATCTTGTTACGAACCGTGTGAAAACTTCTGTGAAGTTATGCTGCTGGAAAGCAGCCTGATTTATCTGCAGTGTTTCCAGGAGAAAACCTTCTTGTATAATCGCAATATGCACCAGGACAGATCCTGGTTCAAAAATAAAAGGCTACAATGTCTTAGGCAAATCTGGGGGTTGAGTGAAGAAAGGGCAGTGATCTGGAGGTCATAAGTATTCTGGCTATGCTCACTCCATATGCTCTGAAGTCCAACTATAAATAGCCTTCAAATTGCTACACATTTCCAGAAAGTTGAGTAACCCAGCTTTCACTTTGTAATGTGAGGGTAAAAGTCTAATGATGCCACAGAAGGGCAGAGGAAAAGAGCTGCTGAAGCCATGTAGACATCTGCTGAAAGGGTCCTAGCTGTGAATTTCCATAGAGAGAACCAGCTGGCTTTAACACAGTACAAAGAAATGAGAAAGTACAAGGCCAGCCAGAACAAGGTCAGCTCTGTGTGGGGACCGAGCAAAGCAGCTGAACACTGACGTGAGTGGTCTATGGGAGGGAGAAGGGAACAGCCACACACACCTCTGCTTCTGCTCGTCCAAATCCCAGCAAATTCTATCAGCCAGTTATGACTTCAGACTAATTTTCTTTTACACGTCAATGCAAGTCTTACACACTTATATGTTCGGGAGTAAAAGCACAGCAAATAGAAGTTGGGTCATCTGCCACCCCTTTCCGGCCTGTTTATGAGTACATTTCATTGACCTTGAACGCTCTTCCAAGCAAAAACTACTGATGTGCTGGACCCTGTAGCCTTCTTGCGCCCTCCGTTCCCCCATGACTCTTTTTAACCTTCTTGTGTTCCTTCCAGCTGCTGGCACTGCCCATGCAAACCATTACCCTAGTCCTGGGCATCCCACATCCCGGGTAGCAGCTCGCTGAATTTGGACACAATCGCCAGCACTTACGGTGCCAGAGTTGCTTCTGTCGTACTGCCCTTGCAACAGCTCTCAGTGAGTTCTCAATGTGACAATGAAAAGGACTCTGTCATCTGTTTGGCTTCACACACAAATGTCATCCATCACTTCCGAAATCACTTCTCTCGCACCCTAAATTACAATTTTGGATAGAGGCTGAATTGTAAATAAATATCCCAAGAGCGCTCAAAAGAGAAGCTGACTCTTTTCCCCTTCTGTAACAAAGCAGGTGAGCCACAGCATTCCAACAGGCAAGAAAAAAACTAATCAACATTAGCTTATTATTGGTCATTCGTATTAGCATGCTGCTTTTCTTTTGACAGTTACATCTAAAAGTCCTCAAAATATCCAAACAAATCAAAAAAGCTACCTATTACTTGTTCTTCAAGGACATGACCAAAAAATCTCAATTCAAATAATCTACCTAGAATCACAGCCAATTTATTTTGAAAACAGAAGCGAAACAATTTTTTTATGAACAGTCTTCTATTCCAGGCAATCAAAGAAAGCAGATTATGAAATCTAGCATTTGATCCATTTTTCACAGGCGCAGTTCAGAAAACATCTATGCTTAGGCCACAGATCTGTACATACAGCACTTTCTTTGAGAAGTCTCTAGATGAGCTAAGCTCACTGATCTAAGATTTTGTGGATTTGAAGTTTTTGAAGGGCAGCCAAAAGTTTCACTTCATTTTTCAGCTCCTTCCAGAACTTGAGATCTTGCTTCTTGTTCCTAAAATACTTAAACATATTTACATTGTAAACAACATTATGCTGAGATGTATGAAGTGGGAGAGGTCAAAAAAAGAAAGGCATCCTTCATGTTTTGTGCTCTATTTCAAGTTAACCATCAAGGACTGATTTTATTCTGAAAATAGGTCTTGAGCTCTGAACTGAAAAACAACGTGAGTTTTGTTTGTTTGTTTGTTTTAAATGTCGTCACACTCCTCCACCTAGCACTCCTTTCCAGATGCACAGGTTCAATGGCTTGGCCCCCACGTTTACTATAAAACACTTTCTGATAATATGAGGATGACCCTTCTCCACAGAACTCCCAACCTGTGAACACCAGCTCTCCATAAGCCCTTTGAAGGACACATCATAACTGAAGTGGGTAATTTTAACTGACTACGTAAAGATTCTGAAAGCACTTACTCAGCTTCAGACAGAGCACGAGAGTTGCACACTGCGCTGGAGTACTCATCGGTGCTAGGTGTTTATTCAGACTGCCAAGTCCTTTTTCCAAGAGTCTGCTACCCCCAAGCAGCTCCCAAACGGAGGACGCTGCCTCCCACGGAGTATGTTCTTCTTCAACCTGAACTGGTCTCGTGTCAAAGAACAAGCTTCATACCCAACTTCTCTGTACTGTTTCTGGAGAAATTTCAGTCCTTCAAACCGAAGGGCTGAGAAACAGTACCTTCAGCCCAGACGTGAAAAAAAAAGGAAGCCTGATTTACCGATCCTCCTACAAGATGAGGTGCTCCAATGTGAGTAAGTGATCACTAGGGCTCAGTAATGCTCTACTGTACCTGGTATACAAGACACACAGTATATAACCCCAACAGAGGATGGTAAATTTCCTATATACAGAAGCATCAACAACACAGCGATACATGAAATCAAACAGAACGTGTAAGTGAGGTAAGATTTGTAAAAGGAGATACTTTTTCCTTTAAAATTAAACCAGGTCAATGCAAATTGTCCAGGTCATCATAGATAACTGCATAGCTATTCAAGCTCTCATTTTCCACAATTTTGAAAATTGCTCTCCAAACTATGATGTGGAAATACAGCTTTTTCAATAATCACAGGCAAGATCATAAAAGCATTCCTCCGTAGAATTTCAAAAAATTCAACACATATCAAGGGCCAAAATCTGCTAGTTCTGAACTACAGGAAAATATGCATGTTGGATCAGCTGAAATTTTTCTGCCTGCAGCCCAAGCTTAGGCATATTTATGGACTAATCAAAAGCACCTGCAGAAAACTCAGATTTGGTCCTCAGAATAACATGCAGCTGTCCTGATAGCTTTGTCTAGATCAGAAAAAGTGATTCAAATTCTGTTTTGATTAGCTAATGTGATTATTGCTTTCAGGTTGTTTCACTAGGGCTTGAAACAGAGAATGCCACAACTAAAATGCATTGAATATCAATTCTTGCACAAAAGAGCCACATCTTTTGAATATCAATTCTTGCACAAAAGAGCCACATCTTTTTATCTTAAGGCTGTAACAGCTCTCCCAAGCATCCAAAGTCCACGGTGCTTCTAACCTTGTAGCTGACACGACAGCATCTCCTGGCTAACTAAGCTTTCTAACTAAAGCACAAAGGCGAAGGTCCTTCTTGTCACGTGTACTGCATAATAGCTACAATCACTGAACTAAATAATCTGAACTAGAAATGCCAACTCATCCTCTGTGCAATGAGGATGCAGTTCTAACAACAGCTTGTTCAGTGATCGAGACCTAAAAATGTTCTAAATCACATTTGGCTTGAAGCCAAAAATTTCAATTAAATGTTAGAGAAAGAGAGGGGAAAAAAGAAATTAAACACACGACACGCTACTTGCAATCAGCAAACTACTTTCTCTTGGCAATGTTTTGCATAAGTCTTGGAAATAAAACCCACTGCAGATATCATTATAGCAAAGGTATGCAAAAACATTATTTAGGTGAAGACTGTCTGTAGATGGGGATTAGTTTCTTTGAGTAGACTACTTGAATACAAACCTTACTAAGGTTCATCCCCTTTGTCCAGGACTTCCTGACTGCCTTTGAAGCAAACTGTACCTCCAGGAATTTTTCAAAATTTTGTCCTGGCAATGCCTGCTTCTTTAGTGTAGAGAAGGGTTTCATACAGATCCGAGTCAGGACTCCTCAGGGCAGACAGATTAACAAGTAGTTTAAATTTTATTTAATTAGGGCACTTGATTAAAATACAGTGTTGTTTTTTCAGCGTATGGGCTGCCTTGTATGCACATTATCTTTTTACATGCACAAATGACAGTAAGTTATGCAGGCTGTCTCACGGTTTACACATGCGATCTTAATTTGTGCTTACAGGAAGTTTCCACCTGGAGTTGCAGAACTGCAGATTATAACTGAGGCCAATGGAAGCTCTAAGGACTTCACATCCCTACCATAAAGTACCACGGGCATGCATCAGGTGAAAATGCAGACCTCCTGTCCAAAAAATGCTTTGACTGGAGTGGGTGGGAAGATCGGGTTTATTGGCTCTGAGAGAGACATCTGCATCACCCACACTAAAAGCTGCTGTCTCCTCATGTTGAAGTTTCATTCCCATTAGCACGAAGCAGTACCGCTGATGTAGCCCAGCAGGTCAGCTGGACGCTACAAAAAATTGAGTGAGCGCCCAGAAAGCAGACTTCCTCACCTACGTTTAGAGTGGAAGTAGAATGAAAGTCAAGATTCTACTAAGAGTTTTTCTGATGCTCTCTTCTATGCTGCTATGGAAAAGAAACCATATGAACTAAGCAAGAGTAGCAAAATTTCTTCTAGGAAATGATGCCAATATACTCATTTGGGAAGGCTGGTGAGGAAACGAAAGGTGAAACAATTCAGAAGGACTTCCAAAGTTCTGCTATCTCCCTCCTTTTTTATTGCAAAAATGGGGGCTGATTATAAATACATCTATACAGCAATCAAAATAAAACCTGCCAAAAGCTACAAAAGTAATGCTTCAAATTTAATGCATAGTGAACCCAAGTTAATAATGCAATCTGCTTAATATGGAGAAAGAACTTAATGACTCTTGACAGTTATTCACTACAAACACAATATGGGTCCTACAAAAGCCACCGTGTAAATAACCAAGAACTAGATAAATCAGTTTTATTTTCTGTTCTTTTTCAAAGTCTGTGTTTGTTTACAGCAGGTACATGTGTATGTGTACAGCATGTGAGCTGCTTCCTAGAGACCCTGCTGCGTTACAGCCTTCAAGTACTTCTATCCCATCTAAGGGACAGAGTGGAATGAAATGGGTTCAGCAGAAATGTCCCACTTTGCACAAGTACTGCTGGGCAGCTGTTTGTACTTGGTTTTGTGCAATGCATTTGTATGAACTCAACAAAAAAAAAGGCCCAAAGCAGATGTCGTATCGCCTTGTTGCTAACCATTATGTGTCTTGCTTTAAAGATGTTATCACACAGCTAGCGGGCATTCTAGCCATACACAGGCTCATGGCTTGGCCAAAACCCGGTCCGATATGTAATGGCATCTTTGAACCAGGGCTGAACAAAGTTCAGCCTTCATTCATTTTTACCTAAACAGCGTTCACCGTCAGTTCAGCTGTACAAATTGCTGATGCTAATTCTTTCTATTATAGACAGCCCTAGGGTTTTAAACTGTATCCATCAATCTAAGTATATCTATCCACTCTAACATTTAAAGACAGATTAGGTCATTAGTTTTGAAACCTGCAATAACAGTTATCGCAAGTTATCACAAATAATGTATTAGGAATTTTAATTTTTTTTTTCATTGTATAAGCATTTTAAAAGCAAATTTAAAAACTTTTTTCTTTTTTTTTTTGTGTGGTTATAAAAGAAGGCAGCTAAGTACATAAGAAGGATAATGTTTATTCACTGTGAGAAGTATAATCCTCAAAATCCTGCAGGAGCTTACAATTTTACCTGCCATAAAATATTTTATGTCTGTATTATAAGTAGCATGAGAAACCTTTTTTCAAATATTATATCTTTGGTTATTCACATCATTTCTTGCAATTAAAATTAAAAGAACTCTTCACAAAATAGTACTTAGGATCATTCCAACCATAATTAACATTTTCGTGTGTTTTGCAATTAATTAGAAAGTTAGAAAACTGCATTACTCAATACTCTTTGGACATTTTTTCCCTAATTAGTCAGATATTGGTGTCCTGCTAATATAAGTGTCCTGCAACAAGAGCTTCTCAAACACAGGTATTGGAGGAATCAAGGCAGGTTCTTCATAGTCTAGAAATAGTAAAGAGCCTTGAAGACCCTCGGCAAATTAAAATACAGTTAAAAATTATTTTGCTGATAGTGAGGAGTGAAGAGAGGAATTTGGGGGAAGAAAAAAAGAGAGGGATACAGGACGAGGAGAGAGGGTAGATTGCCTAATCATGTCAGGGCTGGGGCCCAAGCATTTTGTTTACCTAGTGACTTCAACTGTTGCTGCCTACACTAAGAATCACTTCGCAACACAAACGATAAGCAAAACTACTTCTTACGTTTACAATCCTCTGTAATTCTGGAGTAAAGAGTTTAATAATCTAAGAAGTAGTAAAGCAGGTGTACTTCTTATATTACTTACTCCCATTAGACAAAGGAAGGAGAGTTGCTTTGTTATGTTTTCTGTTGGTGTTTTTTTTCTGTTTCTGTAGATTGATTCTAACTGGTTCCAATGAGCACAATGGGAGTTTGGGGACTGATGCCAGTAGACCTATATTCTACAAAGAGCCAAAACTAAAGAAACTTAATCAATCACAGTCAAGTCGCTCATGGGAAAATCAAAACCCCGAAGGAAATCTTTTTAACATTCTCATTGTTTATTTTGATAAAACACTAGTAGGTGTTAGAAATTACGTACTTCCCACTCCTCATGGGTCCAGGTGCAGGGACCACTGCCACAGCTAGGACAACGTTCTCACTTACAGTTGTAGACCCAACGGCAGGCAGCTGCAGTAAGGACTAAGGACTGAAAGATTGTCTTGCAGGGCTCAGTCTTGCCAGTGAACCAAAGTAAAGGACAGAAAAACCTTTTGCTTCATCTTTGTTCAGCACCTCACTCCTGACTGGTTAATGCTAAGTGCCGCTGTCACAAAAATAATTAATACAGAATATGCCTCTTTCAGGACTGCCCATTTGGTTTATTGCTCTGAAACTCCATAAGTAGATTTCCACACGCATTCAGTATATGCTGATTCAGTCATGTGGAAACTCTTTCTCTCGTTTCCCCTATTACACCATAGTCCAATAAATGCTTGTTCTGAAGTTAACTATCCTTCCAGATGATGCTCTCAGCAACAAAAGTTGACCTAAGAAATAAAATTTAATTAATGACATACTCTTTATGATTTAGAAGGAAAGCTGAAATCACCCTTTCCAGACCTACTTTTAAGAAGTTATTCTCTACCTACTTATTTCTCTCAGAATTATCAGAAACATTAAATCTAGCTTACCCAGTTTGACTAACAGGCTCATAACTTGTGAGACTTTTCAGTCCTCAGCTGAAGATCCAGCCTTTGAATTGGGAGCAGAGGTATTTTTTCACATGTTAGGGTTTTGCATTAGACTACATCACTAAATGACAGACAAAGAGAGAGATGAAAATAGAAGTTTTAGCAGAAATTGCCTCCAAGGTTAATTAATTTCATAATTGTTGTATATGATGCTATTATTCTTCCTGTGTCCTAGTAACGTAGGTACCGATATGTTCAAGATTAAGACACCTAAATTTAAGCATTGAAATACAAGTACTCAGTTCAGTTGACTAAACATGATGTCTGATGTCATAGATCTGATACAGTGCTATAAACCCCATCCAAGTATCTTAGATACTTTGACACATTTAAAATAGTTAAAATACAACTTTAAGGCAAGTTATTCAACTTGACCAACTTGCTGTGACTTGAAGTACAATTCAGCTAATCCAAAGTAGGTATCTGTTTTAGAGCAAGCAGAATCACTCTACAGGTCTATTGATAAGGAACAGGATTCAGATGCCCGAACATAACCATCTAGAACCATCTGAGATGCCCAAGGGAAGGGATTGGCAGATATGATGCAAGGCATCATGCATCTGATTCAGATCAGATTCTGCACCCATCTGAAGTAGCACTTGGAGGCCAGACAAGATACTCTAGAGTGTTTTAAATTACGTTATGCACCTGAACCCTACCCTGGATCTCCCTTGACTATGAAGTTAAAGCAACTACCTCACATATACACAGATACAATTGGACACCTATTTTAGGTGTCAATCTCAAGCTGAATTCTGCCTCTACTGTCCTTTTGGGTAGGCTGTGACCGAATCTCCAACACCAAAACCCAAGCAGCACTGGACTCTTTAAACCTCACAAAGTAGCAACAAGGTGACACACAAAGTGTTTTACCCCTTGCACACTACTTAAGTCTCTGAAGAAGGAGTTTCTATTATCATTAAGATAGGACACGGTAACTTTGAATGTAGCTTTGCAAGGGTTCATTTTCTAACAACAAAATGAATCACAACTACAGGTGTATTTACTTCTAATCTTCTGTAGCTTGTGTTTGGGGGGGGTGGGGTTGGGGTGGTTTTTTTGAGAAAGAGAGGGAGACGTCTAAAAAGGTGTTCTTTTCAGATTCTGTATGCTGGCTCAGGAATTTTATTTGATGATGCACCATTATTACTCTTCTCCAAATAACAGGAGATTTAATACATTTTTGAGCAGAGGCTTCAAGATTAAAAAGAATAATTTCAAAAAATAGAATTACTACCATACTTTTGAACAGGCAAAGAAACATAGTACTATGAGACCTATGAGACTAGTGCTACACCTAGCTGCATCATTCCAAATCATAAAATTTAATTGCTGGGAAAAAGATATTCAGGCCAATCAAGTAACAAAAGACAGTGGTAAAACACAATGGTAGCTGTTCTCCAGCTTACAGACTTGCTAATATCAGTAAAAAGGCAAATTCCAACTACAAGTTTTATCAGCACTGAAAATGCTGAAAGGTGGCTCCACCTTCACCTTTTCCATCAAAATCAGCCACCCAAAGAGCTTTTATTATATGAGATTCATAGAGTGAATTTCAGAGTATCTGCAATGGTTATGTGAAGGGCTCGACTCTCTTTTCTCTGACAGATCTAGGCCATCTGAGCAGGTTTTAAACTTCCTTCATCACCTCTGAGACTGAAATTAAAAAGGAGGTATACGGTACTCAGTCTGAAAGCTTTACAGTACTGAAGGCTGGCAGAAAACTGAACACATGGAGTTAACCATGAAGGCATATGATGCTATTTTAATAACCAACAATAATGACAGGACAGCAGTTGCAAAATTAGCTGCATCTCTGTCCTGTTTGTGGTGTCTGTTGCTCAAGTCCTTTAACTTTTTCTCAGAAAGCTATTGTTACCCAGATCTCTGAGCAACTGCAGAAGCCAAACCAACCTGGGCTGCCAAATGGACAAGATAAACTGAAGGGTAAGATAGAAAGGACAGCCTGTGTTTTAAAATCCATTTTATATTTTGCTACATTTGATTCTGAGTATTAAAAATAACGTTGGCTTTAAAATTTTTCTGTCTGTTTTATTCAACCATGGTCCCAGGTCAGCTAGACCTGCCGAGGAAGCCTGGTGTTGAAGGTCAGTGTGTACTATGGAATGGCAAAATGATGGCTATGCCCAAAGAGAGATAAAGGGATAGGGACTTGAAAGGATTCAGAGGCAGGAGGAAGTGCCCTCAAATGGCAAAGTTCAGGAATCATGACAAGCTCATAACTGGTAAATTAAAACTCTCATAGAAAATTACTATTATAAATTATTATGCTGGTAAAAAGAAAAGCAAGGAGTTGTGCTCTCTTGCTACACCAGTACTCAAGTAATTGGTATTTCTATTCACTGGGGTGAGGGACATTTAACCTAGAAATCCAATTTTTGTAGAAGAATGTATTTATAAGTATATAGAAGTTCTTCATTGTTAATATGCAGTTACTAATCAAAGACACCATTCCATTCAATCACAATTTAAAAAAGAAAAAAAAACTGCAAAAAAAATCTAATGGAACAATAAATTTGGTCTCATTTTTCAAAGAAAGTGTTTCTTGGACAGAAGCCTAAGTTAAAGATTGTTTAAATTAAAAAAAGAAGGACATACATAATCTCTTCATCATTGTCCTCTTCCCCAATTATGGTTTTGTCTTCTTCAATGCTAGGAAGCATTTACAATAGTTAAGAATGAAAAGG
Source organism: Aquila spilogaster (assembly GCA_024606505.1). Taxonomy (NCBI): domain Eukaryota; kingdom Metazoa; phylum Chordata; class Aves; order Accipitriformes; family Accipitridae; genus Aquila; species Aquila spilogaster. The sequence goes on from JANHGO010000069.1 coordinate 48,528,686, forward strand.
CCTTACAAACCAGGGTTCCATAGAAAGTCATAGGCAGACATGCCTTTCTCCAATGTATGGTTAGACACTTCTGGGAAACACTAAGGAAATGTCCTCCACAAACGTGAAAAGAGCACAAAATAAAAATAGAACAGAAGGCAGAGGCCAGGTAGTTTCTCTCCTCCGAAACAGGAACAACTGTTCAATGCCTGCATAAGTTAGCGTTATAGAAGTCCTCCTGTAGCAGTGTTATGTGAAACATTGGCTATCTCTAACCAACGCAAAGAATATGACAACGCATTCGTCAAAGTACGAAGCAGTATTTTTCTCACATTCTCATTTCCTTCTTTTGTTAGAGTCTAGCCCCACTTGTTCCCTGGCTCCGGCCATTGCTGAAGTTCCTTAAGAGAGCAGCTTCTGTTCTCCTTCACAAAAGAGAACTACTGGATAAAAACTAAATGTCTTTATCAAGACCATAGTCACTTCAGCGACAGCTGATAAAAACAAAACAGAGAAATTGTTTGTCCATCATGCTATTGCCTCTTCCAGTGGGCTCCAATCACAGACTTCTTATTTCATGGACAATGAATTAAGTTCAAGAATTCTCCTGACATGAGGGGAAAGGAGAGACTGAAGAGAACAAGGATTTTCAAATAATAATTTCCACTAGAAACAATCGCATTGTGGGACCCAACATATCATTTTGTACAGAGCTCCAACATCACCTCTACCTCCAAAACTACCCATAATCTAATACTTGAAACCATTGTGGTAGGCCTGAGTCATCCCTGGGCAAAGACCAACTGAGAAAATGTTCACTAGCCGACAAACAACAACCCCAAAAGTGGTAAAGCAGAGAAAGATGTACCTTTAAATCTTTACAACCTGTCACTACTATGACCTGAACTCCACAGCCCACTGCTGAACCAGGAATGCATTGTATACACAGCAAAATTATGCACATTTATCTCATGGTTTCTGTTGATAATGTGGACCAATATACACTAATTTTCTGACTGTCACATAGCTATTCATATACACTCAGTGCAAAACTTTTTTAGGATTGTTATACTTACTGGGATGTAACTGTATTTTATATGCAAGCGGAAGGAGTAGCTGTAAATAAAAAGAAAAATAAATACATCTGTGGAGAGACAATAACTTAAAAGTCACAATAGCTTGGCCAGTAATTGGAAAGATGTTCTTTTCAGGTGCTAGATAAAAGTTATACAGATCTTCTGGTCAAGACCAGAATACATACAGAAATTAGAAGAACCAGACAGCTACAAATCGTGCCTCCAGGAAGGAGGCCATGAATTACCAACAACTGCTTGAGCTACGACACTGAAAGAAAGACACAGAGAGACTGAAATATGCAATTCAGAATAGCTGTGCACATAGCATTAAATCATAGCTTCTTAATTTTTCCAGTAAAATAGTAAAGTTTATGTAGGTTTGGGTATACGCAGGCTTTTATCTCTTCGTTTAATGGGTAGGAAGTTTGGGGGAATAAAAAACATTTTGCTTTAAAAATCTGGTTTTGAATCACCTTAATCATTCACTAGTGAGAAATATTTTATTTCAGCTGACAGAATTAGGCCTGTCACGTTACTACACCAAGAAATCAGAAGAGATTGGAAGTGAACTGAAGCAGTGCTGAACCCACAAGTTCCAGCTTCAAGAGAAATGCGGGGAGAAGTGAAGCTATCTGCTGAACTACTTACTCATCTGTATACTTCACTATTTACTCAAAAGGGGGTGCAAAGGTACGTAAGGCACAGGTAAGCTGTGAACTTACAGTATCCAACAGAGCAGAGGATGCACATCACACCCCTCAGCTATGAAGGTGACGAGGATTCTACGTAGCTCCAAAACCCCTCAGCACATTTTTCAATCATACCTATATTGCACTTATTTTAAATCAGCATTTAACACCTACTGATTCAGAGAAAGGAAATTTTCCCCTAGGAATATTTTCAGTATTGTTCCACAAAGTAACTGTGAGAACTTGGCACGAGCTCCGATAGGCAATGAAGGAGGGAAGTCTATCAGAGACTTACTTTTACTACAGCTTGAACATGAGGTTCAAACCTGAAAGACGAAGACATTTTAAAATGTACATTTCTACCTACTGCCATGGCAGGGTCATGGACAAAGTCTCCTTCTGTCAATCATATCCATATTTTGCTAAAGGGGAACTCTAAGTAGCAGAGGAAAAAAAAAAAAAAATTAGAATTCATGGAAAGGTTATTGGGATTTACCACAAGCTAAGCTATTGGCAGAATGCATATACATTCAGTTTGTATCCATTAACTAGATATAATTAACCACAATGACAAAACCAAGATTATACAGCCTGAGTAGTAGATATTAATGGACGTAATAAATACACAGATGTAATGGAACCTGTGAGCAACAGAGGTTGAACTTACTCATCATTATGGAGTCATTTGCAATTTTTGCAAACTTTTTATTAGACAACCACTTAATTTGACAACTTATTCTAATAAATTGAATATTACCATTACCAAAAGAATACATGAGAATAACATACCAATTCCAAAATGTCCACATCTATGCAATACATGTGGAATATTACTTGTGTTTGTGCTTAAGTTTACTGAAAACATTCTCCCGGAGTGAAGAAAGAACACAAACTTATTTTCTTTTTATTTAGTCAAAGCAAAAATTAACTATTCATCCATCCATGTATCTATTTTCCTTTTCTGTTTTATTAAAATAGCATATGCAGTAGTCTTGTCTATATTATTGATGACAATGTGGTAGCTATTGGACTGATATAATGGTCTCAAGGAGTTTCCAAATATAAATATATTCTAATGAGATAATCCCTAGAGCATGGATATGGAGGAAAGCTATCTAAATAATGTCACTTCTGTTGCAAAATTGGTTTCAAATTAATTGTTTCTTTCTAAAGCTATAATTATCAGGAGGAATGCAGTTAGTCAGAAAAGATGAAGTTAAAAAGTGCATAATGTTTAATAGCTCATTAAATAGAAAATATATTGTAAATTTGGGAATCAGAATGACTTGCAGCTAACTGTGAGATGATGGGTCATGGCACATGAAAAGAGACTTTTTTGGCAGGAAAGCAATTTGGTAATGCTGACTGCAGTCTGCATTTACTTGACATTCAGAAAGATCGTATGACACCAATGCAGATGAGGTGAACAGTGAAGAGAAAAGGAAGGGCAAGGACAGCTAGAGGAGAAAAAGTTAGGTTATGAGCGGCTGGAGGATGATGAGGAAGAGGATAATATGACCGTCATTACTGGGAGTTCAATTTTTAAAGTGGGAACGGGAACGAAGTGTTATATTAAAGAGACTCGGTGTATTCGTGCAGCTATAGCGATGGCTGTGTCAGCACTTTTCTCACAGAGGGGCTTTATGTAGAATTCATATAGGTGAATAATTAGCAATTCTGTAATTTCTCTTCCAATAAGAAAACATAGTAACTGTTATGTACACGTTGCTGAGTATGATTTTAAAAGCATACTTCATTTTTTAAAAGCATGAAGTGTGCATTTACCAGATGTCAAATACGCATTTATAATAATGCAACAACTCAAAGCAACTCCAAAGAAATTCTGAAACATTTAAGAACAATTGTACTGTTAAAAAGAAAAAAAAAACCAAAACCTAAAACATTACACCACAGCCTCAAGGCGGAAGAAGCTCGAAAGAGCTGAGCTAAGCTTAAACTTTCTCCCAGTATATTTTAAGAAAAGCAGAGACATCACAGAGGTGATGTGAGAGGAGACGCGAACACGATCAGACGGGAGAAGGCAGCCGCGCGTTTGCATGGCCGCAGCCAGACGCACGCCACGCCGGCCTGCACAAACGCGAGGGCTAAAGCCCCTAAAAAGCGCGCGCGGCCATCGCGAAGCACCAAGCGACGTACGAAGTGCTGCAGCACCTGGGCTCGGATTCCCAGATGAAGCACGAGCAGTTGAAAAGGGGAAGAAAGTCACTCAGCGTGACGTTCTTTTATTTTGTTAGGTTTTGACCACAAGCTGATCTACGTGGTAAAACAAGATCTGAGATACAATCACCAAAAATACTGCTATCGGTGTACCGGTTTTGGCTGGGACGGAGTTAATTTTCTTAACAGTAGCTCGCAAGGTGCCGTGTTTTAGATTTGTGGCCGTGGATAAGGCGACGAGGCAGGAGGTACGCCCCGAAGGGACCGCGGCCCACGGGTAAGGCCACGACAACCCTAGAGGGATGGCGGCCCACGGGTAAGGCCACGACAACCCTAGAGGGATGGC
>JANHGO010000069.1:48537374-48569206 GCA_024606505.1 Aquila spilogaster
CCTGCTGTCCTGGAGATGGCTGAACACCCGCCTGCCCATGGGGAGTGGGGAATGGATTCCTTGGTTTGCTTTGCTTGCATGAGCAGTTTTTGCTTTACCTATTAAACTGTCTTTATCTCAACCCAGGAGTTTTCTCACTTTTACCCTTCCAACCCTCTCCTCCCATCCCACCAGGGGGGGAGTGAGCGAGCGGCTGCGTGGGGCTCACCTGCCGGCTGGGGTTAAACCAGAACAATCACATTATAATGTTTATGAACAGAAAATAGTAAAATCTTGTTGCCATAAAGGAAAATGAATCTGCATGGGGGGGAAAAAACATTTCCTAAGTCGGAGGCTCAACCAGCACCTGGGTTCATGGCCACTTCTTTCTTTGAACATCCACTGAACAAATACCAATGTAATGCCTCAATTATGAAGGTTTCGACACTTTGGCAGTGATGTGTTTTAAGTATTACCTTAATTCCAATGCAAGGGATATCCCTCATGATTCTAGACTGAGCAGAAAAAAGGAGGATCATATAATGAGAAGTGTCAGGCAACATTAAGCATATTGGCTGATAACAGCATATCTGAATTTACTGCATGTTTTTAGCATACAAATACAATATTTCTTCTGTCCTGATTCCAGTAAGCTTATAAATCAGAACTTATCTCACTTTATTTGCTGCTGTTACCAGACCTCAAGATAAAACTTCCCATCTTATTTAAGTATGGCTTATTTGTTACAATAGAGAGATAAAAAATAAACACAGGTAACACAGTCCAGAGAGGGTATTCTTCTCCTGTGATGGTGCTGAAACCAATCTTTTTTCTGCAATTAAGCTTTAAACATGACCTCATTTCTTGCAGGAATACCGTAGCCCGATACACTTTGTCAGAAAGCGATATTTTACTTTAGTGCCACACCAGTAACATCACATTTGAAAATTTACATGATTGTAATTGTAGTTTCTAATACTATAATGCAGGGTAGCTACTTGTAGCGTCTTTCTGAAAATTACCTGCTGTTATATAGTCTCTGTTCTGAATTTAAGGGGATTGAATGTTTATAAACGGTGTAGGACTGACAAGCCATCGAAACAAAGCTCAACTCTTAAATTTGTACCCAGGATACAGACACAAACATAGCCGTCTCCACAGCACTCCACCTACATGCCTTCAACATGGATCACTCTAAGCAGTTAGCAACGTTTATTCAGGCTCGCTTCAGATAAGTCTTCAAGCACATAATTAATTTGACTAGTCCCACTGAAGCCACACGCTTACAGCTGAAATGACTTGCATGATCAGACCTCAGGTTTTGCCTCCCTGTGCACACAGCAGGCGCACATCCTAATTTTTGCTAGTGCTGACTTTTGCAACTTGGACGCTTCCACAGTAAGAACCAAACTAAGACTACTAACTCATTTTAGATAAGCCATGAGACAAGCTTCAGATGGTATTGACTCTCATCCCTTACTGGAAAATATCCAAATTTCAAACAGTTTCCTACATACAAACAGCACAGAAAGCCATTATCTTTCCTCAGAGCCATCGAGCCGTCATTCTGCATTACTTTGCAGTGCCGTTAAGTTCAATGACGCAACAGCCAACGACAAATTACGGGTGAGCCTAGAACTCGAAAGGCCAAACGGCTACCTTAAATGGGAACAAACACTGAAGTAAGTCTCAACCGAAAGGGGATCTAGAGCACATAGTTTTAATGCAGTGCTCACAGACCTCCCAGTTGCAGAGTCAGGAGGCAGAAGGCGGCAGCCAGCCCGAGACTGCACAGCAGAGGCTTTGGGGCAGGTTCTCCCACGCGTGTACTTTCACACGGTGAGGGAGAAGCCACGGGGAGAGCCTGTGACCAGGAAGAGCATCCTGCACAAAGATGCTCACGTGAGCACGAAAAGCCGTTTGGCGACCCACGGGCTGCACCATACCCTGTCCCCCATTCCGTGACACGACATGTCAGACAGAGGCGAGCGGAGGGCCACACGCCGCACAGCTAACCGGTCTCTGGCACGACGGACCGGAGGCCGCAGCTCTGCCGCCTCAATATGTGATGCAGAAACTGCAGTGGGGGAGTGGAAAACATCCGGTACGGGAGTATCACTGCAAATGTGCTCCCGCCTCTAAAAGAGCTGGCGTGAGACTGCGTGTTATGGAGAGATTTATTTTAGAAATGTGTTACATCCTCCTTTTAAAACAGAAAAATAAAGCAAAACCAGTACACTAAACAAATTGCAGTTTGGTTCCAGTAAGTCAGTTAAACTATACCATACTGCAATACCGCCTCCTTGCATTTCAAGGGGGAAATTGCTTTATTGGATCAAGCCCGTGGTCCGTCTAGTCCGGTACCTCATCTTCAAATAGGGGATGCTAATATTGCCACAGAGGCAAGAAATCTTCCACACGGAGAGAGGCCAGCGTACAACCAAGAGTAAAAACTTGGTTATCTATTTCAAAAATGTTTTATGCTTACCAACCCATTTCTTGATATTTTGCTACTTATACAACTGAACAGGTTTGTTGAACTGTGCTTGCGCATTTATTTACCTGCTTAGTTCGACAATCTAAAATACCTTGCTTGGCCTTAATTCCAAACCATGATTTAAGCATAGAAGATCACCAAACGCCCACGAGTCCAAAAAAACCTCTGTGTGCTTTCACCTGTGTGCTGCCCTGTCCTACGGCTCTCCCCTTGGCGTTGTTAAAGGGATGCTCGCGGTCGACGCGGCTGTATACAGTGCTGCCCGGGTGCCGAGAGACCTGTGTTCAAGTTTCATATTACGAGATCAGCAAGATGTGAAGTGAGGCTACTGGAAAATGTAAGCTATTAACATAGTACGGATTATGAGGTTTGATTAGCTTTAAACACAGGAAAAAAACGCTGTTTCCCACTTTTCACACATGCAATTATGTAAGTGATTCTTCCATACCACAAAAGATACATGAGCTACTCCTCTAAGTGCTTAATCACGCAAGGACTAAGGATCAAATCCGTACAAAAGCATTTTCTAGTGCTACTCAAAGCAATAGCTACAGCTGCAATGCATTCTACAAATCAGTGTCCTGACGTACCAGAACAGAAGCTAAGAAAGCTTTTTTTAGGGACTTCGTCCCATTTTATGAAAGTACATAGTGTCCTGCCATAACTAGTACAGTAAAGCACGATGTCTTTATTATTTTCTCTCTTCTATCTCCAAAGCATTTTTCAAAACACACTGCATGAAAGAAGCTCTATAAAAATGCCTTGAATTGTTTATCTTAAAAATGTGACTGTTTTGCACTAGCAGTATGAAGAAGTACATTAGGTGGCCATTATTATTTTGTCTTCTCTTTTGATAAATAACTGACTATATATGGTAAGCAAGAGTGGCTGGCAAGGATGTATAAAGAATCAAAGCACAAAAATCACTATCTTCCCAAGTTCTACCAAGAGCAAAAGGAGATAGCTTTGCAGCTGCCACCAGGAAAAATGAACGACATTACTGTTGATGTTTCCACCTTCATTCCTACGTCTGATGAGTTTTGTAAGTCTGAACAGAGTTATGAGGCAGAGTGTTTTGAAGTATACATTAACGGCTTACAAAACCAAATTGCTGGGCCAAACTTCCTGTTGAAATGGCTCCAAGAGTGGGCCTCCGTTTTTAAAAAGTATTATTTCAAATGTGAAGGTGTGCACTTACAATGGATTCTGTGAAGCTCAGTATACCCTATGCACATTTTCTCATCCTAAAAAAAAAAAAAAAAACAAACAAGCAAAATCCTTTTAAAGCGCACACTTAAATTCAGCGATCTAAAGATAATGGAGCAAATCTCCAGCTGGTTTAAAATGTCAGAGCTTCAACTACTTCAATGGAGCAATGGATGTCTCCACCAGCTGGGGATGCCCCTCTGCACACATAAAAATGGTCGCGAATGGGGACAGGTCAGTAGTGAGGTCTGCTGGCACGGGACCCTTCTGTTACATTCATCCAAATGCAACTTCTGCCTCAATGCCTTTAAAATTCAGCATTTCAAAAGGTAAATGGAAAATGCATTTTCAAATTAGAAGCTATTGCTACCTGAATTATCTGGAGCTGCAGTAGCAAATCGATGGGACAAAGACAACAAACGTCATTTAAATGAGATGTTTAAATATAGACTGTAAATATGAGACTGAACATTAATTAATTAGATTTGTAGGTTCTTCCCTTGCTTTAGCCTCTGTATCATCATGCAGTCTTTGTTTACTTTCATTAATTTCCTTTGTTTGATGACGTTTGACTAATAAATACACTGATGAATTGCATCAGTAAATGCCATCCATATATCACAAAACCAGAATGTACTCAGTGTTTCTGGCACACTGATGCTAAAGGATTTTTTTTGTTGTTTGAACTTTCAGTACTTAACAAAGGAAATAATACTGCTTTGCTGGGTAAACTTCCTGATTTTTATTTTAATTTTCAGTGAACAAACAGCTGCAGAATAATGTGACTTAATGAAGCATTTCTAATAAAATCCTGCAGAAGTTAAAACAGGGGCATAGAACTGCTTGCTCACTGATAGTTGCATCATTCAGAATAATTTTGCAAGATGCTGATCACATTGTTGTGTAGATGAGTATTAGGTAATGTGATTTTCTGTCTTCCAAAGTCAGTTATTTCCTTTAGGGTGATAACTAGTTAGCAGAGTTCTGTTCCTTATTTATAGTAAGTAAAACACGCTACGTAATTAATGCAACATATTTCTAACACACTAGTTGGGCTTTACACAGGTTGGTAAGTAGCAATACAGCCAGCAATAAATTTAAGTGTGAAGATGCTCAGATCCGAAAAATTCCACGGTATGTTTTGCTCACCAAAAACATATAGCCTGCATTTGTGAAGATGTCCTTTACCAAGTCTGTCATCACCTGTGATGAAATTATGAAACTTCCTGGCTGCTACATGCTTCTCTGCCACCACAATCCAGTGTAAAGTATTATTTGCTTTATGTAAATCGACATAGGGTTCAGTGAATCATCACTTTGCAACCTGCCAGTAAAGCAATCTCCAATATCCGTCTGTACACATATCTATTTACTTCCATTCAGAACAAGTTTTTCATGTATTCCCCACCAGAATTATCAAGTGCATTACAAGCATCCAGACGTAAAGCTGAGATCCCTCAGATCATAATAAGAGACAGGTAAAAAGGTTACCCTGTATGTCCAGTATGATAAAAGATACTGCCAGATTAGTCGTCATTCTCTGATTAAAACAGCATGACAGGAATCAAGATTTTATCTCAGTCACCCACTACCAGCAGCATATCTAAAATTAATACCACATTTTTGAAAGCCCCCTTATGTTCAAACAACATGTGGAACCAGTGAATAGTAATCCTGATCTGCTATCAACTAGCTGAGCAAAGCTTTCCACTGAAATTATGGCACTTAGGTAGTTTACATGTCTAAGAACAACAGTATTGTAGGTTTGGAAACTGGGACTTTATGAAACCAAGAAAACACATAGCTTTCAGTATTGTCTCAGCAGTACCAGCTCTCTGAAATAAAATGTTAATAATGAAATTTATATGAATGACTTTACTACTGTTAATTATACCCTCACAGAACAATTCAGGCATCAGTATGAAATGACTGCACAATTACTGTGAAAAAGTATAATGAAAGATGTAACCTTTGCCACCCCTGATAAAAATGCCTTATTACGCTCTTTCCCAACTTCAGCTAAGCTAGTACCATTGAACTACTATTTTCCTAGTGTCTACCCTACGCTACAGAAAAGAATCTTAATTTATCAATTTGACTTCACTTAGATCAGCCCATAAAGAAGCTTTAAAGTGTTAAACATATAGCAGGCTGAATGCTAATGTCTGAAACTAGTTGGTAAGACCGAGAAACCAGATAACAATTATCATTTAGTCAATAGTAATTTAAATGTATCCACTGCTGTGCAAAGACCCTAAGACCCTGAATGCTTTACCGGGCTTTCAGGGATAGGGGTTGAGTATGTTTATTATTTAAATTGACAGTTCTGCAGGAGTCAAAGCACGGTTCTTTAAATACTGAGCCGGTGTCTACTGGGGGGTGGGTGGTAGAAGTGAGGTACTTAGTGCTCTAAGAAAAATACTGATGGTCTCCAAGCAAAAGCTGGAAAGAGACAACTGTAACTACACATATAATTTAAAAAGCTTTAGGCAATGACTTTAACCGCCGGTAAGAATGAAACACACAGAAGAGCCATGCATGGCAACTCCTAACAGGGCAGTGCAAGCCACGGCTCCTTATTCCTTGCTCGGATAACCTGGCATTGGAGCCCACAGCTCCACAGAAACAAAGCAAGTTATTTTAAAACTTTCTCTTGCAAAGCTATAAATGTGGTGAAATACGGGGAGAGCCCTCTCACTGTGGCATACAGAACCTGCAACGTGTTTAGTAGGCAAACGGGTTCACGGAAACGCAAAGCAAGCAACCTGGATGGCCAAGGTATGTTCCATACTACATGCATCACAACTTGGGGAGCGTTACACACACGAGGCGGGGAAGCCAAGAACCGTCTCTCCACGGCTCCTTCTGCATAAAGGGTTCAGGAAGGGACCCCTCGCTCCTTCAGCCGGTCTCCCACAAACCCTCCGAGGGGCTCCACGGCAGAGCAAAACCCCGCTGTGCCCGGGGGTGCTGCCAGTTAGCGGCCACCCTTCCCACACCGGTACTTGGGCTGGAAACCGAGGGGGTTCCCCTGGACCCCCACGGCTCTGCCGAAACGCTGAAGCGTTCCTTCCACTAAAGTCAAAGAAAATTAAAAGGAACCAAAAAAAAAAAAAAAAAAAAAAAACCAAAACCACCCACCGAAAAAAAAAGCGCCTTGCGGATCCCCCGGCGCCCGGCAGCAGCCGCGGCAGGCCGGCGAAGGCAGCTGCCCCCCCCTCCCACCCGCCTTCCTCCAACTTTTGGGCAGCCGGCGGCAGCAGCCGGGGCCCCGCGCACCCTCCGCCCGCCGCCGCGGGGTCTCCGCCGGCCGCGGAGCGCATCTCCCACCCGTGTCTGTGCGTGTGCCCGCGTCCCCTCCCCGCCGGCGCCCAGACAGACAGCCAGACACACGGACACAGACGGACGCCCCCGGAGCGCTCCGCTCACCTACCTGCAGCCCCGCTTCCTGCTGGAAACACCTAAGGATCGGCCGCCTCCCGTCGCGGGGGAGCTCCGGCCTCACCGCCCGGGCATCGCCGGCACACGCCCCGCGCCCCGCCAGCGCCCGGGGGCATGGAGCGGCGCCGCGCTCGGCTCGGCTCGGCCCGGCCCGGCTCGGCTCGGCTCGGTCTCCCCCCGCCTCCCTGGGAATACACCTCAGAGGCGCTAGGGGAAGGGCGAAGTAAGTGGCAAGGGAGGGAAGACTTGAAGTGTTTCTCGTGCGCGGTTTCAGAGTATCGAAAAAGAAAAGAAAAAATTCAAAGCGGACGAAGTGCGGCTTAGCTGCCGGAAAAGCGGCGGGGGAGGAAGTCCGGCAGCCCGGTGCGGCTCCGGCCCCTCCGCCAGCTGCCTGCGGTCCCGATTCAGCCCCGCCGGCGGCGGCAGGCAGCAAAAGCCGGCGCGTCCTGCAGCGATCCCTCCGTTAGCGCATCTCTGATTGGTTTGCCGTCCGCGCACAGCGCGGCTTCCCCCTCCTGCCGCCGCCTTCTCCCTCTTGGGAAAAGTAATTGGAGAGCGAGGGCTTCACCTTCAGCGGCGGCGGCGGCCGCCCCGCGCCCAGCCTGCGCGCACCGCTCCGCACCTCCCCGCGGAGGGGCGCGGGGCCGCCGCCGGCTGCCGGAGAACCGCAGGCGCAGCTCCAAGCGCGCCCTGCGCGGGGGAAGGGACGCCCCTTCTCCTCCCCGCGGGTTACCCGGCTCCTTCGCTGCTCTGCTCTCCTCCCCGGCCCCTTTACGAGGCAGCACGTCCCGTCCCGTCCCCCCGCCGGCAGCGCCCGCCGCCGCCTCCCCCGCACACCGCCCCCGCGGCCCGGCTCGGCGCGGCTCTCCCCTCCGCTCCGCTCCCGAGCGGCGAGGCGCGAAGTTGCCGCACCGGCGCACGTGGCCGAGGAAGAGGAGGAGGAGGAGGAGGAGGAGGGAGATCCCCGCGGAGTGCCGGCGGCCCCTCCGCGGGGGTGTGGGGCACCGCCGCCGCCGCTCCCCCGGGACCCCCCCTTCCCCTCCGGCGGGAGGCCGGGCCGGGCCGGGCCGGGCAGGTCCCCCGTGGGGAGCGGGGCCGGAGCGGGGGCAGGGGCAGGGGTGGGAGGGAGGAGGCGGCGGCGGCGGCAGCCAAAAGCTGGGCTGTGTCTCCCTCCAGAGGGAGAAGGGAGTCGCGCACGGCAGCTCCGGCGGCGGGAAAGCCGCGGCCTCGGCCGAGCCACCCGCCCCGCTCCCCCCGCGCGACTCCCGCGGGCTCGGGGCGTGGGGCCGCGCCCGGGAGGCGGCGGGGGCGGCCGTGCGGGTCGCAGGCCGGAGGGCTCTGCTGCCCCCGCTCGAAGTGGGGCGGTGGGCCGCCAGCCGTCTGCCGCGGGCGCTGGGCGACGGAGGGGGCGAGGAGGAGTGGAAAGCCCGGCTCGCCCCTTGACCTCGGTGCGGTTTGTGCTGCTCGGGCGAAGCGGGTGCAGGGCAGGGAGCCAGAGGAGGCGCGGAGGGGCCCTCCCCCCCGGCACGGCGGCGACCTCGCAGCAGTTTTCCCCTCGTCCACTCCCGGGTTAAGTGGGGACGGACGCATGCAGCATTAAGAAGTAGGGATACGCTTAATCTGCTGTTGTCTATTTTTAATTTGTACCCGCTAGCGTAATAGCAAGTTTTCCGAAAAGAAGCTTTTGCTGAGTCCGTACCGTAACCGTCATCACACCTGATCTGATGTTGATTGGTAGCCAACTCTGCGAGGAACAGAAGAGGGAAGCGAAACACTTCCCCAGTTGTTATTGTTCGTGCTAGAGGTCTTCCATCTAAGTAAGGATCTGTAGAATGTTTGAATTTTATTTTTTTTTTCCAAAGCAAATACAGACCTGAAGGTCCATGCAGTCAAAAAAAAAGAAAAGGCAAAATGGAGAAGAAAGGGCTTAATGTTGACTACCCCGCACGCAGTGATGCAGCTGTAGGATGAAATACAAAGAGGCTGGTATGGAAAGGGCAAGTTAAAAGTAGCCTGGTACGTGGTTGTCACAACCGCTGTTGCAGCAAACACTGCAGTACACATACATGCCTGGACGCGGACTGCAGCCAAATTAAAAGGCTGCTGGTTGTAAAGACAGATGTGGTCTTATCTCATTCATTCGAAACTGATAGAATAACATCACGATTTCCCTAGTCGGTATCTGTGTTTCTACATTTGCAGACAGCTAAAAATAATGCCGAGGGAACTGAAACATCCAAGAAAGACCATGCTGCTATCGGCGGCGTAATTTCAGTACATTGAGGTAGACCCAAACTAATGGGGGTCCACAGCGGTGGGATGCTCCTGCCCCACCAACACAAAAGGACCAGGGATCCTGAACACATACTGGAATGGGTGACCTTTCCTGTTGCGTGGGTCAGTGTAGCACCACAAGTATTTGTTACTGGATTAAAAGCAGTCAAAGCACACCGAAAATGCAACTACAGCAGCTAAAATGCAACTATAGCAGCTGTGGCACTTCAGACATAGCAAACGCCTTGTAATTATAGGAGCACATATACCTATGTTAACTGCATGTATCATTACACTCAAGTTGGCTGTGCATCGCGAGACCAGAGGATACTTGGTAGTTTCATATTGGTGTCCTGCTGTTACAGAAATCAGGCAAACACGTCTGAAGACACAGAACTATCATCACCCAGTTAAAACAATACAAACCAGTCACATGCAAACAAGAGAAGAAAAAGTAGTAGACAAAGCTGACCTGTTTTGAAACCCAGGAATTTTGTCCGTGCAAATCTTGGACAACGTGATCATTATTTACGGCGTGATGCTGCTGCACACGAGCAGTTGTGCCAGCTCACTTTGCTCAACATCTGAAAATCTGAACAAATCTCCAGTACTCACACACAGGTTGTGTGACACCACGCAGAAAGACATGCTTTCGGGAAGCTTCTCTACGTGCTTTCACAGTGTGGGCAACGCTCCTGGGAAGAACTGAAATGATCCGTTGCACCTATACAGTGCAGCTGGTTTTACAGATGCTTACTTAGTAATCCTGACTCCTCTCCAAAGGTGCATTTGTACATGCTGCACATGCACGATATGATAAATTTACCATTTTCTGGAAATACCAGGTTGGCAGTCTTTGTCCTACACAGCCTGTATTTATGTCTTTCTGACTGGAAAATCCCCAGCTGAATCCTGTGGCCTTAGAACACAATACAGTTACAAAACACAATTATTATATGAATGTTCTCTCTTTCTTCCTTCAGCTTGTTTCTTTTTTGAGTTGTTTCACTATTTCTTACTTCTCAGCAATTTGTAGGGCTCTTCCACACGCTAAAAGAAAACCATAAAACATGAAAATGGGCATTGGCACTCGCAACAGGTATCGTGTTTGGAAGAACTTCAGCATTTTCATTTCAAGGTGAACAGCAGAGCATAAAAATCAGGAAAATAAAAACTTGTTTCTGAATAGTTGCATATATGTGGATCTGGTATGTATCCTTTTCAAACACTGATTCGACTCGGAGGCATGCATGTTCTGAGCTGCTAACTAGAGAAAATATATATTTTGATAGCCACCTGTAGATTTTGTCTCTAAGAACTCATAAGTTCACTAATGTCTGCCAACGCTTTTGCTCCTTTATCTTTCCCAAGAGACCCCTCCCCTCCCATCACCCACCACACTACTAACTAACTAACTGAAAGTGCCAGTTGCGGCACTGTTCTTCAGTTTAGCGGTTAGGTTCTTGGTTGCTCGTTTTGTTCATAAATATTAGATTTTCACTCGGGTCTTCCACCTCTCTTAATATTGAACTTCAGGTACTAAAATAAGCAGGGACACAGACCGCAGGTCTCATCAGGAATACCTCAGTGTCAGGAGACCTATAGTGGCTTAGAGCCTGATGCGCAGCAGCATCCTACAACATTCCTCTATTGCCAACCCCTAAAGCTGGGGAAGAGGAAGCACGGATTCCAAAAGCCAGCTGCTGTAAATTATTTGTGGTTATCACCCTGACGCTCTGTGAGCTAGAACAGTCCAACAGTGCCTAAAAGTCCCCTTTACGATGTGTATACAGGTACACAGTTACACACTCATGTTTTTATCACAGGTGGGAATCTGGTCCACCAAATTTAACCTTCTTTAAAAATTCTGGTACATTCCAAATATTTACATACAAAAATAAAGGAAATTGACTCCTGACAAGCTGATGGAAAATGAAAAGGCAATGGAGCAAAGTTATTCTGGGGTTCTTTAATAAGTCTCCCACAGGCATTTATTAAAATCATGCTGGTTATTGGATTTGGAAGGAAATGGGGTTTTTAACTAGCAGACTGGAATCGTCACCGATCTTTCAAAGCTTCCACATAAAATGGAAAAACTGGCTGCAAAAAGTAACAGGAGTAACCATTCTTTCTTTTCTACAACACGTAAGTGATACAGGTAAACACTATGATGATTCTTTATACCATTTAAAACCATTCTCCTGGGATATGAAATGACATGGATTGCTTATGTATGCTAACATATATGCTGCTCATAGAGTAATGACATCTTCCAGGATGAAAAAACCCAGATGCATGTACATATTCAATGTCATTTTTGGAGCAAGACTTTGTTGCTTTCGTTTAAGAGGAGAGAAAGCTGGGAATTGGAGAAAAAACTGAGTTGAAAGGGATCTCTGGAGGTCTGATTGGGCTGAGGATCCAAACCCCAGTCCTGGGTGGGCTGACTTTGAAGTTAGATCAGATTGCCAGGGCTGTGTCCTGTGGTTTCAGCTATCTCCAGGGACAAAGATTCTACCTACCAGCCTTTCTCTCCCTTTTGCATCATTTGACCACCCTCATTGCGAAGGATTTTCTTCCGTGCAACCAAACAAATTTCTCAGAATTTCTTTTTCTGCCTCTTGTGTCCATTGCCTCTCCGCCCTTTGCTGTGCGCTTCCAAGAAGCCTCTGGCTCCATCTTCCCTGTAATCACCCGTAAGTAGTTGAATACAGCAGTTACATCTCCCCTTCCCTTCTTTAAGGGGGCTGAACAAACACAGCTTTCGGTTTTCTTCTTCACCACTGCTAGGACGCACTGCTGACTCACGTTCAACGTGTCCACCAGCATCTACAGGCACTTTTCTGCCAAGACGTTTTCTAGATAGTCGGTGCCAAGCTTGTACTGTTGCATGGGGTTATTCTGCCCCAGGTGCCGGACTTGCATTTGTCTTTGTTGAACTTGATGAAATTCCTGTGTGCTCACTTTTCCAGCCCGCGTCGACCCTTCTGGGCGGCAGCCTTGCCCTCCAGCATATTGACCACTGCCCGCATTTTGGTGTCACCGGTGGGGAGCGTTTGCCACTGTCATCCAGATCATCGGTGAAGACTGTGAGTAGTATGGGCTCCAGTACTGAACACTGAGGAATGCCGCTGCTCTTTAAGCTTTGCGTTTCGAGCAATTTGCACCCATTTTTATAAACTACCCATCTGCCCAGTTTGACTACGAGGATGTTACGGCAGACCACGTCAAAAGCCTAACTAGAGTCAAGACAAACCACCCACTGCTCTCCCCTTCCCCACACAGCCAGTCATTTCATTGTAGAAGGCAATCAGGCTGGTCAGCCAGAATTTGCCTTTAGTAAATCCATATTGACTATTCCAAATCACCTTCTTGTCTTTCATGTATGTGGAAACGACTTCCAGGAGAATTTTCTCCATAATCTTCCCGCAGACTGACCTGTAGTTCCCCACATCCTCCTTTTTGCCTTCTTGAAAATGGGCATATTTACCATTTTCCAATTATTTGGGACCTTCTCCTGTCACCATGAACATCTGCAGATGATGGAGAGTGGTCTCACAGTGACATCCTCGGGGGACTTGGGTGCACCTGGTCCCACAGACTCCTATACATCCACTTTGCTTAAGTGGTCCCTATTGATCTTCCCCTATCAGGGGTGGTATTTTGCTCCCCCAAACTCCCCAACAAAGCAGAGTTAAAGGAAGATGAAGAAACCCTGGGATGAATGCTGTTTGTCTGACCTACCCCACAGAATATCATACGAACAGATCTTTCTTCTTATGCTATTTCATCAAAAAGAGAAAAATCCCCCAGGCTGTGAGAACTGTAGCTATTTTGAAATATAAAGATGCTTCTTTCTAATATTTCGTAAAGCACCTAAGCTCCCTAAAGGGGAAAGATTTAAAAACCTGCACTCCTCATTTCTCATTTGCTACCTCTTGACAAGACACTACTGAGCTTTTCAGATCTTTTATATATCATCATAAGGCACCTTACTTTCTCCGTGCGTTAGAGACCCTGCGCTGCCAGGCATAGCTTCTGAGTCTTGCTCTGGGCAAAGCACATACCAAAAAGTTAGGTGTTGCAATATTTCGTGCCATGGCTCCTAAATTTCTTTTTGAATCTAGGCTGTAATCCATGTGAAAAGCAGAAAAAAACCACCAGAAGAATTCGTGGCCTCCCCACCTTTTGGAAATAGTCTTAAATTTTCTTTTTAACAAGTAATTTGCTTGGTTATATTATATATGTAATAAGCAACAGGTCTGTGCTTTATTACAGCAAGAGGAAGAGTCCGTGGGCCAAATATCTGGGGGTGACTACAGGGCTCTATTGCACAACAAAGGTGTAAATTGCAAGAATATTAAGTGTAGTGCTGGTTTCTTATTGGAGGTACAAGTATTATTCATGAGCTTGGGAAAAGCCCGAAACGATACCCACAAAAAAATATTAGCCATTTTTCCTTTTTTTAAAAAAAACCAACCAACTATGCCTCCACCTACATCTGTTGGACTCAGAGCAGGAAAGAGAAATAATCACTAAATCAGGCATCCAGAGAAAGAAATCAGAGGGGGGAAAAAAAACAGGAGGAAAAGTGTTCACACACATCTGGCCTAAATTTGGGTTACTATACTATAGAACTCATTCATGCGTGCGTTTGTCTTAATCTGATACAATATGGTAGTTCCTATTTTCCTGTGTATCAAACAGCATCAGCTCTTGCAGTCATGCTACAAAGAACTCCAAAATGAATATATGTTTTATCCTTGGTTAAAAGTATGTTAATTTTGTTTCAATTTTACATTAAAGGTTGCATTATAGACAAAATGGGGAAAAAAGCAGACCTCCTTATCTAATAAGATTTTCATCTAATTTTAAAATAAATATATTTATTTCCCAAACTATGTCTTGAATTATTTTCAGGAATTAATTATGTTTACATGATTAAATTATATTAATGAAAAGTAGAACTTGTGAAAACAGGAGGTTAGGCAGACCAAAAGTAGTAAAGGTAAGTAAGGATCAAGCTGATTTCACAAAACAAATCCCACTTACTTTTTTCTGAAACCTCTTTACCAAGGGCAACATGTGTTGGCAGACTTGAGAACTCATCTACAAGAAGGATTAGACTTCACTGTAGAGATTCACGGTGCCATTTATTATCTCATGATACAGCATTTTCTAATCTGTGTAGTGTCATTTTAAAAACAGGCATCACAAATTCTGGTAAAAAAGGTGTCAAAGCTTATTAGCCCGGTAACTCAGTTCCCTCATGGTAGGAGATAAATTAGGGGGTTGTCAGATGTGTTGTTTGCTGAAAAAAAAAAAAGTCACTGTGCACTTACCTGGGTTATTTTTGCTAGAGAAATAATACCATGCCTGTTTTATATGTACAACACACTCTTTCAAATAATATCACCCAAATTTCAGTAAGTTTAGTGAAAGGTACAGTGCATTAAACAGGAATAAGTTGTTCTGTCCCTCAGTATTTCTTTCTGATTTTGAGTCTTTCTCCCTCTGAATTTTAACTACCTATGTTTTAATAAGGGAAGGAAAAATAAAAGAGAACTGCACTCAAGAATGTACTAGGCTTGTGTTTGTGCATTAAAAAACATTAAAAGATGCCCTAAAGGATGTTACAGACTTTGCATTTTATGGTGTTTTAATAGTAATGCAAAAAGGTGTATTTTGATATCATCTTTCAGCATATTGAGTACAGGCAAAAGTAGAGCTTTCCAAGAGTCAAGAGCAGAAGAAATACTGTTATTTAGAATATTATCTACCGTATTTATTCCAAAACAGCCTGAAACGGGGTGGGGAGGGGGAGGAGGGAAACCAAAACAAGAATAGAATATGATTGGTTTTAAATGTTCTGAATTGCAGATTTCAAGATATTTTCAAAAACAAGACCAAAAGAAAACACTTTTTTTTTTTTTTTTTTTTGAGAAAACAGAACCAAAGAGCATTTCAGCTTGGCTGAGGACAAGCAGCTATTAATTCAGCATGAAAAAATGCCTCTGATTAATGCAGAATCAAAAAAATCCACTCCATTTATGTAAAAAGTCACATTTTCTATTTCGAGCAGCTATACCTTTCAATAAGATTACAAATGCGGAGCTAATGGATTACATAGTTAATAGTCTGAATATAAGTAATTTCTCTTTGCATAAATATGAAAGCAAACTACATGTACCCAGAGAGGATTACTGCCACAGATCTCGGGATCTGCAGGGCTGGGAAGTCGGGCGGACGGAGCTCTGCCCTCCCGCTCAAGCTCTTCCTGCTTCGTCAGACGCACGGTAGGAAATGCCGAAGGATGGGTGCCTTCGAGTTTTTCTCCTTTTGTGGCTTTCGCCGTCCGATTCCTTTGAAGGGAGTAGTCGGCGGCCCTTTGGGTTCACCTCGGCTTATTATTACCTCGGCTTGCGCTGCCTGATGGCAGAGCACTGCGATGCCCTGGTCCCGCGGGGGAGTTCCCGTGTGCCGCTCTCCGCTCTTCCGACAGAGCCCACCCTCGCCTGACCGAGGTGAAATTAGCGTCTGGTTACCCACGCTAAACAGCCAGGCGCGGACGGACAGAAATGCCACGACCTGACTCCCCGCACGCCGCGCCTGGCACGCGTCACCCGGCCAAAACGTTTGTCCTGAGGGACCGACTGCCTCAGCTCGGGCCAGCCTGAAGAACTTCACCACGCGTAGCAAGCCAATTCGAAATTCCGTCTCTTTCTCACCCGTGGGGCACGGGAAACATGACGCAAACATTGTGGCTTGATCTTGGATGCGGGTAACGCTTATTTTCTGAAACCCGGCCCAAATATAATGTCAGGACGGTAAGCAATAACTGAATGAGCCCTAGGTCCTTGGGAATGTATCTTGTACGGTCACGAGAATTTTCATTCTGACCAGTGCTTCAGCACTTACAGTTTTCTTCTAAAAATATATTTCAGGACCAACCATTTCTGTATGCGCTTGCGGCCCCGAATCTCAGTATTCACAATGAGCAAAATGAGCATTTTCACGTGTGGTCGGGAGCACGCATCCACAGGCGCTGCAGCGGCAGGCAGGCGGGCTGGGACTTGGCACCTGGAAGAAGGCTCAGTGCTCCGAGCTCAGCGTGGAAAGATTTGCTTTTGCGAGCAGCCTGGAGGTATCTCGGACGTCTCCGCATAGCTCGGGATGCAGAGAGATGCTGCTGCTGCTGCTAGAGCGACAAACCCACTCCAGAAATCTTCTTTGTTTTCCTCCCACCTTAAGCCTCATGGCATATCTGCTGCTGCCTGCCAGACACCAGAATGATCTCCTTATCCACAAGTGCCCAGGTTTTCACTGGCATTAAGCACCCACAAATGTCAGAGAAGCCCGTAGCGGAGGTGGGAATTTCTGAAAAATTCAGAGCAAGCACTGTAATGGAGAGATTTTGCCACCAGATGTCAGAAGGCAGAACGCAGACTGGTTAACGCACCGCCTTGCCAAATCTTGAAAAAGGACTTTTCAGCTCTTTCATGCTTCCCCTTCATTCTCCCCTCCTCCTCTCCTGTCATATATGCCTATACACACAGAAAGAAAATCACCCAGGGAACACTAGGTTGGGGGGGGGGGGGGTGTTTTCATTGTAGCCTTACACAGATAAAAAGCAGGAGATCTAATACCCTGTTAAGCTTCAGGTGACATATCAAAGAAAAAGAGTTGTCTAAAATTTGAAGTTGCTAAACAAGCTGAATAATAACAAGGTCTGTGAGCTCTGGAACTAATGAAATCTCGTTTCCTATGGATTTTACCTCATGGTTGATTGAAGCTTTTCCTATGCTGGGGAACTTCAAATTTTCTCTTTTTTGTGTAAGGATGATCCCAAGGGACAGCTTTTCAGAGAGGTGCACTTGTGGCTTTTCTCTGCTTTTCCCAGGCGTCTTTTCTCATTGTAATTGAATAGCTTTAAGACTACGACCCAACTCTCAAATTTTGCTGAAATCAGATGGGTCTCCAAAATGCACAAGGCTTTCTTCTACAGGAAACCTAGCAAAAGAAAATGCAAGGACAGCTTAATCTATTACAGATGCAGATTAATGAGGCCGTTTATTTTACAGTATAACTCTGCCAGAATTACTTAAACACCTGAACTTGCACTGGCAATTTAAATGTTCCATTAAATATTCTGATGATTCCTCATTTTTCTACCAGATTATGAATTTATGGAATATGCAGAAATGTTTCTGATTGACTATCAGTCTTTGCTGATGAATCCTGGTTCCTATGACTGCATGTTAGTGGATTACTTCGTCTCTCTTTTTTCTCCCTTCTTTTCAAAGCAGAGAGTAGGTAACAGTGAAGGAAGAGCAGATTCGCCTTCTACCAGTGTGCTGTGACTCCAGCTGAAGTTGCTCTGAATTTCTACTATGATTTCAGCGAGAATAAGATTAAATGATCAGCACTTTTCTCTTACTGTAAGCTTGTGCTTATTCCAGCTCTTTTTCATTGTATGTATTTTTAATATGCCAAATTAATGAGCTTTGCTTTATTATCCTATCACATTTTCAGCTTTGATTAGTCTAGCTCTTAAAATGTACGTAAAATGAGTTTGATTTTATTAGCTATTATTTCAATGATCACCCTTAAATTAATCCCCTTGTATTGTAAAGCTGTTTTTGTTGCATTACAATGGTTACTTATTCTTCCTGACCCAAGATTATATTGCATCATAAAAAATTAGCAACAGATTTGAAAAATTAAATGGAATTTTTATGAAGCATGAATGATAGCTGTGCACAGTCATCTATATTAATCTATAATAATGATCCCTTTTGAGCTATTTTTACCAAAATGGGTCAATTCTATGAAAACAGACTTTGACATTACTGACACGTTAAACAAACTTAAGCAGCTTCACATTTAAAATATCAACCTCAGCAGATAGATTCAGAGCCATTTCAGTGTCCAGTAACACAACTATACAATTACTAAATCAGTTGTGGGAGTAATAGCCAGCAAAACTTCTTAATGCTATAGCCAGAAATTGCACTCGTGGATGAGCATAAGCCAATTACTCCTTATGTAAACAAGTTTGAGAAATGATGATGACACCTGTTCAAAAACAAAGTCCATACACCTTATTAATTTCCTGGAGTTAGATTCGGGTGTGTTGGTTTGGTTTTGGTTTTTTTAATAATGTAATATCAATTTAATACAACCCAATACAAGCCTTCCCTTCACCCTCTCCACACTGGCACAGCATATGCTTACTCAGATCACCTCCAGTCTGACAGCCCTGTCCAAGTGCACGTTTCCTCTGTCACGGGAAGCTTGTTTTTCATTTTTCCTCCTCTCCTGGATTGTCAATACTGCAGGTAACTGTGGGCAAGGACAGCTTTCTTCCTAGTGTCCAGTAATATCCGCCTTTCTTCCAGGGTAACACATACTCTCACTACACGGCACACATCTTTTGAGGTCAACGGGTCCACTTACTAAATGGAGACATCTGAATTCAGTCATAAACACTGACAGAATACGTGAAATTTTATTGTCATAGTTTAACATGAGACAATACTTTTGAAGTACTTACAGTGGTCTCCAAATGCACATCCTGCTTATTCTAAAGGAAAGTCAAACCAGCTCATTTGAATTGTCTCAAGACATTAAAAGCAGCTTCCCCGCTTGCCGTTACCACCCCTCAAACAGACAAACACGTGGACAAGAAATGGTGGAAACAGGTTTTCCAACACAAACTGAAGCTAAAGACTCTTGGGCTGTCACAGATCGGGAGAGAAGAATAAATGGTCAAGCAAAATGTCTTTGCTCCTGTAAGTGTAATAAGCTAAATTATCTCATCCAGTCCAAACTGCTGGAAAGCACACAAGCATAGTGGTTTTCTAATGTATGCAAACCCAGACCTTAAGATGTTTTCTTGAACAAAGGCAACACTGAATTATACCAAGCAAAGGACTGCAATTCAGTAGGCTGTTGGATGCTGCTAAATTTAATTGAATTTTGTGTGTTTCTCCTGGGCAGGCCACGGTGGCTCATATCCCAGTATTCCTGTTGGAAGCAATAAAAGGTGCAGGTAGCTGGGGAGATGGAAACTCACCATCTTCTCAGAAAAAGTAATGCCACACAGGATCCTACCAAAAGGGCCAGGCTGCAGAAGTCTGGATGACAAAAGGTTGAGCACACATTTAGTTCAAAGAAACCACTGCCTCATCCTCAGTTGAGTCGCTTCTAGCTTCAAGCACCTCCTCACAGTGTGTATTCTCCTGTCTTCTCGCACAGGCCACCCCAAAAGAAGGGTGGAGACAATTTCTGTGAGTCCTGCAAACTTAATACACTGAAAAGTCTCAAGAGGGAACAAAAAAATATCCAGCGTGACTTCGTCCTAGTGGTCTGTCGTGGTTTAACCCCAGCCAGCAACTAAGCACCACACAGCTGCCCACTCCCTTCCCCCCACCCAGTGGGATTGGGGAGAGAATTGGGGAAAAAAAAAACCAAAAACTGTGGGTTGAGATAAGAACAGTTTAATAGGACAGAAAGGAAGAAACTAATAATGACAATAATAACAGTAATAAAATGACAATAATAATAATAATAGAAGAATTGGAATGTACAAAACAAGCGATGCACAATGCAATTGCTCATCACTCACCGACCGATGCCCAGTCAGCTCCTGAGCAGCAATATCTCCCCTGCCCCCCAGCCCCACTCCCCCCAGTTTATATACTGGGCATGATGTCACACAGTATGGAATACCCCTTTGGCCAGTTCAGGTCAGCTGTCCCGGCTGTGTCCTCTCCCAACATCTTGTGCCCCTCCAGCCTTCTTGCTGGCTGGGCATGAGAAGCCGAAAAACCCTTGACTTGGTATAAAAACTGCTCAGCAGCAACTGAAAACATCAGTGTGTTATCAACATTCTTCTCATACTGAACCCAAAACATACCACTGTGCCAGCTACTAGGAAGAAAGTTAACTGTCTCCCAGCCGAAACCAGGACATGGTCTTTTCCTCATGCCACACTCGTGCATCCTGCGCTCTGCAAGAAGGACCCACCTTCCTTTCATATGGAGCGCGCCCAGCCACAATACTAGCTTCTCTTGCACAGCGATACAACCACGGAAAGTTCTCTAAAATGTGGAAAACTGTGTCCCTTTCTATGCAAGTATTACCCGTAAAATTGAAAAAAAAAAAAAAGGTAAGTATGAACACACAGGCTGCAGGACAACGATAACAGTGTGCTCTGCCTCTGGATTTTTTCCCCTTCAGAAACCCGGTCCCGCAGCTGGGGCAGGGGCCAGACCTCTCCCGCCAACGCCACCGCGTTCCGCCGTGCCTGGGTGCAGATGGTGGGAAATGGGGCGGTGAGGACAGGGGGTGTGGGGCGGGCAGCAGCCAGCCCTGACCCAAAGCTCTTGCGAACCACTTCTCCTTCACCAGCACCTCAGAAAACAAAGCAAACACAAAAAAAACCCATAACAAGGTGTTTTACGGATTTGTTTGAAGGTCCTTGCAAATTCAAAAGGAAAGGATTTAATTTCACAGGGTTGGCTGTCAATCAGTGATGCTTTTTATTACATTATAGGTTGAAGGTCATTCCAAATGTCAACAGTAAAATAATTTTGTCAGTATTTGAACAAGGCATATGAGTCTGACCTACGCTGACTGACCATCTCTTGAAGTACTTCATGCTTATCTCAAGGGAAGTCTTGAATCATCTACAGTATTTACATTAAACTCACAAATAAAAACCACCATATCTATATTTCCATTGCTAATGTGTCTCAGTTTAAAACAATTTGTATTTACTCCAGTGTCAGCTAGCAAAAAAAAACCCAAAAACTGCAACACGGATTTTTGCAGTCTGAAGCAGAGAGCAGCACCAGAATACACTTTGTCTCAAGCACAAGGTTAAGATGCAGACGGGGGTTAAAGCACCAAAGTCAACAGGGTATCTAAAGAGATAAAACAGGTGCCTAAACACTTCTCTTGATATACACCAAGGAGTCTAGCTACATGGGTAAGCACATTCCCAAAGCCAGACTTTCCCATTCCCACCCTCTCTTTCCCCCCCATAAATCCTCAGTCCTGTGCCTTGGACCTGCTTTCAGTCTGGATCAGCCATGTGCATTGCAGGAAATACCCAAGATTTAGTTCTTCCTAAGCACGTTGCGGCAATTTGAGCCCAAGCCCCTGTTAGATCCCAAGAAATAAGTCGGGGGCTTTGCTTGGCACATGTAGGTCTGCTTCTCGGTGAAGGCATACCTGCAGAACACGAGGACTACAATGCTCATTCTCACTTTCAGCTAGATTTCCTCTGTTAAATCTATCATTTAGGCACAGCTAACACCCCTGGATGTCTAAACCCCTGGACATTTATCATTTTGTCACTCAGCAACTGAGAAGTGACATGGCTAATGAGCTAACAAGCTCTTGAGAGGGTTAATTCAGGCCAAAACCCAGGACACCCAAAGCTGAAAGAGCCTGCCTAGTCACCAGTGCTGAGCCTAACTCAGGGTTCTAAGTCCCCCCTTATTCTCCTTTCATGTTTCCATGTAAGTCAGTTCTCCCCTCCAACTCTTTACATGCAAATCTGTCCTGGTCTCGGCTGGGATAAAGTTAATTTTCTTTCTAGTAGCTGGCACAGTGCTATGTTTTGGGTTCAGTATGAGAAGAATGTTGATAACACACTGATGTTTTCAGTTGTTGCTGAGCAGTGTTTATACCAGGTCAAGGATTTTTCAGCTTCTCATGCCCAGCCAGCAAGAAGACTGGAGGGGCACATGGAGTTGGGAGGGGACACAGCCAGGACAGCTGACCCAAACTGGCCAACAGGGTATTCCATACTGTGTGACATCATGCCCAGTATATAAACTGGGGGGAGTTGGCCGGGGGGGGATCACTGCTCAGGAACTAACTGGGCATCGTTTGGCGAGTGGTGAGCGGTTGCATTGTGCATCACTTGTTTTGTATATTCCAATTCTTTTATTATTGTTATTATTATCATTATTAGTTTCTTCCTTTCTGTCCTATTAAACTGTTCTTATCTCAACCCACAAGTTTGACCTTTTTCCTTCCAATTCTCTCGCCCATCCCACTGGGATGGGGCAAATGAGTTAGTGGCTGTGTGGTGCTTAGCTGCTGCCTGGGGTTAAACCACGAAAAAATCCCAAACCTGCTGGAGCCCCTGAGTGCAGGAGGCACATTCCCCAACAGTGAGCTAGTGCCCTGGGCCCCCCCTTATTACCTGCCCACAAAAACCTCTCATATAACCCAGTACGCCCTAACAGGATTCCCTGCATAGGTCTGGCCCATCACACAATGAGAGTCCTATCATATGGCAAATATCGGGAATACCAGGATGTCGGTAGACAGCAAAGTCCATGCACCTCCATACATATCTCCTTCGCCCATAAAGCACCGAACGCTCATCCCCTGCAGTACCCCACGGCTGGAATTAACCCCCCCGCAGACATACAGAGAGCGCAGTGCACAGCGTCAGCACACCTCCTGTGACCAAGGAGGAATACGTTCAAGTCCCTGACGTATTTGGGCAGGATAGGGACTTAAAAAGAACTCTAAAGTGTTCAAGACAAGTGTCCTGGCTGCTGTAGAGTTCAGCTGGCTTACTCTCCCTGGGGTTTGGGCAGAGGCGGGGATTCACCAAAAAAATATCTGACTTAGAAGATGATCTGGTTTAAGCACATTACTCCAGGCGAATGTTCACGCTCAGGATTCTCGGGAAAGGAAACCTGAAATGGTTGTGTGTCAAAGCATCTCATATTTTCCACATTTCATTCCTACTTAGAGCATTTTTCATGTTTAATTCCTGGCTATTTTGGATGCTTCCAATGCCATAGGGTTCTGGAGCCCCTTTTCTTGGGTGCCAATTCTCCACAGATATCTTTAAGAGGCTCAGGACCCGACCTTGATGCTAAGCCCATGCAATGTACCTTGGGATTCCCATACTTCCCAAAGACCTAACCTTTAATACCTTTACATTGTTATGAACAAGACCGAGGAAATGAAATGGCACCTTGAGCAATTTCAATTTATTGGTTAAAACAATTAGTACTTTACGTAGTTGGCAAGCTATAATGCTGGAAAAAATCCCCGAGAAATGGAGTGGAATTATTTTTCAAAATATTTCATTAATTCACCATTTGACTGGATTTTTATGCACGGGCAGTGGATACATGTCCTTTTCCGGACGCAGATGACCCTGCAGTAAAGGCTACACCCTCCCTGTTGGAGGTAGCCTCTGTCTTTGATTTGCCACTAGATGTGTTCTTCTGAACTCTCTCCAGCACTTCTCATAATTTTGAGGGTTGAAAATACTATATGAGAGAGAACAGGGGTCAAAAAAAGTTAGTATGAAAGTTATTAGTTAAGGATTCTCCTTCCCAGTGGATAATTATACAAACAAAAGTTGCCTACATCATATCTGAAGTTCAGCTGGTGGCAACTAGGAGTTACTAACCTAGGAAAGTGTGCAAGTTCATTTTGTTTTCCAGACTGCACAGGTTAGTCCCTAACTTAAGCTTAACTTTTCAGGTTTCCCAAATGTTTATGTGAGGTAGCTTTGGCTGTTCTTCTCTATAATTTTTCTTTATAGCCAAAGAGATACCTAATGCTTTTTTAGTTAGGAGTTTTGACCTGAATTTATCAGGCAGCTGCTTAATGTCACTGTTTCCTTTATCCTTCAGAAACAACTTATTTGTAAATTTAAATCACCTTCACCCAGAAACAGCTTCCAAGCTGACATAAATGATGATCAGTTTCTAATTTCTCCAAAGCTGATTACAAATGGACACTAATATAGCTTTCACCCGTTATAAAAGCAAAAGGACTGCAATCCTCGATAAATAATCCCGGTGCAAAATGCAAGCACATAAACCAGTTTCATTAAAAAACAAGTGAAGCCACCACTTCAGTCTTCATAGCAATAGGATTTTTCCCAGGAGATAGCATTTCATCCAGGGAGCTTAGGTGTTCAAAGACAGAAAAGAGATGTTCCACTCATCTGAGAGAATACTTAATGATTAACAGGAAAACTATACATTGGTCTTGCTGTTTAAAATAAACAATGACTTTATGTCAGAAAGAATACAAACCAGAATACCACCACGGAGCTATCACTTCTTAGTAACTTCTGAATTACCTTGACAGCACTTGCTACTTTTCAGTCTCAAATTTAGATCTCAAAATTCAGATGGGACTTAAAGCAGGATTCACCTCACCAAGCATTAGCTGCCTAACAACTCAATAAACAACTGAAAGACACCCCCAGACAGCAGTTTATCTCACCGTAACACAGAAGGGATGAATCATCCTGTAGAAGAGGCCAACTCTCTCCATTGACTAATGAAGGACCATATCCAACTAGCTAAGACTGGACAGCAACCTTTAGATACTACAGTGAGATCAGATGAATCCCATACACGGTGAACTAAGACAAAATACACTTCTTTTTCTCATACTAGTACATGGCGGGGGCGGGGGCCAGGTGTTTTCCATAGTATGTCCATTCTTTCATTGCCTTTAAGTCAATTGAAAATTTGTAGAAAAAGGAACTGAGAAATCAGTTACAACTTACAGCTACAAGCCAGCTTCCAGAGGTACCAAACACCTACAATTCCCATTGACTCAAAAACTTACTGTGGATTCTTCTAACTTCTGGGTAATATTGTCTAATTGTAGAATGGAATGGAAGATTCAATTACCATTTCAGACAGCCTGCCACATCTCCACGCAGTACAGAGGAGGCACTGCTTAACGAGATTCTACTCTGTGAACACAAAATGAGGGGGTTTTGTTATCTGTCATACAACCATATTTTTACCCTGAAACCCAACTATGTACAAGAAATTCAAACAGCTATCTACACCTATATCTATAGATCTGTATCTCTCTATAGGTATTATGTAGTTAAGCATCACTGAGTCCCTGCCAAGTACTGAACTGATCTTCAGAAAAGCTATTCAAGCTTGTCCAAGGTCACACAGAATTGGCATCATAATTTAAGCTAAAGCTCAATGAGGGCTCCAGGAGTGCTTAAGTGATATAGCAATTAGCATCATGTACAGGTTACAAAAATATGCCAGAATAAACCTCCAGCATAGACATACTTAAATAGGTAAAAACCTTGTAATCACTAGTAACTTACACTAAAGAATTCAAGGAAATATTAAAACCTCTGAAGTTCATTAGCTGCTTTGTAACAGTTTACATCCTCTTTATGTCAGTCTGGTGCTTTCTCTCCATAGCACAACATAGCTTTTGGTAATATTAGAGACAGATTTATTTTTTTCCAAGTGTAATCCAGATTCTTTCATCTATCCAAGCTCCTATTTATTTTATTTGTAACATAAACCAGTTAATTGAAGTATACCTGCTGCTCAAGAAAAGACTTAAAAAGGAATTGACAACACAGTTTTAAAAGTCTCAATAATATTTTGTATCTAGAATGGCTAACGCTACATATTTTCATTGTGCTTTTCGCCTCAACTCAAATAGTAAAAAGATTCTGTGCTTGTTCCCAGGCGGAAAGAATAAGACTTGCTCCGCATACAGATGTGTTCCCTTAGGTGTTATTTGTATCACCCGTTGCAAACGCCTCTCGTAACTCATGCAGCCTTCTACAGGAGAGGTGACAGAAACATCCCTTCCCTCCTCACGGTGCGGGATGGCTCCTCTCCTCCCGCCCGGCAGAGGATACAAACCAGCCGGTGAGGAAACCCACCGGGGCTGCTCCAGGGAGATTTACACCCACGTCTAGGCATAGGCATCACACAAGTCATCAAGAAAAGCCTTCCTGCATTCCTCGTTTTCCTTCTTTTTTATACATTGCCTATTACTTAAACCTATTAAAAATGTAGCATAATGCTTCTCGAGACTTAAATTATTACACGCTTTAAATTTTTCAAACTTTAAAATCACGTTGGACTATCTAATATACCCTTGTGAGGGCCAGATATTATCATCTTCAAGGGAAAGGCTTTTAAAATGTTGAATTACTAAGTAAAGTAACCCTCTAGCTTTAGGGGAGAATGGACTTGTAAAAAGGTGTCTTGCTCTCACAGCAAGGAGAGACGGTTTTAAACAGTTTATCGTTTTCCCTAAAGCACTGGTGAGGGCGAACTCCAACCCACACGTTAGCCAAGCAAACCCCTGCTCAGCACCGTCACTGACTCTTCTACTTCACACCAGTCTGGAAGTGGAAATCACTTTTCCTTGTACTACTACTACAAGAGGCAGTCTGAGCCCATTGCAGAAGGTAAAAGTGGCTTTTTGTGCAACAGGTTCCCAGATGGCTGTACCTTGTGTACCAGAGCTCGACGTGAATTGTTTCTTCTCGCTAATTCCTGTATGCACCCAGCAAGGGACGACACTGACATTTATAAAAATTAGTGTATTTTTTCTCTTATTCTGCTAAAAAATCTCTAATCACCAAAGGCTCCTGCAGCTTTTTCTGGAATGCCAGAGCAGCAACTCCAGAATTTTCCAATTTATAAAATTTTTCTATGTCTGAGATATTTCAGTCAAAATATTTATTTTTCAGTCAAAATGTTTTATTTTTCCTTTTATAGATCCACTGACACTCTACTTTGAAAGTTTTTTGCTTGGTCACCATTGTGTTCGTATATTTTTCAGGTTAGAATAAGTCTCACCAGATTCCACAGTAACAGTAATGTTTTATTCTAAAGGAGGTTTAGAAAAGGAAAGCAGAAACCACATATCTAAAATGTACAGTATTAAAATATGCCTTTATGTAATTTTACATGCCACATATAAAAAATATACCTTAAATGAGATATTTCCTTAATGGCTGTCATCCATACACGCACACGTTTGTGCATGTAAAATCTGAAGTTGTTCTAATACATCCTATATCGGCGTATTTGTTGCATGTTCCGTTAGAGTTCAGTGATACTTAGTTAATGAAATGAATGCCAATTTATTCATATTTTAGATAGCCAAATGGTAAGAATATGCTGAAACAAGTGTATTTATGCCAACGACATTGATTTCCGCAACTTGTCTGTTGTCTGCGTTAGGTCCTGCTATAAATCTCACTATCATCTCCTTCCACTTAAGCACCAACTATTTTTATCGAACAGCAGCCCATTTTTAGCACACAAAGTGCAAACCTTACAAAACCTAACTTCTACATTGTGTTTAGATTTCATACATCTTCAGCAGCCAGTGCTTAAACCCTACATTATGAATCATTCTTTTAAAACTCCTGTCTCTTGAATTATAGTAGCTGACATGTTTTGTGCATAGTTAATATATTTAATTTTACCTCTTGCCTTCAAAACTAAACAGTTCATTTAGCAATGATACAGGAGAAAATTCGGATCCATTGTGATGTACAAATCAAATATAGAAATTGGTAACAGCATTGACATATCTGCCAACCACGGCTAAAACCTGTTGCCATCGTACCTTTTAAATTAGCTTGTGTTTAAAATTCTTGAAGGAAAAACATTTTTGAAAGAGATATACAAAGGTTAACTAATTTGTAATAATTTGAAAATAGACTTTTTTTATGTAGATAAAAGCATTGCGTTAAGTACATGGAAAGTAATTTTATCTTGTCGAAAATGGGTAATTATTGCTTAAATTAATATCTGATTAAAATTGGATCATAGAAAAAGCCTATTTTCAAACATCCCTTTTTCAAGTCCTAGGCTATTAGAATTGGGTCTTTCAGTGTATGGTAGACAAATACTTAATCAATAAAAAGCACAATTTATTAACTATATTTGTTAATTTTAAACATTATTTTAATAGTTCTACATAGTATATTTACCTTATTATTTCTTTTAATTGTTTGTATAGTTTATTAGGAAGTCGTTCTTCAGAAATTTAAAAAAAAAAAAAACACCACAAAGAAAAAGAACACTTCCCAATATTTAAAAATTCAAAACTGGAGTAATGGGAATACACTGGCTTTTCTTCCATTGTCTTTTCTTCCATTAAATTAGGAAGACTTCTGGGACACCCTTTGTTGATCCCACTGAACTTTTCTCTATCATCATTCCCCTATATTCAGATCTATGAACTTTCTGACTTAACTTGTCCAAGGATTCCTGGTCCTAGACTTAGTATATGAAGGTAAGAAAGTAAAAGACTGAACATGTAATGTTACACATATTTATTTAAAAAATAACAGTCCCTTCTCCGAGCGTCTATACCCTTGTTCTCTCATTTGAAATATCCTTTTGGTAATACTAATTACTAAAAATGTAGAAAAAATGTAACAGTCTGATTAAATCAACTAAAAAAATCTATCAAATTTTTAATTTTTTTTTCTTATCTCAGCAAAAGCATGTTATCACAATAATATCTAGTAATTGCAACTCCATCTAGCTGAAACAGCAATTTAACATGGCTATGTTCAGCCTATGTGAATGAGGCAAACCATGCACAGACTGGATTAGGAGGAATACGATTCAAAAACTACAGTGCTGTCATGGTTTTACATCCAGGACAGAAATGTGTATCTTAATCACAAGTTATTTCCCCACCTCTCTTGTCTTTCAAATTTAGCCCGTATTTCTTTCTCTCTTTAAAAAAATGCGTATTCTTATCTGCTTCTGTCCATCATTCATCCCATGCTTCCTTGGGTTCCCCCATCTTTGTTTAGTACTGAATTTTGGTTCCTATGTCTTCCCCTCTCATGTTTACCTTACAGAAGCCCTGCTTTATCTTGCCATTGTATAACTTTAGTCCACTGTTATTTCTGCTTTCTTGCTTTTGTTATTGAACTGTTTCAAAGAGGCTTACAATTCTATCACTATTTTAAAACAACCAACTCCCACACATCCAAAAAAGTAGGATATGGAACAAAATCAGCAGTGATTTTGTGATTGCCCTTAGTTCCACTTTAAATTTGTAAAAACATATTAGGCTAGTAAAATTAGCTCTAAAAGGGTTTCCATCAGATTTCTCAACCAAAAGTGAAATTACCTATGTTCTCCTAACTGTATGTGTGAATGCTACATGTAAAATACACACTCATCACATCCACTTTGATATGTCAGGCTCTGTCTGGCGCAGCCCCAAACTAAAAAGGAAATGCACACAGCCACCAGTGGCTGTAAGCCCACCACACACACGAGTGCCTGCCAGACCACTGGGGAAGGGAATCTGAAGCCCTATTTCCCCGCCTCCATAAATTCACAAATGCAGCGTAGAAGGTTTAGGAAGAAAATAAGAAGTGGTGAATTTTTCTGTAGTACCTGTGAGACTTACAGTTGTCTGTCATTTCTACAGAATTTGCTGTCTACGAAAGTTTCCATCACTGAGAAGCAGAGCTTTACATAACCCGCAAAATCAAGTTGTATTTTAAGTTTCTTTAGCCAAGTCCACTAATTGCCTTGAAAACAAGAACTGAGAGCTTAAACTTTATGTTGTATTGGGAATCAATAGAAACATCAGTGTACCCAGTTTGTTATCTGCAGCCCATTTGCTGAATGTCTGAGCTGCTATATGCTGTATTAATTGCATCCTTTTTTAGGATCAATGTTTAGAACCACAAAAAACATGTTTATAAAAATTCATCTGATGATAGCAATGAAGTCAGGTAGGGATGGAGGCCCAATGATTACTGGAAAGCCTGCCACCTCAGCTAGCTTTACAATATCCTGCATTCAGTTATATCAAAAGCTTGTTTTTCATCAGAGAGGGTAGGTCATTCATCAGTTATCTCCAGTGCTGTTTCTGTTTACCTGACGGTTTCAAATCTGAAGATGCTCAGGCACTGTCTAGGATAGTTACTTGGAAACAACTCCTTGCTAGCTCAGAAAGCCTTTTTTAATAATACAGATTTAACACTTAACTGGCATTTTCCAAGAATTCTGTGTAGAGGAAAGTTCTTTTCAAGCTTAGGATGCTGTTCTATTATGAAAGGCACAATTGCTTCTTGTGAAGCACTGACAGTCCCAGAAAGAGACTCGTGGTTTAACCCCAGCCAGCAACTAAGCACCACACAGCCGCTCACTCACTCCCCCCCAACCAGTGGGATGGGGGAGAGAATCGGGAAAAAAAAAAAGGTAAAACTCATGGGCTGCGATAAGAACAGTTTAATAGGACAGAAAGGAAGAAACTAACAATGACAATAATAACAGTAATAAAATGACAATAACAATAATAAAAGAATCAGAATATACAAAACAAGTGATGCACAATGCAACCGCTCACCACTCGCCAAACGATGCCCAGTTAGTTCCTGAGCAGCGATCCCCCCAGGCCAACTCCCCCCAGTTTATATACTGGGCATGACATCACATGCTATGGAATACCCCATTGGCCAGTTTGGGTCAGCTGTCCCGGCTGTGTCCCCTCCCAACTCCTTGTGCCCCTCCAGCCTTCTTTCTGGCTGGGCATGAAAAGCTGAAAAATCCTTGACTTGGTATAAACACTGCTCAGCGGCAACTGAAAACATCAGTGTGTTATCAACATTCTTCTCATACTGAACCCAAGACATAACACTGTACCAGCTGCTAGAAAGAAAATTAACTCTATCCCAACTGAAACCAGGAGAGTGACTTAGTTACTCGTCTCTTCTCTGCAATTCTTAAACAAAGCTCTGCTTCAGATGGCACATTATGCTTTTCTGTCTAGTATTTGTAGCATCTAGTGTCTGTCTAGTGTCCATTGCTGTACCATGAATAGACTGAATTCAGGAATAGATCTTTCACCTAGTGACTGCAGTTATGCAACCCAAAAAGTAGAGGCACGAGTGGCTTCAGGTGAAGCTTTTGGCAAAGCAAACTGTTGATGGTCTATTACAGACTGCTGAAAAATGAAGCTGTTTACCAGCATAGTGGATCGAGAAATATTTTCCCCCAAATTTCCATGAAAACACAATTTTTGTAAAAAGTTAGTTTGGCACACAGATAACTTCCAGGGTTTAAAACACTGTCCCTATTTTTCAAGACCTGGCGTGCAAGGGGTGAGAAGGTGTCACAGTTCTTCCCAGTCTCTGAGTTTCTAATTCAGAAGTTTATACTTCAAATGGGTGGAAACCTTCTTCTTGTCGTCCGGTTCAGTTTTCTCTCCTCTCATTAAATTTAGGCATCAGATCCACAGCTCTCAGTAGAACTCTCCATATAACATACATCTTTAACTTGCTTGTCCCTTCTCCTGGAATTTCGTATTCCAGCTCTTGGAGAAGCCACCAATGTCACCACCAGTCCCTCTGAGCTCTTGTGAGTTTTACTTACACACTCGGTAGGACTTTTGTATTCCCTTTCCAGCCAAAAATCCTGATTTTGCCTTTATTTCAACACCATCATCTTTACTGATAATCCTGGCAAAGTATTGACTGAGCTTTGGACTACCACGGCTCCATAAGAGAATCACAGAATCATTTAGGATGGAAAAGACCTTCAAGATCATCGAGTCCAACCATCAACCATGCCCACTAAACCATGTTCTGGAGTACCCCGTCTAC
>JANHGO010000069.1:48569306-48595432 GCA_024606505.1 Aquila spilogaster
AGCCTTTGTATCACTGTGAAGTCCTTGTTTGCTTTCAGTTATTTTCTTTGTTTGATGACATTTGACTAATAAATACATTGATGAATTGCAACAGTAAA
The DNA here is from genome assembly GCA_024606505.1 of Aquila spilogaster. NCBI lineage: Eukaryota > Metazoa > Chordata > Aves > Accipitriformes > Accipitridae > Aquila > Aquila spilogaster. The sequence continues at coordinate 48,569,405 of JANHGO010000069.1, forward strand.
TGCCACCCGTTTATCACGAAAATAGAAAGTGCTGATGTTTCCAACACAGTAAAGTTAAAGGATTTTTTGTTGTTGTTGTTGGAACTTCCAGTACTTAACAAAAGAAATAATATTGCTTTCCTGGATAAACTTCCTGATCTTTATTTTAATTTTCAGTGAACAAACAGCTGCAGAATAATGTGACTTAATGAAGCGTTTCTAATAAAATACTGCAGAAGTTAAAGGAGGGACATAGAACTGCTCACTTACTGACAGCTGTATCATTTGCAATAATTTTTCAAGATGGGAATCCCATTTTTCTGCAGATGAGTATTAGGTAATGTGATTTTTCTGTCTTCCAAAGTCAGTGATTTCCTTTAACATGGATAACGAGTTCACAGTTTTCCATTACTTATTAATAGTAAAACACACAGTATAATTAATGCATCATACTGCTCATGCACTATTTATGCTTTACACAGGTTGGTGAGTAGTAATACAGCCAGCAATAAATTTACGTGCGAGGATGTTCAGATCTGAAAAAAAATGGCACAGTACGTTTTTCTTACCAGAAACATATAGCCTGCATTTGTAAAGAGGTCCTTCATCAAGCCTGTCATCACCTGCCATGAAATTATGAAAGTTCTTGGTTGCTACATGTTTTTCTGCTGCCACAATTCAGTATAAAGTATTATTTGCTCTATGTAAATCTAGACAGGGTTCAATGAATCATCACTTCGCAACTTGCCAGTAAAGCAATCTCCAACATCCATCTGTAGACGCATCTATTTACTTCCGTGCAGAACTAGTTTTTCATGTATTCCCAACTGGAATTATCAAGCGCCTTGCAAGAACCTACAGGTAAAGCTGAGACCCCTCTGCTCATAGGAAGAGATGGGAAAAAGGTTACCCTACACATCCAGTACAGTAAAAGACACTGCCACGTTACTCATCGCTCTCTGATTATAACAGTATGACAGGAATCATGATTTTATCTCAAAGTCAGACACTACCAGCAGCATATATAAAATTAACAGCACATTTTTGAGAACACCCTTATGTTCAAACAACATATGAAGCACTGAATAGTAATTCTGATCTGCAATCAACTAGTTGAGCAAAGCTCTCCTCTAAAATTACAGCACTTGGAGAGTTTACATTTATAACAGTGACAGTACTGTAGTTTGGGGAATTGGGACTCCGTGAAACCAAAAAACACACAGCTTTTAATATTGCCTCAGCAGCATCAGCTCTCCCAAATAAATTTTTAATAATGAAATTTCTATGAATTACTTTACCACTGTTCATTACGCACAAAATAATTTAGAGGCATCGGTATGAAATGACCGTGCAATTACTGTGGAAAAAGTACAATCGATGTAACCCTTGCCACCCCTGATAACAATGCCTCCATGTGTGCTTTCCCAACTTCAGCTGAGCTGTACTCTCTGTGCCACTGAACTACTCCTTCATGTGTACTCTGTGCTACACAACATAATCTTAATTTATCAATTTGACTTCACTTAGATCAGCCCATAAAGTAGCTTTAAAGTATTAAACACATAGCAGGCTGAATGCTAATGTCTGGAACTACTCGGTGAAACAGAGAGACCAGATAGCAATTATCATTTAGTCAATAGTAATTTAAATGCATCCAGTGCTGTCAGAAGACCCCAAGACCTCGAATGTTTTATGGGGCTTCTAGGGATAGGGTTGAGTGTGTTTATTATTCCGACTGAGGGTTCTCCAGGAGCTATAGCGTGGTTCTTTGAATGCAGAGCCGGAGTCGACCAGAGGTGAGTGGGAGCAGTGAAGTGCTCAGTGCTTTGCAAAAATACTGATTATCTCTGAGCAAATGCTGGAAACAGACAACTGTAACTGCACATATAATTTAAAATACTTGAAGCAGTGATTTTTAGCTCCTGGGAAGAATGAAACACTGCAGAGACGTGTCTGGCAACTCCTAACAGGGCAATGTAGGCTATTTCTCCGTATTCTTTGCGCAGATTAGGGGTGTCTGATCCTACAGTTCAAGGGAAACAACATGGGTTATGTTAAAACTTCGCCTTGCGGAGCCATGAATGGCATGGAGCAAGGGGAAACCCTTTTCATTGCGGAATATAGAACCTGGAGCATTTAGCGGTAAACGAGTTCACTGAAACGGAAGGGAAGCAACGCGGACGACAAGATAGGCTTCGTACCCTGCACCACAACTTGGGGAGCGTTACAACCAGAAGGAAACGGAGCCACGCACCATGCCTTTATAGCCCCTCTTTTAAAGGATTCACAAATGGACTGCACACTGTTAACCTCCGCCTGCAGCCGTCCGCTGCCCAAAACCCCGCGTCCCGAGGGTGCAGCGAGTTAGCGGCCCCTTCCCCACCCACACGGCCGGGTGGGATCCGCAGAACTGTTTGTCTTACTAAAACCAACTCCAATTACAACCAAAACCTCGCAGTTTCACGGCCGGAGCGGCGGCAGCTCCCTCCCAGCCACGCTCCCCAACTTTCGGGCAGCGGGAGGAAGGGAGGGAGGTAGGGAGGGAGGCCGGCATCGCCCCGCAGCCCGGCCCGACCCCGCGGCACCTCCCGGCCCGGCGCACGGACACCGCCCGCTCCGCTCACACCTACCTGCGGCCGCTCCGCGCTCCTGGAAGCACCCCGCGCTCGGCCGCCTCCCGTCAGCGGGGAGCTCCGGCCTCAGCGCCTGGGCATCGCCGGCACACGGCCCGCGGCATTGAGTGGCTCCGCGCCCGGCTCCGCGCCGTTCGGCTCAGCCTCCCCGGGAGAAAGCAGGGATCCGGCGGGGTGATGCCGCTGGGGGTGTTAAGTGCGTGGGTAAGGAGGGGAGACTCGAAATGTTTCTTGTACGATTTCAGAGTATCAGGGAAAAAAAAAAAAAAAAGAAAAAAAAAAAGGAGAAGTATAGGGATTCGCTGTCGGAGAAGCAGCGGGTGAGGAAGTCCTGCAGCCCGGTGCGGCTCCGCCGGTCCGTGCGGTCCCGATTCAGCCCCGGCGGCAGAAGATGGGAGGAAAACCCGGCGCGTCCTGCAGCGATCCCTGCGTTACAGCGGCGCTGATTGGCCTGCCCGCCCCGCACGGCGCCGCGTCCCCCTCCTGCTGCCTCCTTCTCCCTCTTGGGAAAAGTAAACCGAGAGAGAGGGCTTCACCTGCAGCAGCAGCAGCCGCCTGCGCGCTCTGCTCGGCTCCGCACCGCGCAGGAGCGCGGAGGGGCCCCGGGGCGGCACGGGCAGCTCCCAGCGCGCCGTGCCGGGGGCGGGGGACGCCCGTCTCCTCCCGGCCGTGTGTCTGCTCCGCGTGTCTCCTGCCCGCTCGGTCCCGCGGCTGTGTCTGAGCCGGGAGCGCTCCGCAGCAGAGCCCGCCGCCTCCCCAGTGCCCGCGCACAGAGGGGCTGAGCCGCCGCCCCGCCCCACGCGCGGCTCTCCCTCCTCTCTCCTCCCTTTCCCTCCCTTCCTAACAGCGGGACGGGGGGCTGCCAAGTTTTACGCGCACACGCACGTGGCCGTCGGAAAGAAGCGGATCCCCGCGGTGCCACCCTCCCCCGGGACCCCGCTGGGCGACGGCCGGGCAGGGGACGCGGGGCCGGGCAGAGCCCCTGGGGCGTGAGCGGGGCTGCGACCGGGGCAGGGGCAGGGCAGGGGCAAGAGGGAGGCGGCGGTGCCGGCAGCCAAAAGCTGGACTGTGTCTCCCTCCAGAGGGAGAGAGGAGACACTTACGGCGGCTCTGGCGGAGGGAAAGCCCGGCTTTCCCCAGCGGTGCCGGTGGGTCCGTTCTCGCTGGCCTGAGAGGCGGCAGGTGGTTTTATTAGGGGTCAGAACCCGAAGGGCTCTCCTCCTTCTGCCTACCTCTGTTAACGGCCACGACAGCTGGTTGATAGAGGGAAGCGCTGCCGGGTGAGGATAAGTAAAAGCATAGCTTGCTGCTTTATTTCAGTGTGGTTTGTGCTGTTCAAAAAAAGGATGCAGGGAAGTGGAGAGAGCCAAAGGGCCTTCGTTAATTCCAGTGATATCAAACACGGGGTCAGAATCTCGGTTTTCTCCCAGAATGCTTGTCCTTTCCTAGGTTAAATGGGAATGATTGCATGCACTGATTTACTGAACCATCCATTGTCTTTTTTTTTTATTGTTATCTGTACCACGTAACATAACAGCAAATTTTTGGAAAAGAAGCTGTTGTTGAGCCTTTAGCTGTCAGCACATCTTGTATGATGCTGATGGTCAGCGGTGTGAGAAGCAAAAGGAAGTGACGCCCTAACTGTTATTCCCTGCTAGTGGTTTTCCATGTGAGTGAGGATCTGTAGAATGTTTGAACTTACCTTTTTTTCAAAGCAAATGCAGATCTGGAGGCCCATGCAATCAAAAAGAAAAGGCAAAACAAATATTGAGAAAGCTTAATTCTCACTACCTCGCACACAAATAAATAGGACAGAACACAAAGAGGCTCGTGTGGAAAGGGCAAGCTAAAAGTAGCTTGGTATGTGGTTGTCACACTCACAGTTGAGGGAAGCACTGCAGTACACAAAGCTGGGTGTGCCTGCAGCCAAGTGAGGAGGCCCTTGGTTATAAAGACAAATGTGGTCTTACTCACTGGAAGCTGTAAAATAACATCACAATTTCCAGTGTTGGTAACTGTGTTTCTGCATTTACAAAGGGCTAAAAATAGTGCTGAAGAGACTGAAACAACTAAGAACATGCTGCAATCAGCAGTATAATTTCAGTATGTTGAGCAGACCTAAGGTAGTGTGACTCCATAGGGGCTGGATGCTCTTTCCCAGCAATGCAAAATGGCCATAGAGCCTGAATACGTAACATAATGGATATCCGTTACTGTTATATGGGTGAGTGTAGGACCACAAATATTGTTACTGGATTAAAAGCAGCCAGATAACGCCTGAAGTGCAGCTGTTGCACTTTAGACATAGTTAACACCTTGTAATTATAGGAGTGCACAGATCTATATTAGCTGCTTTTATCATTACACTCCTGTTGACAGTGTATGGTGAGACCAGACAGTACTTGGCAGTTTCATGCTGATGTCCCGCTGTTACAGGAATCAGGAAAACACGTCTAGAGACACAGAACTACTGTAACCAAGTTAATATAAACAAGTCACATGCAAAAAAGAGAAACAGAAGGAAAAAACAGTACACAAAGCAATAGATAAGAGGTAGTCCACTTTGGAAAACGTAATTGTTCTTTACAGTGTGATGTTGTTGCACATGAGCAGCTGTTCCACATCACTTTGCCCAACGCCTGAATACCAAGACAGATGCACAGCACTCACATGAAGGTTGTCTGACACCGTGCAGGAGTACGCACCCTCAGGAAGGTTCCTATGTGCTGCCACAGTATGGCCAGCGCTCCCAGGAAGAACTGAAATGATCCATTACACCTATGCAGTACAGCTGGCTTTGCAGATGCTTACTTAGTAAGGCTGACTCATCTCCAAAGGTGCATTTGGGCATGCTGCACATACACGATATGATAAATTTACCATTTTCTGGAAGTACCAGATCGGCAGTCTTTACGCTACACAACCTCTATTTATATCCTTCTGACTGGAAAATCCCCAACAGAATACTGTGGCCATAGAACACAACACAGTTACAGAACACAACTATTATATGAATGTCCTTTCTTGCTTTAGTTTTTGAGTTAGTGTCACTACATCTTACTTTTCTGGCTCTTCTACACACTGAAAGAAAAGCATAAAGCATAAAAATGGGCATTGGTTCTCACAACAGGTGTAATGTTTGGAACAACTTCAGTCTTTCTATTTCAAGTTGAACAGCGCAGCATAAAAAGGAGGAAAGTAAGAAGTTATTTCAGAATGTGGCAGTTGCATATATGTTGATTTAGTATGTTTTTACACACTGATTTTACTCAGAGGCATGCATGTTCTGAGCTGCTGAATAGAGGAAAAGAACATTTTGGTGGACGTGATGATTTTGTCTCTAAGAACTGGTGAGTTCCCTGGTGTCTACTGATAATTTTGCCCCTTTATCTTTACCGTGAGATCATTCCCCTCCTATCATTCACTATACTATTGACTTAAACTAACTGCAAGTGCTGGTGACAGCGCTGTTAGGTTCTCGGTTTCTCATTTTGCACATAGAAATAGCTTTTATTTGGGCCTGATATACAGCATTTTCCTGTATCCTTTTATTGCCACTCCCTAATCTGGAGAAGCATTCAACTTATCCACCAGCATCCACGGGCCTTTTTCCACAAAGAGGTTTTCTAGACAGTGTCAAGCTTGTGCTGTTGCATTCAAGTTATTCTATACCAGGTGCTGGACTTGCATTTGTCTTTGTCAAACTTGAAGAGAGCTCACTTCTCCAGGCTGTTTCGATTTCTCTGAGCATTGGCGCTGCCCTACAGCATATCGACTGCTCCCCCACCTCCGTATCACCTGCTGAGAGTGTTTGCCACTCTGTCATGCAGGCTGTTAGAGAGGGCTGTAAGCACATTGACTCCAGTATTGAACAACAAGGAATGCCACGATGACCGGCCACTGCTCATTAAGCCTGCCACTTCAGCCAATTTGCACCCTTGTTATAAGCCAGTACCGTGTTATAAGACATCCAGTATGTATCTGCACAATTTGGCTACAAGACTTTTATGGTAGACCATGTCAAAAATATCAGTAGAGTAAAGATAAACATCCACTGCACTCGTCTTCCCTACACAGCCAGTCATTTCATTGTAGAAGGCAATCAAATGGGTAAGCCACAGATTGCCCTTGTTGAATCTACAGTGACATTTCCAAATCACCTTCTTGGCCTTCATATGTGTGGAAATGGCTTCCAGTAGAATTTATTTCATAACCTTCCTGGGGACTGATTTGTACGAGGGATGCTCCAAAAGTCATGCCTCCTGTTTTATTGTGTTGGCTCACCATATCATAAGCAGGTGGTGGTGGTATGGCAGTAGAGGCTGAACCTTCCTACTGATATTCCATTCAATTTTGTTGCTGTGTGATAGATGGCATCGGAGGTGCGGTCTGACATGATGGTTTCTGACACGGAAGTGCACCCATTGACATTCATTGCCACTTGCTGATCGTTAATGGAGATCAAACAGCGGATGTGAGCACAGTGAGGGAGTGGGTGGTGAATTTCAGCAGTGGCAAAAGTGACGTGAAAGACAAGCCATGTTTCGGACGGTCATGCAGATTGTTAGAAACACAGCATGCAGACTCCTGTTCATCACTGGCAAAAATGCATAGCTAACGGTGGTGATGATATTGAAAAACAGGGTTTTGTAGATGAGAATTTGTCTGTCAAATAGTGTTATTGCCCCCCTCCCCAGTGCACTTGGATGCACCTGGTCCCACAGGTTCATTTTCTTAAGAGGGCCCTATTCATCTTCCCCTATCAGGGATGGTACTGTGCTCCCCTAAACTCATCTGAAAAGCAGAGTTAAGCAAAGATAAAGAAATCCTGGGATGAATACTGTTTGCCTGACCTACTGCATAGAATATCATGCAAAAGGATCTATCTTCTTAAGCTATTTCATCAAAAAGAGCAAAATCCCCCAGGCTATAAGAACTCTAGCTATTTTGAAACATAAAGATCCTTCTTTCTAATACTTTGTAAAGCACCTAAGCTCCCTAAAGGGAAGAGATTTAAGAATCTGCACTCCTCATTTCTCATTTGTTACCTCTTGACAAGTCACCACTGACCGTTTTTTTTAGGTCTTTTAAATATCATCATAAGGCACCATACTTTCTCCAGGTGCCAGAGGCCTTGTGCTGCCAGATGCAGCTTTTGAGTCTTGCTCTGGGGAGGCAAGAACCGAAAAGTTAGGTGTTAGTACATTTTGTGTTGTGGCTCCAAAACTTTTCTGAATCTACTTAATCTGTATAGGGAAAAAAAGTATTGAGAAGGATTCAGATTAAAAGTAGAACAGTATTTGACCACCTTCTCTTTTGGAAATAGTCCTACATTTTCTGTTGAACAAATCACTTGCCTGATTACATTATGTATTTAATAAGCAATGTGTCTGTGCTTTATTACACTAAAAGGAATAGTCCATGGATGAAACGTTGCAGGGTGGACATAGGGACATCTGTATTGCACGATAAAATTGTAAATTTCAGCAAGATTAAATGTAATGCTGGTTGCTTATTGGTGGTAAACTAAGTACTACTCTTGAGCATGGGAAAAGCCCAAAGCTATAAAACTATATAGTCAGGAAGAAAATGTGAGCAGTTTTTCCTTGTTTTCTTTTTTTAACCATTCCTCCTACTACATCTGTGGAACTCAACAGAAAATAGAAATAAGCATTAAATCATGCATTTCAAGAAAGAAATAGAAGAGGAAGAAGGTGTTCATACATGTCTGGCCTGAAGTTGGACTACGATGTAATATAAAATATTCGTTGGCCTTATATGCATTTGCCATTAATCTGATACAGATTAGTAGTTTCTATTCTACTTTGTCTAACAGCATCAGTTCATGCAGCCATGCTTACAAAGAATTTTTTACCCCTGGTTAAGCGTATGTTAATTTCATTTCAGTTTTGTGTTAAAGGTTGCACTGTAGACGAAATGAGGGAGAAAAAAAAGCAATTTTTTAAAATTTACAGCCTTGCAGGAGAGTGATGAGCTGACCTCCTTACCTAATGAGATATTAATGTCAATTTAAAATAAATATCATTATTTCCAAAACGATGTCTTGGATTATCTTTATGAATTAATTATATTTAAATAATTAAATTACGTTAAAGAAAAGGAGATCTTGTGCAAACAGACAGTTGGGCAGCCCATGAGTGATAAAGGTAAGGAAGGATCAGGCTGATTTCACAAAATGAATCATACTTAGCTTTTTTCCTGAAAACTCTTTGTTGAGGGCAACATACGTTGGCAGATTTGGGAACTCATCTGCAAGAAGAATTAGGCTTCACTGTAGAGCCTCATAGTGCCATTTATTATCTCGTGATGGAGCATTTTCTAATCTGTGTGGTGTCATTTTAAGAACAGGCATCACAAATTCTGGTAAAAAAAGGTGTCAGTGCTTATTAGCCCAGTAACTCAGTTCCTGCACAGTGGGAGATAAATTAGGGAGCTGTAAGACGTGTTGTTTGTTGCAAAAAACAAAGGATCACTGTGAACTTATCTGGGTTATTTTTTTCTAGAGAAACAGTGTTGTATCTGTTTTATAGTTAAGACACAGCCTTTCAAATTATATAATACAAAGTTTTGTGAGGAAATTTAGTGAAGGGTACAGTGCATTAAATACGAATAAGTTGTTCTGTCTCAGTATTTCATTCTGACTTAAAGTCTTACTCTGAATTGTAACCACTTGCATTTTAATAAGGGAAGGAAAAATAAAAGAAAATTACATTCAAGAATGTACTAGACTTGGGTATGTGTGTTAAAAAAAAACATTAAAAGATGCCTTAAATGTTATTACAGACTTTGCATTTTATCATGTTTTAACGGCAAGGTTAAAAAGGCATTTTTTGATATCATTTTTCTGCAGCTTGAATATGGACAAAAGTAGATCTTCCAAGACCTGAGAGCAAAAGTACCATTATTTGGAATACTATCTACTGTATTTATTTCAAAACAGCACGAAACTGGGAGGAAAAACAAAAACAAAAACAAACAAACAAACAAAAACCGAAAACGATCGTGTTTAAATGTTCAGAATTACAGATTTCAAGATGTTTTCAAAAAAAGACCACTGAAAAGGAAATCTTTTGGGGGGGGGGATGGGGGAGATGGGACAAGTGGCTGTTAATTCAGAATGAAAAAAATGCCTCTGATTAATGAAGAACCAAAAAACAAATCAGCTCCATATATGTAAAAAAGTTACGTTTTTCTATTTAGAATGTCTGTGCTTTTCAACCATATTACAAACGTGTAGCTAGTGGGTTGCATAGTAAACGGCCTGAATATAAGGCAGTTCTCTTTGTGTAAATGTGAAAATGTGAAATGTGAAAGAAAACACTATGTACCTAGAGAGGATTATTGCCACTTAGATCTCGGGATCTGCAGGGTAGGAAGTCATAAGTTGTATGAACTCTGCCTCTCTCCTTCATCAAATACAAAGCAGGAGATGCTAAAGGATGTGTGGCTTTGAGTCTTTCTGCTTTTGTGGCTGTCATTGTCTGGTTTCTTTGAAGGGAGTAAGTTTGTGCTCAGCAGTCCTTCAGATTAACCTTGCCTTATTCATGGCTCAGACTGCATGGTGGCAGAGTGCTATGATGTCTGATACTGCTCAGAAGAGTAACTGCAAACCTCCCTCTGCTGCTACAACCAAGGCCATACTCGCCTGACCAAGGCGAAATTAATATCTGCTTCCCCATGTTAAAATCCACCCATAGATGGACAGAAATGTCACCACCTGATCCCCCACAGCCCACACGCACCCAGCTGGGGCAGTCTGCAGAAACCCCCACCCTGTACGACATTCCGCTTCAACTCTGGCCACAGTGCGGAGCTTGACCACCTGCAGGGTGCCCTCATGTGGCACAACATCCATTCAAATTCCCATTCCTTTCTCGCTCATGGGACATGGTATAGACGGTATCTTGGCTTGGTCTTGGCTGAGGCTAATGCTTCTTTTCTGAAATCCAGCCCAAGTTCGGTGTATGAATGGTGAGTAATAATTGGTGGAGCCCTAGGTCCTCGGGGACATTTGGTCATGAGAATCATTCTGACATTACCATTCAGACAAATGCTTAACCACTTATATTTTCTTCTAGGACCAATCCTTTCTGTGTGCACTTGTAGCCCAGAAATTCAGTTATTGACAAAGAACAAAATGAAGATTTTTACTTGTGCTCCAAAGGGCACTCATACATAGCAGCTGCAGGGGCAGGTATGCTGCAGTTTGGCACCTGGAAACAGGCTCGTTGCTCAGAGCTCTGCATGGACAAACTTGCTTTCCCAAGCAGCTCAGAGGTATCTTGGACAGAGATGCACAAAAGGCAAAGCCTCCGAGGCAGAGACTCCACTGCTGCTGCTAGAGCGATAAACCCGCTGTGTAAATCTTCTTTGTTTTCCTCCCACTTTAAGCTCCGTGGCAGATCCGCTGTTTCCTTCCTGACTCCGGAATTACCTTATTATCCACAAGTGCCCTCGTTTTCGCTGGCGTTAAGCACCCACAAACGTCGGAGAAGCCCGCAGAGTTGTGAGAAGGGGGGATTTCTGAAAAAAAATCAGGGCAGGTACAGTAATTGGGAGATTTTGCCGCTAGATGTCAGTACGCAGAACACAGACCCCATACATGGCCTAATAAAATCTCGAAAAAGGACATTTCAGTTCTTCTGTTTCCCTTTCCTTCCCCCCTCCTCCCCTCCTGACACATATATGCACATACACACTGAAAGAAAATCATCTGGGAGCACTTCTTGGTGGTTTGTTTTGTTGGTGTGTTTTTTTCACTGTAGCCTTACACAGATAAAAAGCAGAAGATCTAATACCCAGTTAAGCTTGCGGTGACATATCAAAGAAAAGGAGTTGTCTAAAAGTTGAAGTTGCTAAACAAGCTGAATAGTAACAAGTTCTGTGAGCTCTGGAGCTAATGAAGTCTGGTTTCCTATGGATTTTGCCTCATGGCTGATTGAAGCTTTTCCTATTCTGGGGAACTTCTAATTCTCTTTTTTCCCTCATGGTTGATTGAAGCTTTTCCTATGCTGGGGAACTTCGAATTTTCTTTTTCTTGTGTAAGGGTGGTCCCAAGGGACAGCCTTTCAGAGCTGCATTTGTGGCCTTTCTCTCTCCTTTCCAGGCATCTTTCCTTATTGTAACTGAATTCTTTTAAGACTGCTACACATCTCCCATATTTTGCTCATATCAGATGGGGTTCCAAAATACACAAAGTTTGCTTCCATATGAAACTGAGCAAAACAAAATGCAGTCGCTTAGACACATGGATTTATAAGACCACTTATTTTATACTATAACTCTTCTAGAATTACTTAACACCTAACCTTACATTGGCAATTTAAGTGTTCCACTAAATATTCTGATGATTCTTTATTTTTATACCCAGTTAGGAATTTATGGAATATTCAGAACTGTGCCTGATTGGCCATCTAGTCCTTGCTGATGAAACCGTAGTTCTTATGACTGCATGTTAGTCTTCTCCTTTTGTTTTGCTCCCCCTCCCTACAAAAAAAATGTAGGCTGCATGAAACGTAATCCTTTACACCAAGTTTCCATATTCCTCCAGCGTAGTGAACAGGCAGCATTGATAACAGTTGGAAAGAGTAGATTGGCCTTCTCTCAGCATGCTTCAACTCCAGCTAAACTCCAGAATTTCTACAATGGTTCCAGAGAGAATAAGATTAAATGCTCAGCACTTTTCCCTTTTTGCAAGCTTATGCTTACTCCGGCTCTTTTTGATTGTATTTTTTCTATGTTAAATTAATGAGCTTTGCTTTATTATCCTATCACATTTTAAGCTTTGATTAGTCTAGCTCTTAAAATGTACATAAAATGATTTTGATTTTATTAGCTATTATTTAAATGATCACCTAAAATTAATCCGTTTGTAGTGTGAAGCTGTTTTTGTTGCATTACAATGGTTGCCTATCCTTCCTGACTTGAAATTATATGGCATCATAAAAATTTAGCAACCGATTTTAAAAATTAAAGGGAAAATTTATGAAGCAGGAATGATCGCCATGCAGACTCGTCTATACTAGTCTGTAATAATGATCCCTTCTGAACTATTTTTACAGAAAGAGGTCAATGCTGTGAAAAGTTAGAATGTATCTAAACTGGCTTCTGCACAACTGATGTTAAAAAAATTTTAACATATTTAAAAGATCATTCTCAGCAGATAGATTCATAGCCATTTCAATGTCCTGGTATGATGACCCTTGTTCAGAAGCAAAGTCCATGCATCTTATTGATTTCCTGGGGTTAGATTTGCATGTTTTCTGGGTTATGTGTTGTGATTTTTAGTAGCGTGATAACTTCTTAACGTACTCTCTCCATACTGGAGTAGCATACACTTTTTCAGATCACCTCCACTCTGTCACCTCTGTCTCAGCCCAAGCTCTCTCATGGTAAGCTTGTTCTTCCTTTTTACTCCTTTGCCATATTGTCAGTACTGAAGGTACTGTGGGATAAGGGCAGCTTTCATCCCAGAGTCTGCCTTTCTTCCAGGATAATCCAGTACTCTCATTACATGTACATTTTTTGAGGTCAGTGGATTCGCTCAGTAACTGGAGACATCTGAATTCGATCACAAATGCTGACGGAGTATATGAATTTTTAATACCATAGCTTAACATAAGACAATATTTCTTAAGTACTTACACAAGTTTCCAAATGCTCATTCTAAAGAAAATTCAAACTAGCTCATTCAAATTTTCTCAACACATTAAAAGCACCTTCCCCACCTGCCCCGTTACCATTCCTCAAACTGGCAAACAAGTGGATGAAAAATGGGGGTTTTCCAACACAAACTGAAACTAAGCACTCTTGGGTTGTCACAGATCAGGAGGAAAAAGTAAACAGGCAAAGAAAATGTTTTCTTTTTTTCTCCTGTAAGTGTGATAAGATAAGCTACGTTTTCTCCTCCAGTCCACACTGATGGAAAGCACACATGTATAGTGGTTTTCTAACTCGGGAAAACCCATCCCTTAAGGTGATCCCTCAAACACAGGCCGCACTGACTTATACCAAGAAAATGACTGCAGTTCAGAAGGCTGTTGGATCCTTCTGAATCTAACTGCAGTTCACGTGTTTGTCATGGGCAGGCCATGGTGAATCATCTTCTGCTATTCCTCTTGGAAGAAATAAAATGTGCAGGTAGCTGCGAAGACTGAAACTCGCCGCCTTCTTAGGTGAACTGTAACGCTCTATAGGATCCTACCAAAAAAGCCAGCTGGCAGAAGTCTGGATGGCAAAAGGGAGAACTTTCCACCCGGTCTGAAAATACACTGAAAATGTTCACCTTGAAGGAAAGAACACCCAAAGGAACTTCATCCTAGTTGCATTTTTTCTCTTATCATGCTTTTGGGTCGTGAACTCTAACAGAAAGGCCCTCGTGCAAGCGTGCTTTCTTCAGCCAAACTACTAGTTTCTATTTCATGGCTATATATCCAAGGGAAATTCTCTAACGCTCAGATACATGCGTATTTAGACAGAGGGAGATAGGGAACAACCACGGGGAACCATGTGATTTATGGGAGAAGTGGAAGGGGTCTGGAGGCCGTGATGGGGTTGCCAGAGGGCCTGCCACAGGGCCAGCTGCTTGTGGTAGCTGGGACGCAGCTGCCTCATGGGCCTCCAGGCTCCTGCTGCTCCTGGCTCACTCCTGCACTGCAGAGGGCTTGTCCTCTGCCTGTATTGTCCCAGCGCTCTCCTAAATCACCTTTCTGGTTTCACATCCTCCTCGAGAGAGGAAAAAAAAATGTTTTATGTATTTATTTGAAGATGTTTGTAAATTCAAACTGAAAGAACTTAATTTTACAGGGTTTGCTGTCAATCAGCGATCCTTTAAATTACATTACAGGTTGAAGGTCATCCCAAATGTCACCAGTAAAATAATTCTGTCTGTATTTGAACGAGGCATATGAGTCTGACCTACACCGACTGACCACCTCTTGAAGTACTCATGCCTCTTTTTTCAAGGAAGGTCTTGAATAAATGGCAACATTTACATTGAAGTCCAAATATATCTATATTTCCAATGCTAACGTGCCGTATTTTTAGGTAATTTGTATTTATTTTAGTGTTAGCTAACAAAAACAAAAAATTGCAACACAGCTTTTCATTGTCAGAAGCGAACAGAAGCACAAGGATATGCTTTATCCCAAGTGCAAGATTAAGATGTAGATTGGGGTTAAAGTCTCCACATCACTGACATATCTAATGTGCTAAAATAGCTTCTTATGACATACACCAAGGAGTCTAGCTACACCAGTAATCACATTCTCAATGCCAGACTTTCCCCTTCCCATCCTCACCTTCCCTATAAATTCTTAAGCCTGTGCCTTCGACTTGCTTTCCATCCTAGACTGGCCATATGTGTTGTAGGAAGTAACTGAGATTTAGTTCTTCTTGAGAACATTGTGGCTATTTGAGCCCAAGTCAATGTTAGCAACAAAAAAAAAAAAGAAATGTCAGGGGCTTTTCTTGTATGTCTGCTGCTCATTGTAGGTAAATCTGCAGTAGGTTACTATTATGACACTCATTCTCACTCTTACAGCAGTATTTCCTCTACTGAATTTACCATGTAAGTACAGCAAATGCTCCTGGATATTTAAACTCTTAGACATTCGTCATTTTACCACCCAGCAATTGGGAAGTGACATGGCTTATGATATTCCCACAGCTAACTAGATACTGAGAGGTTTATTTTAGGCCAAAATGACAGACAATTAAAGTTGAAGGAGCCTGCCAAGTCCCCAGTGATGAATCTGACTCAGTATTTTAACTCCCTCCTTCTTCTCCTTTCACATTCTCGCATAAACTGCTTCTCCTCTCCTAAGCTTCACATGTAAATCACAAATCTGCTGCAGTCCCAGCGTCCAGGAGACACATTCCCCAGCAATGACCTAATGCCCAGGGTCCTCTCTTATTATTTGACCTCTTCATTAATTCACTGTGCCCCAACAACATTCTCTGTGTAAGCCTGGTCAATCATACAGTGAAACTCCTAATTCCATCATATGGACAACATTAGGAAAATCACAATTTCAGCAGACAATAAGGTCTGCATATTTCCATAAAAATCCCCTTTGCGCATAAAACCAGCCCTTAACCCCTGCAGTACCTGGGTGGGAGGCTGGAATGAAACCCCAAGCAGGCAGGCAAAGAGCACTGTGCCTATAGTCAATGAACAGCCCTGGGATGAAGACAGTGAGAAAGAAAACTTGAAATAATTGTGTATAAGTGTCTCACATTTGCCACATTTAATTCCTACTTAGATCATCATTCTTCATGTTCTATTCTACGCAATTTAAGGTGCTTCCCATGCCATGGACTTCTAAAACCTCTTTTCTCATCAGTTCTTAACAAATATTTTAAAGAGGCTCAGAACATGACCTTGGTGCTAAGTCTCTATACTATACTTTTGGATTCCCATATTTCCACCCCAAAATAGCCCTTAATACCTTTATATTTCAAATAACTCAATAACTGCACATTTTTAAGTGCATGTAATGAATAAGACCAAGGGAACAAAACGGCACTTTGAATGATTGCAATATATCAGTTAAAATGTGTAGTACTTTACATAGTTGGCAACCTATATTGCTGGGGAAAGAAAAAAAAGAAGAAAAAAACAACTGAGAAGTGGGGCTGAATTCTTTTTCAAAATGTATCATTAATTCACCATTTAACTTGATTTTTTCTGCAAAAGTAGTGGATAAATGTGCTTCTCCAGACACAGACAACCCTATAAAAAAGGCTACACCATGGGTGTCCCACCTTTTGACTTGCCTGGACCACACTGAGTGAACAGGAGTTGTCTTGGGCCAGTACACAAAGGTCACTCCAAAAATAATGCCTCCTATTTATTTCCATGGAAACTACAATAGATACAAAAAGCACAGTAACACTATTTGATGGAGAAATCTCTCAGCAAATCTTGTGGGATACGTGACCTTATTTTTATGAAACTAATGCATCAGTATCTGGTTTGATGTCAGTGGTTGCAGTTCTTAGTGAGTTCTCAAAGTGCTCATCAGAGATTTTTGATGAAATTTTACTCTTTCTGTGCTTCATTCTTGAAAACAGCTGTTCACAAACATGTGTACTGCCAAAAAGTAATGACATGAATAAGGTGTGATGGTGAAGTGAGGAACGCATTTCTCTGGTAGGATAGGGCTTATAAAAGTAAGGAGACATGGTCAGATTTTTGAGTTGAATGTCTGATTGCAACTCTATACATTCCATTTGAAAGTTCCCAAATAGTGTATTTATGTCAACTGAAAATGGAGTTGCAAATATACCAAATAACAATGATTTTTTTTTGCAATCTCAAAACCCGTTCTCAAATTCCTTTATCAAAACGGAAAGCAAGGCTGCATATTTTTTTGCTGCTCACAGGACAGTGTTTAGCCAACAAATCAAAATGTATACAATTATTTCATACAACCTGAGCTGGCACTTCCCATGCCCTGGTTTCAGCCCAGGCAAGCATTAATAGTGCACCAATGTTTGGTTGCTGCTGAGCGGTGGGTGCACTCCCAGGGCTGGGCTAGGCCATTTGGCATGGCAAAGCCACAGCAGCAGTAGGAGGCAAGTAAGGAGTGCAAGTAAGGGGATGAGCTGCACTGCCAGCTGTGCCAGGCCGCATGTGGCCTATGGGCCGCTGGTTGGACATGCCCAGGCTACAGCCTCCTTGCTGGAGCTAGCCCCTTTGTTTGATTTGCCACTAGATGTGTTCATGTTACCTCTCTCCAGGTCTTCTCATAATTTGGGGGATGAAAATACTTTATGAGAAACAACAGAGATCAAAAAAAAGATATTTTGAAAGTTATTCGTTAATAATTCTCTTTCCCAGTGGATAATTATACAAACAAAAGTTGCCTGTACCATGTTGGAAGTTCGTCTCATAGGTACTAAAAGTAAGTGTATTAGGAAAGTGTGTAATTTCATTTGTTTTCCAGACTGCACAGGTCGGTCCCTAATTTAAGCTTACCTTTTAAGGTTGTTCACATGTTTATGTAAGATAACTTCAACTGTTCTTCCCTATAATTTTTATTTCCAACTAAAGTGATACATGGTGCCTTTTTAATTAGGAGTTCTGACCTGAATTTATCAGGCAGCAGCCTAATGTCACCTTTATCCTTCAGAAATAACTTATTGGCAAATTTAAATCACCTTCACCCAGAAACAGCTTCCTAGCTGATATAAATGATTTCTTCCTGATTTCTCTGCAGTTTATTATAAATGAATGTTAATATAGATTATAAAATCAAAAGCACTGCAGTCTTCAACAAATAATCCTGATGCAAAACACTGAGACGCTACATAAGCCAGTTTTATTAACAAAACAAACAAACAAACAAGTGAAACCACTATTTCAGTCATCATGGCAATAGGATTTTTCCCAGAAGACAGTATTTCATCATGGATGTTTAAACATTCAAAGATAGAAAAGAGGAGATATTCCACTCTTTTGAAAGGATAATTAATGATTAATAGAAAAATAATATGTCTTTATTTTTTAAATGCACAATGACTTTCTGACAGAAATAATACAGTCATGGAGATGCCATTACTTTGTTTCTTCTGAATTATTCTGACAGTGCTTGCTACTTTTCAGTCTCATATTTAGGTCTCAAAATTCAGAAGATGCATGTAGTAGGATTGACCTCATCATGCTTAGCTACCTAACAACTTCTTCTCTAGGTTCCCTTTATGAACAACAGGAAGACATCTTCAGACAACAATTTATCTCATCATAAAACAGAGGGTGTTAATCATCTTTTAGAAAAGGCTCTGCCTCTTTTGACTAATGAAGGATCATATTCAATTAGCTAAGACGAGACTAACATTTAGGTAGTAAAGTCTTTGTTCATCATGTACGAGGTTTACCTGATCTCACTTTACTACCTAAAGATTAGGTAGTATCTAATTTATCATACTAATACTTAGAACTGGGGGAGGGGTTTTAACAATATGGTCATTCTGTTTCATGACCTTTGACTCAATTGCAAACTTGGAGAAAAAGAAATTGAGCAATCATTTGCAATTTATAGCTACAAGACAGCTCCCAGTGGTGCCAAACACCTACAGTACCCGTTGAATCAAAATATTATTCCCGCATAAGTTTTTACCTGGTGATCTTTCAAGGTCCCTTCCAACCTGAGCTATTTTATGACTCTGTGATTATGTTTCCTTATTCTTTTAACTTCTGGGTTATATTGTCTAATGCCAGAATGAAATAAAAGATTCAATCACCATTTCAGACAGTGTGCCACACCTCTATATGGTACAAAAAAGGCATTGCTTGGCAAGTTTCTACTCTGTGAATATCAAATAAATGTTTTAGTTATCTGTCATACAACCATATTTTCACCCTTAAACTCATCAGTCTAGCTGCATTATGTGCCACAGTTCGTCCAGTGTACCTCTTTTCTCCATCAGTTATTAAATTTTCACTCAGCTGTAAGTACTCACACCGGAACACTTTTACATGCTCTACAGCACACGAGCCGAGTTTCTGTTGCCCATTTTACACACAGGATATATTTTCATTGTTACGTGCAATTACATGTCATTCATTTTCTTTTTCAAATTATTTTCCACATCTATCTATGATTAAAAATAGCAATATTTTATTTCTTCTCTTAGAATGTATCATATATTATGTTCAGGAGATATTAAATCATTTCTGAAAACATCACCTATGTATGTGACAAAAGAATGTAAGAATTCATAATAGAGCATGATGTTAGCCATCAAACTAATAATTTAAGAGCAACACAAAGAATAAGAAGTCTTTATTCAGAAACTGATGAACAACTTACAATTTTAATATTTCTGTTATTATTTATGTAAAAAAATATGTGGATTAAACTAGATTAAAATCCAATTGTGACCGAGACTATTCACAAAGCAAGAGAAAGTGTTTGTCCCCAGTAACCAGTTAATGCCCCACAAAAAACATGTAAGATGGATAGAGAAATGAGAAGAAAGACTCAGAACAGATCAGTGGTCCAGCTAGGAACAGAAGCTAAACTCCTGCCTCTCTTCCCTGTCCTCTATTAACCATCAAACAGTTCACAAAGGTGTCTTGCAATCGGCTGAAGTAAACAATACTCTATGTACAAGAAATTAGAAGAGATATCTATATCTAAATCTACACCTGTGTCTATATTTATTTCTATATCTACATCTATCTCTATGTCCACATCTAGGTTTAGATCCTATCTATACTTGTAACTGTATCTGCATCTCTCTATAGATATCATGTAGTTAAGCTTCACAGAGTTCCTGCCAACTAGTGAACAGATAATCACAAAAGGTATCCAAGTTTGTCCAAGGTTTCATGGAATTGGCATCATAATTTAAATCAAGGTTCAATGAGTGTTCCAAGAGTGCTGAAGTTGTATGTGAATTAGTATCACATATAACTTAAAAAAAAAGAAGCCAGAACAAGCCACCAGCACAGATATATTGAAATAGGTATAAACTTCATAATTTTTAGTAATTTACACTAAAGAATGCAATGAATTATTAAAACCTCTAAAATTCAGTAGTTTTTTTTGTAATAGTTTATGATTGTTCCTGTGTTAATCTGATGCTTTCTTTCCCTACTACAACATAGCTTTTTGCAATATTACAGACAGCTCCTCTTTTTCAAGTGTAATCCAGATTCTTTCTTCCGAGTTCCTGTTCATTTTATTTGTAATATAAAACAGATAATTAAAGCATACATACTGTTCAAGAAAAGATTGAAAAAGGAATTGACAAAACAGTTTGAAAGTCACTAACATTTTGTATCTAGAATGGCTAACGCATTGTTCTTTTTGCCTTAACTGAAGTACTAATTTTGTGCTTGCTCACAAGTGTAAACCCAAAGAATAAGACCTGCTATGAATACAAGTATATTCCCTTAGGTACTTGTATCACCTACTGAAAATGCCTCTCCTACCTCCTGCAGTCTTCTCTAGATGAGGTGACAGAAGCATCCTTTCCCTCTCCACTGTGTAGGATGACTGTTCTTTCCCTTTGGTGGGTGAAGGTGCCCAGTTGAGGATACAAACCAGCCAGTGAGGAAACACACTGAGGCTTCTAAGAAGGACATTTACACCAATGTCGAGGTATAGATTATCAAACAAGTCATCAAGAAAAGGCTTTATTTATCCTTCATTTTTATTTCTTTATAATACCTATTACTTAAATCTATTAAAAACGATAGTAATTCTTGAGACAACTTATTATATGCACTCATTCTTTTCATACTTTCAACATGTTTAAGAAAATAATATACTTTTATAAGGGCCAGATAGTATGATTTTTAAAGGAAGTACTTTTTAGATGTTCAGTAACCAAGTAAAGTAATCTTATTGGCTGTGGTGAAGAATGAATTATTGAATCACAGAATCATAGGATGGCTTAGGTTGGAAAGGATCATGAAGCCCACGTAGTTCCAACTCCCTGCCATGGGCAGATTTGTCAACCACTAGACCAGGTTGTACAGGGTCCCATCCAACCTGGCCTTGAACGCTTTTAGGGATTGGGCATCCACAGCTTCTCTGAGCAGCCTGTGCCAGTGCCTCACCATCCTCTGAGTACAGAATTTCTAACATTTAACCAAAACCTCCTCTAAGAGACAATTGTAAACAGTTTCTTTATCATTTTTACTGAAAAACTGGTGAGGCAGAGCCCCAGTCCACTCATTAGTTGACCAAGACCCTTTCATCCACCACCGACTGTTTCACTTTGTTATGTTAGAAGTGGAGATATTTGTTTAATGGCTGTCATCCATATATGTAAAAAAAATTGGATGTAGAGTTCATACATCTTCAGCTTTAACCCTATTCCATGAATCATCCCTTTAAAACTTATGTCTGAGTTAATAATAGTTGACAAGTTTTGTGTGAAGTTAATATATTTGACTTTACTTATGACCTCCAAAACCAAACAGTTCATTTAGTAAGCATAGAGGAGAAAATCTGGATCTATCCTGATGTACAAATCAAATACAGAAACTGATAACAGTTTCAACATGTCCGTCAATCATGGCTGAAACCTGTTGTCACCGTACCTTTTAAATTAGTTTCTGTGATGTTGAAATTCTCAAAAGAAAAAAGCATTCTTGAAGGAGAAATACAGAAGTTAGTTAATTTGCAATCATTTGTAAATATACGTTTATGTCTACATATAAGCATTGTGTACTGGACATTGAAAGTTGTTTTACCCTGTTGAAAATGGGCAATTATTTTTAAATTCATATCTGATAACAATGAAGTAGTAAAAAAGCCTGTTTTTCAGTCATTCTTCCTTCAAGTCCAAGGCTCATACAGTTGAAGTGTTCAGTGTATGTTCAACAAATGCTTAATCAATAGAAATTACTAACTACTTTCATTAAATTAATTGGAAATATTATTTTAATAGTGCTACATAGCATTTTTAGTTTATTACTTCTCTTAATTGTTTGTATATTCAATTAATAAGTCATTCTTCAGAAAATCTGCAAAGCAAATCAAAAGAATGCTTCCCAATCTTTAAAAATTCTAGACTGGAGTGAGGGGAAAACACTGGCATTTCTTCCACTGTCATTATATTAGGAAGACTTCTGGGACACCCTCTGTCAATCCTATTGACATTTCTCTGTCATCATTCCCCTGTATTCTGATATGTGACATTTCTGACTTAATTGTTCTGTGGGCACTCTGCCATTGGACTAAGTACATGAAGCTAAGTAGGCAAAAGAACACCGAGCATGCCATGTTACCCACATATTAAAATAACAGTCACTTCTCTATGAGTCTATACACTTGCTCTCTCATTTGAAAGATCCTTATGATAATATATATTTCTAAATATGTGGTTAAAAATGCAGTAGTCTGATTAAAACAGCTAAATAAAGAACTATCACATTTTTAATACTGTTTTTTTAATCTCAACAGAAGTGTGTTATTGCAATCATATCTAGCAATTATAATTCTATCTAGATGAAACAAGAATTTAACATGATGACATCTACGAATGGAGCAAACAATGTACAGAGTGGATAAGGAGGAAAATCATTCATTCATATTTTTGTTTTCAGGACAGAAATGTGTTTCTTAATTCTGTATTATTTCCTCAACTGTCTGCCTTCCAAATTTATCCCATGTTTCTTTGTCCCCTTAAAAAAATATGTATTCTCATCTGCTTCTGTTTTCTTCTGTAGTACCTGTGAATGAGACTTACAGATATCTGTCATTTCTACAGAATTTATTGCATGCATGAGTTTCCTTCAGTGAGCAGAGCTTTTCATATCCCCCAAAATGAAGCCATACCTTAAGTTTCTTTATCCAAGTCCACTAATTGACTTGAAAACAAGAACTAAGAGCTTAAACTTTATGTTGTATTGGGAATCAATAGAATCATCAGTGTACACAGGTTGTTATCTGCAGTCCATTTGCTGAATGTCTGAGCCACTATACATTGCATTAATTGTTTCCTTTTCTAGGATCGATGTCTAGAACCACAAAAAAACATGTTTACAAAAATGCATCAGATAGAAGTGAAGTCAGGTAACAATGGACTCCAATGACTTCTGGAAAATCTGCCACTTCTGCTAGCTTTACAATATTCTGCATTCAGTTATATCAAAAGCAGTAAGATATAAATCTATATTGCAAAAGCTTGTTTTCATTAGGGTAGGTAGGTGGTAATTCATCAGTATCATCAGTGCAGATAGTTTAAACTGTGAAGATCCTCAGGCACCTTTGAGGATAGATGTACTTGGAAACAATTCCTTGCTATCTCGGAAAACTTCTGTAAAAATACAGACTTAACACCAATTGGTATTTTACAAGAATATTGAAAGGGGAAAGGCTATCTCAAGTTTAGACTGCTCTTGTGTTGTGAAAAGCACAATTGCATCTTGTGCAGCACTGACAGTACCAGAAAGAGACTTCCTCTCTCTGTTGCAATTCTTAGACAAAGTTCTGATTCATACAGCTCCTTACATGCTTTTCTGTCTAATATCTGTATCACCTAATGTCCCTCTAGTATCTAGTACCATAAAGAGACTGAACTAAGGAACGGGAGATTTTTTTCATCTCTAACTGCAACTATGCTACCCAAAACGTTTAGGCATGGGTGGCTCCAGGTGAATCTTCTGGCAAAGCAAACTGTTGATGGATGCACCGCAGATTGCTGAGCAATAAGGCTGTTTACTGGCATGGTGGATCAAGGAGTATTTTTTCCAAAACTGACAAGAAAAAGTCATTTTTGTAAAAATTTAAGTGTGACAAACAGAAAACTTTCAATCTTTAAAATATTGTCCTTGCTTGCCAAGACTGGTGTATCTTTAGGTGTATCTTTAATTTGCTTGCCCGTCATTCTGGAAATTCATCCTCCAGCTCTTACAGAAGTCACCACCAGCCCCTCCAAGTTCTTGGGAGCTCTACTCACGTGTCTAGTACAGCTCCCCTTACTCTCTTTCAAGCTGCAGATCCTCACTTTGCCTTTATTTTAACATCATCATCCTTACTGATAACCCGGGCAAAATATTTACTTAGTGGCTTAGTGGCTTAGTTATTTACTGTTGTGGCTGCATGGGAGGCTTACTCCCATTCTCTATTTTTGGCTGTATGTATATCTAAAGAGCAATCTTCAGTGCTGTTTACAACAGCTATGCGTTACAAGCTCAAAAGTGCTAATTAGCCAACAGCTAGTAACATCTAATAGCTCATAATATATGAATGGCAGCCTATGATACATTCTAGCATTAGTCATACCATTCAGCATGTTATAATGACTAGGATGGAGGAGGGGTCTTGGCATATGATGGGGGGCATTACAGAATCATAGAATGGAGGCATAGAATCATTGATTGGAAAAAACCACTAAGATCATCTAGTAAATTGTCAACCCACCACCACACCCACTAACCATGTCCCTCCGTGCCACATCTACACATATTTTGAACACTTTCAGGTACAGTGACTCCACCACCTCCCTGGGCAGCCCGTTCCAGTGCCTGACCACTCCTTCTGAGAAGAATTTTTTCCTAATATCCAACCTGAACTTCCCCTGGCACAACTTAAGGCCACTGCCTCTCATCCTATCGCTGTTACCTGGGAGAAGAGGTTGACCCCCACCTCGACACAGCCTCTTTTCAGGCAGTTGTAGAGTTGCGATAAGGTCTCCCCTGAGCATCCTCTTCTCCAGACTGAACAATCCCAGTTCCCTCAGCCGCTCCCCATAAGACCTGTGCTCTAGGCCCTTCACAGCTTCACTGTCCTTCTCTGGACACACTCAAAAACTTCAACATCTTTCTAGCAGTGAGAGACACCATGAGATCTGCAGGAATTAATTCTGTTTCCAGGCATCTGTAGGCAGCATTTCATGACATACGACATTGGGGTTCTATAAGCAAGTCAGAAGGGAGGGAGAGCACCTTGTTAGTGCTGTATAAGAGGGATGTGTTTTGGTATTAGTGGCACACCAGCTGGAGGCTGCATTGTTGGTGCAAGCAGCTTTTTAGATAGAAGGGGCTGAAGCAAGCACAATGAATTCCCCAGGGGTTTTGTAAGGACCTGGGTTGGTCAAAGCAAGTCACCCCCTGTGTTAACTTGCCAGCAGCGTTCACGCAACAATATGGGCTGCATCATTACACGAATTATGGGAATCCAAACCACTCATTTCCTAGCAAGGCACACAGCATCTAATTACGCGTATGCTAATTAAAACACTGAAGGGAATGTCTCAGGCAGCCCTTTATTCCAAAACTGCCACCTCTTCTTTCTGACCAATTTTACAGCATGCCCACAGAACGTGCTCTGTACGGGGAGAGGGCCGGAGTCCCTCACTGCTCCTCCGGACACCGCCGCTTCGGCGCTAACTGCAAACCCCGGCCAGGATGCGACCCCGCAGCGCCCCGATCCCAGCAGCACGCATGCGCACCGCTCTGCTGAAAGGAAAGACCTCCCCGCCGCCAGGGGGCGCGGCCTCGTCTCGTCCACCTCCCTGCGGATTGTGGGAAGGGAGGGGGCCGAAGGCGTCTCCCGGCGGCGTCACTCCCAGCATGCAGCGCGGCCCGCTCCTGCCCCTGCTACCGCTGCCGCCGCTGCTGCCGGGGGGAGAAGATGGCGGAGGGAGGCGCGGCGGATCTGGAGACCCAGCGCACGGACGTGGCGGCGCTGCTCAAAACCGCCCTCCGCAAGGGCGACACCTGGTGAGGCAGGGAGGGAGGCAGGGAGGAAAGGGGGGCCCGGGCTGAGCGACGCGGGCGGCTCCCCCACCCCCGGCGGGGCTCGCCTGGCGCAGGGACCGACCTCCTTCCCCTCGGCCCTCCTCGATCCCGGGGGCGGCTCGAACCCCGCGTGCGCCGTGGGCCGCCGGGAGCGGGCAGATGACAGAACGGGGCGTGGGGGGGGGGGGGGAG
>JANHGO010000069.1:48602377-48630592 GCA_024606505.1 Aquila spilogaster
AGCAGCGCCATTCTCGCCCCTCCCCGCCGCCCCGCTCCTCAGCCCCTTTCCGGAGGGTTCCGACCGTCCCGGGTTACGGCAGGGCCGCGCCGCGCCGTTGAGGCGCTCGTTGGGGGCAGGCACCGAGGTCAGCTCGGTGCAGTGCGGCGGGGGAGGGGAGGCCGGGAGCCAGCCCAGCGGGGTGCGGGGAGGGATGGCCGCCCCGCGCAATGGGGGCCGCGGGAAGAGCTGCTGGAGCGGGGCCGCGGGAGGAGGGCTCTGCTCGGAAGCGTTCCTTCCACGAGCCGGGCTGCAGGGAGGAAGCGGCGCCGGCGTCACCTTCCAGTCCGCGGCCGTAGTAGGCCTTACGTTGAGACTTCGGCTGCGAACGTGTTAATAGGCGACAAAGCAGCCCCCGAAGGTGCAGACAGGCTCTTGTGATTATTTCTTCCTCAGCGAAAGTATGTTTTCCTGGTCCGTGGAAAATATCATTTAGTGGGCCGTGCGGACTGTCAACAGAACAATCCATGGTTGGGAAGAATTAGGTTAAACAAGCACCGTCCTTCAAGTGTGCATTTGGTGATTGGACAGATGCAGTTGTAGTTCTTTGAGGCTAGCTGGCGTGTTATGTGTTTTTCTGGTGGTTTTTTTTTTTAAGAGGAGGAAAGAAAGAGGAACTGACACTCCGTCCACCACTCAACCTCTTCATCTCTTCCCTTGTGAGGTTGTCACCCAAAGACAAAGGCTGAAATGTTAGCTCAGTAAAAATTAAGTATGAATACACAAAAGTAGAGCTTCCCCACCTCATTTCAGCTGTCATCACTCACTGTTCCAGTTCCATAAAAGACTATATTTAACAGTGTTGATACTGCAGCATGTGTCAGAAGCATACATTCTGATGCATTATTCAAATACTGCTGAGTATACGTTCAGTTTTTGGCATGTGAACAGACTGCTCTTAAACTGAAAAAGTATAAGCGACTAGAAAAAGGAAATCAATTCATATGGTACTGTTAAAAATGACTGGCAGTAGTACAAGGGTGCTCAGGCTTTTAATCTTCTAAGAGTTTTTTTCTTTTATGATTCTGTTGGGTACTTCCTGAGTACTAAAAAAAAATTTCTCAAACGGTTAATATTATTCAAAATGAAAGTAACTTTATGACCAGTTTACGTAATGACTAAATCAGAACATGTACTGACTGAGCTGTAACTTTTTTTACTACATAAAATATTTTAACATGAAAAAACCAGTTTAGTGAAATAAGCTTCTAAGTTTTCTCTGAAAATAAATATCAGTGTCATAATCACAGTGAAATATATTAATCAAGTGTTTTAAGGCTGAATAAGCTGTGGCAGAGCCCTATTAACTCTGACTCATGAGCTATTAAATCTAGAAACATAAATGTGTATATAGGTGTGTTGATAGGATTAATACTTAGAGCTATGTGTTTAACTTCACAAATTAAGGAGTGTGTGTAGTTATTCAGAGATATTTTGGTACTGACTTTTTGGTCTCTTGGAGCATCAGTAAGAAAACATGGAAGTTAACATGCTCTAAGTCATGACTCAGAATTGCACTTTCCATTCATTCATTCAGTAGTAAATTTTTCTGAAAATTGTGAGCAATGCTGTATCAGATTGTTCTGTTTGAGCTTTCAAACATTATACTTAAATACAGTGCTTTTAAAATGTCCAGCTTAGACAGAAGAACTCTCAGGAATTCAGAGCGCAGAGAAAATAAGCTATTTATAAAGCTTTTGAGGTTTTCTCTTCAGGAAAAAGGAAGAATAGGGCAAGGAGGGGCAAGTCATGTAGTATCTGTAGAGGGCAATGAACTTCTTAATTCTTCATGTTTACTGCAGAGAGAAAGAAATGAAACTGATTTATATGGAATATTTCAAAAGTTAGATGTTAGAGAAGATTTTGTAGAATACACATGTTCAAA
Source organism: Aquila spilogaster (assembly GCA_024606505.1). Lineage (NCBI taxonomy): Eukaryota > Metazoa > Chordata > Aves > Accipitriformes > Accipitridae > Aquila > Aquila spilogaster. The sequence continues at coordinate 48,604,302 of JANHGO010000069.1, forward strand.
TATTGTATTTGAACGGACAACTTAATAAGCTGTAAAGTTTACTACATTGAATGTTTTTAAGAATACCTTGGGCATAATGTGTAAAAATAAATTGCTTCAGTGGATGGACAGAAATGGTATCTGTAATCTGACTGTTCAGTCCTCAGGGACAGGATAATGGGCTGATTTGTTCAGGTTACCTTTCCTGCGTGTTTTTATGGGCAGTTAATGAAATTAGTGTTTAAATTAGGAGAAACTTTTCCAAGCAAGAAACTCCTTAGCTTATTAGATACTTTAAATAATAACTACTTTTGTTCTTGAATTCAGCACTAAAACTATAACCTTCTTCCACAGAACTTGATTTACATGTAATTCTCTCTTCTTGCAACATTATCCAATGAATGCAGTTTCTATGTTTCAAGGAGCTATAATTTTGTTTTGAAAGAAAAGAGGTGCACAATTCATCTTGTATCTTGTAGTCTTAGGATCTGATGTGATTACTTCTCAGCATTTTGAAGTTCTACCACTGACAAGTGAGAAGAATTTTTAGTGTCTGTGGATGTTTTAACCTTTCATTTAGACAAAAACACTGATTGTTACGCTGCAGACAACTGTGAACTCAATCAGTGTCCTATATCCACGTCCATTAAGCTCAGAACTGTTGATATACATCTTTTTTTTTAACCATTGAATAATTTGCATGACCAACTGGTCTTAATGTTGTCATTTAATGCCTTTGGAGCTGCAGTGGTATTCTTGAGAACCTTGCCAAGTATTTCTGTTTTTACTGTGTCACTGGGATACAGTTTTCAGCACTGAAAGTTACTGATACTGGAACAGTTTTTTCCAAGAGTTGATGAAGACTGCCAGTTCTTGTTTGTGACTTCTTGTGTGAATTTTCTGCCTCCTACTGAGGAACAGTATCTTGTCTTTACCTTTAAGACCACTTTCAACCCTGCTTTCCCTGCAGTTTCTGTTCTGCTGTGGCTGTCTTAGTCAGCAGTGTTGCCTCAGTTACTTAAATAAGACATTACAAATGCTTTCATATTCTTCACTTTCATACCTCTTGTGCACATTGGCCCTCTGTGGGCTAAACTTGAGAGACCATGGGTGTCACCTGCCAGTAAATGGTTCACGTTGTAATGGGTACCAGTGACTAATAATGACTAACAGCCCAATCAGTTCCACCAAATTTACTCTTTTCCCCAGAATTTTCCCTTTGTGCTTCTTTATTGTATTTCTTGCCATATTAATTTCTGAGCAGGTAAGAATGTAAATGATATTTCTATTGCTAAAAGCGGGAATATGGAAAATAATTAGGTTGTTAGAGTGGACAAATAAGGATTGCAAGTTTATTTGGTGTCCAAGGGAACAAATGTAATCCTTAGATGTTTACCTAGGGAATATTAAGTAGCAGTACAAAGATGTACAGTAGTATAAAACCATTCATGCTGTCCAGTTTTGGCTTGACATGTCACAAAAGGTGTTCATTTGGAATGAACTCAACAGTCTCAGATTTTATTAGAGGAGGAGGAACTCCTGCCTTACAGAAGAGAACTTAAGAGCCTTCATCTGTTTCAGTAGTTGAGTGCTGTGCTGACATATGCACAGAGTGAGAGGACATCTTATAATATAAGAGGTTTTGGGCTAACAGATAATGATTGTGATTTCTAGCAGTGCTAGCCAATAAATTTGATAGTATTCTTCACTGTTTATAAGACTGAGATAAATGTGTAATCTGTCCTTGATTTTTAAGGCTTGCAAATTATTTGTGTTCTTCCAGACGTGTCTTTGATACACGTCACTCCTGAAATTCAAGTGATTCCAGAGGGAGTACTACTGTTATTTAAAAACATATATTTCTTGGAAGGCGAAGGAAACACAGTGCAAAAAAAATCACAATGAGAAGTATTGGCTGTTTCTCAATTTAAGACTCATAGTCACTGAAGAGAATAGGTAAAATTTTAAGTGAGGTAAAATCCTCCCCAGTGAATGATACGAAAAGTTCAATCTTAAAGGATTTCCCCTCAAAAAAAGAAAAAAAGGAACAATTTTAAAATTGATTATGGTAAAAACTCATTAGTCTTGATGAGCAGGAATATATGGCTCTACTTGAAAACCCTGAAGTGCCCATCATTGATGATAACCTGGATATTGAAATGCTTATCTATAATAGCATTTTGTGCTATGGTCTTCCCAGTGTTTTCCATGTTTGATCATCCATCATTGTGCTGTATGTGAATAGAATCTAGATTGAGCAGTAATGGAATATTTACTTGATTTCAGTGACACTGTGGTGAGGTATAATAGACCTATACCTCAGTAACATTTAGAATGATATCTTCAACTTTTCTTATGAGAAACAAGGATGATGATAAACAAGGAGTACTATCTCATTGTTCAAAGGACGGAAGTGACATTTGGGTTCTTTTTCTTTAAAACGAGGATTAAGTTGCTGGTTTTTTTGCTTCAAGATCTTATAGCTGAAGTTTAATGTTAGATTTCTCCCACTGTATGAAGAAGGATGCAGCGTTTATATGGAGATATACAGAGTGCTCTAAGTTCTCTTGGCAGATAACTTGCAGTTGAAATAAGTAGGTGCAAATTTCTTCTGTTAATTGATTGGGCAGACTGAGAGCATGTTAGAGTGGAAGGTGCGTTTGGGTCAGACTTCAAAATTGGAAATCAAACGTTGATCTAGGAGTTAATGTGATTTTTTGTTGAGACACTTTTACTTAAATGAAGAATTTGTGAACGTATTCAAAATGTTTGGTTGTGTAATGTTCACAAGTAGCTTAAAATTCACACAAAAATCCAGACCATTTGTTATGATTTACTTCAGGTTCTTGGTCAGCATTTGCTGGTTTATATGAAGTGCTGCTTAGGCTGTTGCAGCATGTTATGGGAACGGAGCATGGAGGTGCTGTAGTGGGAATTGGACTGGTATGATCTAATTAGTTGATGTGGAAGTACCTTGGTGCATTTACTTCAACAAAGCTTTCATTTCTCAGGAGACTTAAGATTTCTTAAAATTGGGAGCTAAATGATATTTCTTTTTTTCTCTTTTTAATTTTTGTGTGGCTTTACCTTTTTGAATAAAATTATGGTTGAGTTTTTCTATAATGAAGTAGAATAATTGCATTGTTTAATTTTCAAGCATTTCTGAAATTCTGAAAGAAATTTAAATTTTAAAGCCATCTGTTAATCATGTGTAGCTCATTAAACAGTTTTGGCTAGCTGAATCCAAGTAGAAATACAAGTACAAACTCATCCTTATTTCTATTTTCATAGTCGGAATAGTGCGAGAATGAAAATGGGATGCTGTGCCTTTAAGCATGGGTCCTAATTTGCTTTCAGCAACACAGTTCCACTTTAGATGAAGCAGTACTGAAGATATACTCATGCACAGTGATGAGGGTGGAAAAAAAATCCTCAGCTATCTCTCAGGACAATTTGCACAGTTTTGCTATTAAAAGTGTAGTAGCTTGTGTTCAGAAGGTAGGATGTCCTGGCAGTATGCAGTGCTGAAATGAGCGTGTGTCTCTGAAGTATCTCTGTTGCGCATTAAAGTTAACTGTTTTGATTTTGAAGAGAAAATCTTTAAAACCTTCAAATCTACCAGTTAGCATGAATAAATTTACAATGAATGTTGTTTAGTTCTTTCAATATATAATTGAGTAACACATTCAGAATGCTTTTGACAGAAGTGGTAAATACTGAGATCATATTGTTCAAACATTCTCTCAACCCGTGTGCTAAGGTAAACAATTAATCCAGTCATACTTCTCTGAGCAGTCGCCACTGCTGAAATGCACCACCCACCACCTCACTGTGCTCACATCTGGTTGGTCTCCATAAACATTCAGCAAGTGGCAATGAATGTCAACGGGTGCAAGTTTTTCAGCATGGAGGAATTCAGTGCCACACCTTTGCTTCGTACACACTTTCATGTCAGACACCATCAGGCTGCCCCTCTGCTGCCATCTGTCACACAACAGTGTAATGGAATATTGGTGGGAAAGTTCAGTCTCTACTGCCATACCACCAACATACACCTCTGATGTTGTGAGCCAACATAATAAAATAGGAGGTGTTACTTTTGGAGCAGCCCTCCTACAAGAGTAGCATCATTCTTTTGTTCTTGTAAGTTAGCATGTGAAAGCTATTAAGTCATCCCTTTTTTGCTTGCTGAAGTTCTCTACACTTGATCATTCATAAGGGTGCAGTCTTTTGTTGGTAATTTTAATTGACTGACCTTTTAAGAACATATGTTTGAATATAACGTATGGCTGTCAGCTGGTAATTTTATTTTAACATTTGGATAGGTTATATAGGACTTAGAGGAGAAAAGCATTTCTTACTATTACAGCTGTGTTGGAAAAAGGTGCTTAAAGTGTTGAGTACTCTGTAATTTGTGGATGATGCTGTAGGCACAGTAATTGGTGACAACACAAGCAGGAACCAGACTAAGGCCCATCACAGAGATTTGCAGTCCTTTGTAAATGCAGAAACTAATCAACATTTTGTTTCATGTTAATGGACCCAAAGTTTAATAACACCTGCAGTGTTTTCTTAGTGGTGGTCTATAGGTGCTAGATGAGGATGAAGTAACTGATATAAATTTCTCTTAAATATAGGTTTAGTCTGTTTAGTGTCTTCAACTAAAGCAAGTTTAAAGTAGTTGTCTTTCACTTTTTCATGTTGGTTTACATTATTTCTAAACAAATCTTGCTTGTTTCTAGCATTAAGAATCAAGTAAAAGATCACGTTTTAATACATGTCTGAGGAATATGACCTTCAGCTATTTATTAAATAATGTAAGTAACTTATGCCTTGAAAACAACCTGTGCATAGGGAAGGAGGAAGAGGAAGGTAGGTTGAAATGTTAAATATTGTGCTTTGTGGTTGTCAACACTTGTCCAAAGATCATTCAAATAAGATAATTATTTTTAGAAAAATTGTACCTGAATGGAAAGTAGCTTCTGTATTGGATGAGCTAGGCATCACCATCAGTTGCCACTGTTGTTTGAAGAAATAGTGGCTTACAGTGTAAGGCAGTAAGCTCACAATAGCCTTAACTAAGACTGGAAAACAAGTAAACTTTGCTGGGGTTTATATTACAAGATTCAGAATTTCACCTTCTTTTTCATCCTTTGAGGTGATGGCAGTGAATCCATGTGATATGAAAACCTATTGCGTATCAAAGGGAGAAGTAGCATTTCACCAAAACGTACTGTGCTCCACTTGTCATTGCATGGTTTTTCTATGTCATTGTGGTCAGACCAAATTCCAGTTTTTTTGAATACTCTAAAGATGTACTGGAAATCTTTGAAGTATTGCATGTTCGCTAGTGCAATGTAGGTCTCAGTTAGTTCAGCTTCTAAATGTTCTGGAGGAACTATTTAGTATCTGGCATTTCAGTGGACTTGAATATAAAATGTCCCTTGCGTATTACAATCTATGTCAGACAGACAAGAAGCATTTTACAAATGAGAGCAGATCTATCTGATGAAGCCTTCTGAAGCTCCACCAGAAGTAAACAGCAGGTAGTGAAGCAGGCCAGACTCTCATGTTCATGTATGCTTTATAGTTGTTCTTTTTGACTCTACGTTCTGAAAGAAATTTTACATCTCTTTAAGGATGCATAACACAATTAAAAGGAAACAATACTAATCAAACTGTATAAATGTTTCCAATATTATTTAGGTAGTTTCAGAACATCTAACATTGTATTTCCTTGTAATTCTGAGTAAATCATATATGCATGTTTTGCTTACTTTTAGACAAAGTTTTGGTGCTATTTCAGTGTTTGTGTTTTTTCTATTATCAACTTCTTGGCTCTAGGTGACTTCAATATAATAAAACTTGGTTGTGTTGTTTTAATGTAGCTGGGTGAGGTGACTGATTTGTTTGAAATGCCTGTAAATACCAAACATCTGCTGGTTTAAAGTTAACCTTGTGGTGAGATTGTATTGGTTTTAAAGGATTGCCCCTCAAACCAGTGTATCTAGAATTCTGTCTGTTTTCTCCACCAGTCTCTACCCAAAGTCCTCCAGGTGTGTTTCATCTCAAGGTAGGTTGGTTAGCTTGTTCATTAGCTTGACTAGTGATGACTGAGCAAAATTTCTTTCCTGGGTGAGTGAAATCTTGATTCCATCAGGGATAAGTGACAAACATTACTTTAGAAAATAGTTTTGTACAATGAATAATCCATCGTTTTGAACTTTGCTGAGTTGTGCTCGGATAGCTTTCACAGTCAAGCGTGAGGTTCAGGAGACTATGGTAGCCTTATACAGGAGTGGAACTTTTTCCTGTATTTGGTGATAGTAACAAAACTGAAACGTTGTACCAAGACTAACATGCAGGTATTTTATGTCTTCGTTCTGTTCATGCATGTTACACTATTTTTGTATCTGGGACAGTACATATTCAGTGAAGCATATCTGGTCTCAAGTGCATGCTACAAGTTTTTCATAAGTTTCCCTCTAAAAACTGTTGGCATTCATTTAAGAAATGAGGTTTTAGCAGATATGGCATTTTAAGAGGAAAAGATATACCTCAAGTTAACAAAACTGTTAGTCTTTTGTTGGTAAATACTTTTGTTTTCTGATGGTTGCTTGCATCATGGATATTATAACATTGATGAAAAGATAAACTAAATTGCAACTCTTGTTAAGGTTTGCCTCCTTTTGCGTAGATGAATCAGCAGTCTGTCTTGTCGATCTTGGCAAGAATGCTGTATTGAATATGTTCTTAGGATCAGAATATGTAGTCTTTAATTTTCTTTTTTTTTTTTTTTTACTGTCTTCCTTAGTGGTAAGAAGTAGATTTTATTAATGTACTTTATGTGCTTTAGCAGATCGATTCCCTAAGCTGCGTGAGCTATAATTGCTTTTTTTTTGCAGTATGATCTTTAACATGATAAACCTATCTTGTGTAAAGATGAGGGAGTTGTATTGCATTTGAACACAAATTTCCATTTTTCTTAATCTTATTGGCAAAATAATATTTTATCTGACAAGTTCTTGTGAAAGTAGAAGATTACAGCTACTGGGACTGTGTTCTATACTAAATCAAAGCAACTTCTTTTGCCCAAGCCAGAATGCCATTGAAGTAAAAGTAACCAATAATGAGTGAAATGTCGAAGATTTACATAAACTTGTATGTACATACATATGTGCAGTAATTAACTGTATGAACTCACAACTACAATGTCTGTTAGTATTTTTCAGAACCTGTTCCTGTATGTGTAATTTCTTGTTTTACATATCTGCTAAAACCTGTTCTGTGCAATGTGTATGTTGTCTCACAGTTGTGGTTAGCTGGTCTGCTGAATTTGCTCTTGAAAATATCTGTCTGAGAATAAACTCATTACTTGTTTAAATTAAGAAGTCTTAACAGTGCTGGTAGATCCTGTGTTGATGAAGGGCTGTTGTCTCTAAATAGAAATTAAATTAATTACCAGGCTTCTTATGTAAGTATCCTGCTTACCTTTTTTGTAAAGGGTGTTAAGAGTTGAATATTGCAATAGTGAATAAGACAGCACTTTCTGGGCTATAATTTGTGGTCCATGAGTAGTTCACCAGGCTCTGTTAAGTCATGTATGGAGCCATATCAAATATATAATAATTTCAATCCAAGTTTGAATATTAGAATGTGATGTGGTCTGCAAACAGTCTTAAGGACTGGCAATTGACTGTTCACTCTTTACCCAGGAGGATCATTTTATTAGGATTTCACTATTTAAAACTTACTTCATGAGGTTAGATATATATTACTTCCTACTACAAGCTATATTAACTGAAGTATTAAGCTTTGCCCTTGAGTGCACACAAATTACATGATCTTCTCTAATCTTTTCATTACTCTGCAGTAGAATGCATCTTGTGAGAAATGCATGAAGCCAATTAGTTGTCTGCAATTAATCAGTTTTACTTGTGCTTTATAGATATTAACTTTTTTTAACAGTTGTGGAATGCAGTCTAAAGAGTAGTGTTTTTCACCAGTTAAATTCTTTATTTAATTAATTAATCATTGCATCTTTGTTCATATGTAAAAAAAGTAGCCAAAGTACTACTTATTGTGTATTTAAGGAAGGAAGAAAGAAAGAAGATTCAAAGTATTGGCGTTCATGCATTCTTCATTCTGCTTTTCTATCTTGTACTAATGGACTGACTTTGTTATGTGATATCAGATTTCAAGTGATATTTCTTTAAGATTCAGGTGTCCTGAAGTGGTTTTCTTTTCAGGCAAAAAGCTTGACTCCATTGTTTAGTTCTTATCACACTTTATATACTTGCATGATTTACAGATAGCTTTTCAACTTTTTATGCTAGAAATATTAATCTCTTATTTGAGCATGTAAATACAAGTTTGTTGATTGTAATAGATGTGATAAAAGTTCTGTGTTTTGTGTTAGGAAACAAATGTTAAGTTTTCAGTAAGGGGATCTGTAAAGAGATACTACAGAGCTAAAGTTGGTCAGTAGCAAAATTAATTAATTGGATGTGAAAGAATAAAAGTAGACGAAGCACTGAATTGGTGAATGTTTAAAGTCTACAACAATGAATCCCAAGCTTTCTTGCATATATCCCAAAATCAAAATTTCTATTACCCATGATGTTATTGGCATGATCATCTAGTGTAAAGCATTTGGAAAAGTAATATGGTTCTACAGGAATCATAGCCAACCTATTGTTTTAATTAATGCTAATGTGATAATTTCCTTTTTTCTGTAAAATTATAGCTTTCATTTCTTAAGATTCATTGCTTCATTCAAATTTAGATCAAGAAAGTAGAGGCTGCAGAACAGAGTAGGGGACAAGGCTGGTGGATTTGGTAGGAGAATGGGTGTCTGAGGATGACCGTGTTCCTTAGCACATGCATTTGTGGCTGTTATTGAATATTTCTGGACAACCATGGGCGAAGGAGGAGAAAGGTGAGGATGCTGTTGGCCTTTAGCGTCTCCTTAAGACTGAAAACCTTTATTAAGCAAAAGGTGAAAGCATATAATGGTAATCAAATTCAGTATCCCTTTTTCCATTTATTAAAGAAAAATGACTCAAATATTAAAATAATCTTACAAAAGGAATTGGGATTTAGATAGGCAGAGTGAGAGAACTGGATTTTTGCTAGTGTGGGGAGAACTGCTGCTAGTTGTACTTAAAGTCAGACAAATGCCGGTGATTCAATTGTATTAACATCAGGCTTTTTCCTTTACCCTGAGTCTGCTGGGACAGTTATCTGTAATATCAAACTACATTCAATTATATGTATACTCTGTAGAATAAAATGATTCTATTTAACATTATCGTACCAATTCAGTCTTTCATGGTAGGATGTAGTGTCTGTTTTTCTCTTCCAGAAAACAGACGGTAATACTCTTTTGATGGCAACGGTTAGTTATTGTTTGGTGAAAACTTGTCTGCAAAGCATCTGATTTTCTTTTTGTAATTTTCAAGTGGGCTATCTTTGTGGTTTTCACTATATTTTCAAATTCTTATTTGTGTGATCTTTAAATTAGGTAAGCTAAATTGCCTAATTCAAGCTTCTGTCCACTCTATTTTCTTTTCCCTTCTCATTTCTGATAATAGATAAATAACTTGTGCATGAATTTGATAGAGAATCTTTTAGAGAATAAACTCTAAAAGCTCTCTGAGGCTTTTCTTTTGAGTCCATGCCTTCAAAAAAATTCTTGCATTTCTTGTACAAAACCGTATCTGAAGATACCTGCTTCTGACTGTTGATTTTTAAGAAAAAGGATGTACTTACATGTATATATCTTGTATATATCAGATGTCTTATATCTGATTTAAATTTAATATAAGTTTTCCCTCCTTATATTGCAGTATCGCTTTCGAGGAATTTATGATAGTAAAAATGTATTTTAAAGCTTCTAGTGACAAAAATACCCAATTTTTAAAGCTTATGCAGGAGTTGTTGCAGTATTGCTTCACTTCCTATATTTAGTACATAATGGCAAACACGGGATTTTGAGATTTTCATGTTTTGAAGTTTATCTTTGCTTTCATCTGATATTTTAAAAACAATCACACTTTTAATTGTTTTATTGTGGAGTGCTTATTTTAAATATGCTAATGCAAAATTCTAAATGATGTGTGGATAGTCGCATTATTTACCAGTTCTCAAAAACTTGTTGGTTTGGGTAGTAGAAGCTGATTCACGTTTAATTTCAGAGGTTTGAGGGTTTTGGTTACTTAGGTATTGCTGCAGTGATCATTAAATCTGGTATGGCATTATTGGAACCTGAAAGGATAAGTTCAGCAAAAGTCTTAGCATAGGAAAGCAAAGCTTTACTTTCCTGCTTTCATGTGTTGCAAAATGAGGTTTTCTGTAGATGAAGAATCATGGAATTGGAAGGGACCTTGAAGATCATGTACTTGAACCCCCATGCTGTGGGCCGGGTCACATTCTCTAGACCAGGTTGATCAAAGCCCATTCTGGCCTTGAACACCTTCAGGGATGGGGCATCCACAGCTTCTCTAGGCAGTCCAACCCATTCCAGTGCCTCACCATCCTCATAGAGAAATGTCTATTCTAAATCTAATTTCTTTTCATTTAAATGTCTACTCCTTGTCCTGTCACTACTTTTCCTGATAAAGAGTCCCTCCTCAGCTTTCCTGTAGACTCCCTTTAGGTACTGAAGGGCTGCAGGGAGGTCTCCCTAGAGCCTTCTCTTCTCCAGGCTGAATAACTCCAGCTCCCTCAACCTTTCTTCATAACAGAGGTGCTCCAGAACTGTGAACATCCAGCCCTCTGAGCATCCTCACGGCTTCCCTCTGCACTCACTCCAGCAGCTCCTTGTCCTTCTTGTGCTGAGAACCACAGAGCTGGGCATGGTACTCCAAATGGCACCTCACGAGGGCAGAGCAAAGGCAGACAATCCCCTCCCCTGCCCTGCTGGCCACTTCTCTTTTGATGCAGCCCAGGATACAGTTGGCCTTCTGGGCTGCTGGCTCATGTCAAGCTTTTCATCTACTGGAACTCCCACATCTTCTCAGCAGGGCTGCTTAATCCACTCATCACCCAGCCTGTGTTTTTGGAAGCTCATTGTTTTGTTTAGCTCTTACTACTTCACTAAACAGCATGAACACAGTCAAGAAATCAAAGTGTTCTAACAAAATGATTTTGATTTTTGAATTGTGATGTCTGTGGAACTGGAACTAACTCAGATTTGTACTGGATAAGTTTTACCTCTTTTCGGCATTTATAACATTTAAATCTATGTGTTTGTTCTGTACAAGGCTACATTTTTCTTTTTACCCATCTTCAGTGTAGCTTAGCTTTGTATTATCTTGTTTCCTTCTGCATTCTAAATGTATGTGTTGTATGCAAAACATGTCAAGGGAATTCTGCCACAAAACTGAAATAACCAGTGCTGGGGCAGGCTCCTTTAGAATTATTTAGTATTGCAAAATCACGATGAGAAGTATGTCGTCATGATGGAGTAGGACGTCAGCTGTGCTGGTTTATGACCAGTTTGATGGCATGCAGTGTGTACAAAACAGCCCATTAGGTCACTGTCTGTTTCTGAGCTTGGTAAGAGTAGAAAGGGATGTTATTGCAACAAAATGAAGTCCTTTTCATGTATATTGCCCTAGTATTTTAAACGAAGCTGCTGTCTTGTTTTTTTTTAAGTTGTGATTCAAAAAGCAGTTTGAGACTTTTTTGTCAGACTACTTTGCTAAATGTTTAAAATTACAGACAGAAATCATGCTTTGCAAGTAGGAGGAGGAAGTTATGTACTGAATAACTTCTGAAGAGATAGCAAGTCAGTCAGGATGACATTTGAACAGTAGTAAAAGGTTGTGTTGAGAGAACAGAAACAAGACCAACTTTGGGGTGCTAGAGGTACCTGCTACAGAGTATGGCTGGCATTGAGAGACTAAGGGAGAAATCTGGTCCTTAACCAAAGTTCTTATACTGTTAGTCCTGTGTGCAGCTGTGTTAGCAGCTGTGGCACAACTCTCCCTCAGTTATTTATGTTGTTTTGCATATGGTAGTTACAAACTAGGGCCATGGTTCGTAATTATTCCTAATGCTAGGAATCATTTGTTCACAGACTTATTATTACTGTTGATGTAATAGTATTTTGAATCAAGTCTGTTTACTGTGTGAGTTAGGATGCTGTTGTCACAAGTTTTGTAAAGTTGTCTTTGAGACCTTTATTTTTGGTGATTTTGAGGGAATATGGGAGAAGGATCCAAAAGCCAATGCTGATCTCATGTTTAATGCCTTCTCCCTCTTACTTTCCGAAGGACTTTTCTCTTTAAGATCATATACTTAAGAAGTACATGTTGTAGAAACTGAAAAGCTGGGACTTTCTGAGAAGAGAATCTGATAAGCTGGATACAAAGGATTGCTCTTCGAAGTAGAAATTTGTCCTTAGTGCCTAAGGTTCACCAGCAGTGCTGCTGGGGGCTGTCTTCAGGCTTGATCTGTGTGTAAGGGAGAAAAACCGGACTTGAAGAAATAAGTCAAGACTTAGTTTAGTTTTGCTAATTCTTATTGCAACTACAGATTTAAGGTTCTGTTAATGTATTCTTTGAAACCTTTACAGTAAAATGTGTACCTACTTAGCAGTGTTTTTGCTCAGAACCAGCTTTTTTTGTTACAAGAGCTGTGGGTGTTAGTGTTTTGATGCTGAGTTCTTCCATGATACTTGTGAGTAACTCCAGAAAGATGAATGCTTAATAAAGCTATGTGTATTAGCAGAATGGAACTTGAATCACCAGGAAGAGTTTTGAAATATCTTGAAATTTCAATAGGATATTATTTATATGCTGCAAATAGGAGCTCAGTAGTCCAATACTGGAGAAAAGAGCGAAGATTACCTATGATCTTCAGTTTGTTGTAGCCTTTCATCCTGATAATTGTATTCTGACATGTAGTAGGTTAGTAGAAAAAGAGTTGGTATAGAAAACAAATGAGAAGTTGGATACTTCTAGAAAAAAAAAAAGAAATAACAGAAGTGGAGTCATCAGGAAAAGAAAACAGGATCACTGAACATATTTGGTATCTTATATTTTGGACAGAAGATAGAAAAAGATAGAAAAGGTAGATAACACTGGACTGGCAATAGTTTAACTGGGGAGGAAATACTGAGAAGTTGGGTTTAGAGACATTCCTTAAATGGAAGAGTGAAGCTGATAGTTGTATGTAACAGGAGCATCTAGTACTGCTTCAAAAGCAGTACAGTTCCTGTATGTGTTGATGTTGATTCAAAGGAGGAGAACACTTTGACGCTCCGATTCTTGACAGGACATCAGAGTTCTAGAGTTTTTGAGCATGCATGTGAATGTTATACATAAAACTACAGCGGAAAAAAATGCTTCACTGAGGTTTCTCTCTCATTTGTTAAAGGGCTAATTTCAGAGGTGTAATTTCAATCTCTTGAGTTCACAAACTGAGAATGGGAATTAAAGCTTATGATTTTTCATGCTGAAAAGGAAAATGTCTTTGAAACTTGCCATTCTTCAACTTCTGGTGTGCTGTACTGACAATCTAGCAAGACTGTACTTGCCATGATTAGTGGGATTGCTCACAATTAAGGTTTTTGTTGATAGGAAATGCTGGTAATGGTTAGCAGGCCAGGTACAGAAACATTCTTCATTTTTCAGAGGCTGATAGGTAGAAGTGCATTAATAAGAGTGAATTGGTGACATAGGCAGTAGTAGCATACAGGTGACACCTCTGAACCCTAACTTCTTTTTTTAATACCTGAAGTGAAGATATTAATGAATGGAAGGTATAAAGGTACAGGAGTCATAGAGACGTCCTCTTGGAGACTGGAATTGTCCCTCTAAAATCAAAATGTACTTTGTAACTTATTTTTTCAATTACATTAAAGTACTGTAACTTTGCTTTAGATTTTGCTAATAATGAAATTATCTGTCTTTTTCTGTTTAAGGTATCTAGTGGATAGTCGCTGGTTCAAACAGTGGAAAAAATATGTTGGTTTCGACAGCTGGGACAAATACCAAATGGGAGATCAGAATGTGTACCCTGGTCCTATTGATAATTCTGGACTTCTCAAAGGTAACTTCTTCTGACTGTAGAGGAAGCAAATAATACTCAGAGTAAACTTGTCACAGATTGTTCACCTTTTGTAGTTGATAAATGGATCTCATCATTTATGAAGTTAAGCATTTGTTTTCAGACAGTGATGAGGGAACTGGAATAGCTTTTCCTAATGAAATACATTTTAGAAACAAAATTATTGGAACTCCTTTCAATGGTAACAAATATTTAATAACATGCAAATACATAGTTTGTTACAATAGCTTGGAAGTACCTTGGGAGATGAAATTTGGTCAAGTTGACAAATAGCTAGTATTAGTTAACCAAGATTATTCTAGTGTAAATTGGTTGGGATTAGATAACAATTTTAAGTTGAAATCTAAAATTTCTTTTTTTGTAAATGATTCTGGAACAATGCAGGAAAATGTATTGTACGATTTAGTGACAATATGAAGTATTCTGGAATGATAGAGGGTAGTTTCTTAATGCTTTATGGTCTGAGTATGGTTAAACTCTGTCAGTGTTTTAATTACAAAGCTCTGTCTGACTTTTGCTGTACTGTAGTCGGATTTGTAGACACAGCTCTCAAAACACTTTCCCAGATATTTAAAAAAGAATAATCCTTAGGTCAGATTTTATATCTAATGTTCAGTATTAAAATAGCATTAAAGCTATAATTACTTGTATATAGTATGCAAAATATTTTGGATACAAAATGTAACATAATTGGTCTTCATCTTTGTGGGCACAGAAAATATAGTAGTACTACATAATTTATGTATAGCAATGCAGATGTTTTTATAGCTTTAATGGGGTTCGTGATGAACTATGACTTCATTCAAGAGTTTACAACTGTAGTTCACTTCTTAGTATTGCAAATGTTATGTTACAGACAATTGTCTTTTTTTATAGGATTGTCTTATCAAGTTTCACTGTCTGTCACTGAGTACATGTTTCTGACAGTAGTATCAGTGCCTTTGAGAAGATGTTGTATTATCATACATATCTATATACTCTCTTCCACCCACAAACTTTACTCCACGTGAATGACATTTTGTTTTCTAAAATGTGAGGATCTAGATCTTTTGTACATTCTTGTAGTAAATCTTGCGATGAGGCAGGCATGTTCAGATGACATTCTCAGTTGAAATCAGATATAGCAACATCCTTCTTATCCTCAGTGAGGCAGCAACAGCTTATTCTTTCTTCTGTCAAACAACTTTAAAAAAAATAAAAGGTGATTTCTAGATGCTCGACAGTACTCTGCTGGATAATTTATAATTTTCTTAATCTACGCATGTGTTCAGATGGTGTAAATATGCTGTAAATATGAAGACCATGTTAGGATTAGGGGTTAGCCATGTAAATCCAAAATTGTGTTAGCCATTTTGCTAAAAAATCATGAAAATAGTTTTGATACTGCTCACGCCCTTTTCAAAATAAGTTCAACCTTGGGATTTATGAACTTCACTGTTTGGTTATGTATGGTTCTGAAACCATACTATGCTGCTGTATTGGCAGCACAACAGCAATTATTATTTCTAGCATTTGCTAGCTAGAGCAAAGTACTAGGATAGGAAGTAAATATCAGTTTTATTGACATCACAACATAGGAGTCTATCTTTCTGTGACCTGACTTCAATAGATTAAACAGTATCAGACAACTTCTTGTTTGTAGTAGGTCTTCCATCTTTGCTATCGCTATGGGTGGAGGAAAATTTAATAAAAAGCAGCTGAAATTATATGATGCTGTTGAGAATTTGAGATCCTGAAGAGTTTTGAAGTATTTAGGAGCAAACCAGTTAAATGAAGAGAATTGTTAAAGCTTGTGATTTTTCTTGCTAAAATTGCAACAAATACTTCAGCTACTTCTGAAGTTCATTATCCCCTCTTCTAAAATATTAATACTAAGAACCACTTGGCTGCATTTTAGAGGGTATTGTTGCTGTGTTTTCTTTGTTTAGCTCTTCCTACTAGATCATTTATGACTTTTATTGGAGAAAAATGCATGCAAACCATATTATAGCCTCTGCTACACCAAGTCATCTCTTCTCTGCATAGATTACATATTACCAGAACAGTATCCTTTTGTCGTCTCTGAACTAACTGGTAGCAACAAATAACATACATATTCTCAGTTCATGCATTTTATCTTCTATGATTTGCTCGCATGTGAAGGCATTTAGTTGGAGGGAGAAGAGGTAGTCGACACCAGTGATAAGCTGATAGGAGTAAAAGAGTGCTTTGCATCTTTTTCCCATGTCTTCCCCATTCTAGTGATTGAAGCAAAAAGCGTTGCTTTTTCTGTCATTCTCTCACAAACCTCTTGTGATAACTGAAGGTACAGGAAACACTGAAGAGCAGGTTGATTCTTGAAATTCTTGGTAAGCTGGAATCGTTATTCCTCCCACAAGGAAGAGAACACATATCTTAAACATCATTTATATGTCCTTAATGTGTTGCCTTCCTGTGGAAAAGGTAATATGTCAAAGCATACTTCATTAAATATTTACACACAAAAATAGTTATTATTAAAGGTTCTTTATTTTTTTTATAATTGTGCCATTTTTATGATGCTCAGAGAAGTTTGTTTTAATTGAAGATACGTTATGCTGTTTCTCAGAGGAGATGCGAGAGAAGTCCTTAGTGCTTTTCATGTGTATGATGCTGAGAGTGTATTGTTTTGCTTTGCAGAAAAATGTAGGTAACCATATTCATTTTTCTTAGAAATATTACATACAGAAGCTTTCTAAGAGAAAGGTCAATACCTGAAGCAATTTGTGATTATTTAGCCTTTCTTTTATTCTCAGTCTTAATTGTGTATTTTCAATAGTTTATTCATATAGGACAATGAAGATACATAGGCAGTATGCTTATTACAGTCACAGAATCACAGAATTGTAGGGGTTGGAAGGGACCTCTAGAGATCGATCTATTCCAACCCCCTTGCCAAAGCAGGCTCCCTAGACCAGGTTGCACAGGTAGGCATCCAGGTGGATCTTGAGCATCTCCAGAGAAGGAGACTCCACAGCCACTCTGGGCAGCCTGTTCCAGTGCTCTGTCACCCTTACTGTGAAGAAGTTCCCATGCACATTTGTGCAGAACTTCCTATGCTTCAGTTTGTGACCATTTCCCCTTGTCCTATCTCCTCACACTGCTGAAAAGTCTATTCTTCATACGTATCTTCATACATAATTAAGCTTGTTATCCTGCTTTGTTCTTTGGAGCTCATTGTTTGGATCTCCCTGTTTGATCTTTCCCTGTATAGAGCAATGTTTGCTGCCCTGTGGCTGTGCACTTACAGCAGTTTTCTTTCCAGTTGGAATTGTCTGAGGCTTGCAGTGGTTCAGATCTGAAATTATTTCTTACACATACAGGATTGCTGCTGTGTTACTACTGTAGTAAGAATTGAACCTAAGCTAATAGCAGGCTTCTTATGTAAGAGATGGCCAAGCTGTATTTCTTTCAAGTGCTGCCTCTTTGTCCCTGTGAATAAATTGATAGGGACTGTATTTCCAGAGCACATTGGATCCCTTAAGTAGGAGAATTGTACTGTGTTGTTTTCCCAATTTATCATGAAGTGAATAACTTTGAACTTTGTCTTGATCTACTGTAGCTACTCATTTCTTCCTTTTTAGTCGAGGATGTGGCAGTAGTATAAAATGAAAGTATTTGTAGTGATTTGCATGCAAAGTGAGTGGGAAAATGGATTCTCTGAAAGCTACGTGTAATAATAAGTTAGGTGCTCGTGGTTGGATGGGGAGTTTTCATCTGGGTTAATGAGAGCAGGAATTCTACTGTAATGATTATAACTCAGCTAAATAGTTTTGAAAAAGTTTAGCTTTAGACTCAGAAAATATTGTTATTGCTGTTTACATGAAGAAATAATGTTTCTTTAAAAGCTCAGTTAACAGTTACAATATTGAAGTAAAGTATTGTTCTCTTACAGATGGTGATTCTCAGTCTCTCAAAGAACATCTCATTGATGAGCTGGACTACATCCTTTTACCAACTGAAGGCTGGAATAGGCTAGTTAGCTGGTACACACTAATGGAAGGTCAAGAGCCAATAGCCCGCAAGGTACTCTTAAATTTCCTTCTGGGGTGAATATGATTCAAATGTAGTCCTGCAAATATGTAGGAGTGCCACAGAAATTCATTTGATGTAGACTTGATTAGAAGGTTTTAAGTCTTGGCCCATTATGACTTCATATACAAATTCTACCTTAGTTGCCTAATTTTTATTCAGATTTTAGAGACTCAAGTTTTTAAAATTGAGAAACAATGTTGCAAATAATGTAGTAGTTCACTTCTGGAGATAAGCCCTCTAATTTTTCAGGAAAATCTTGCTTTAGAAGCTTTCAGGTCTATTAATGTGAATGATTTTGTAATTAAATATAAAACCTAAAAAATACATTGACTATACTAGTGAAAATACTAGTTCTAATAGTGTTAGTGCTGGTAGAGTAATTTGGTAGTTCCTTTCCCGATGAGCATAATCTCTGTACAGCGACTTGCTGTAGTATCTTTTCTTTAGGCCAAAAAACTTACCTAAACAAAGATAATCCCTGGCACAGTGGATACTGTGGCCCTCCATCACTATCAAACTTGTAAAAATTAACATATTTGACTGTTTGATCCAGAACATACCATTCTTATTGTTGAAGTGATACAACATTATACCAGTTTATTGATGAGATAATAATTTTTGTTTGAATTGTTTCTTGAGATTTTCAAAATAGTAATTAGAGTTGCATCCCTACTACAGTAAACTACTAGGTTTTAAATTACATTGGGACATTTCTAAATTGATCATTAGGACATATTCTTTGTATAACACAGCTCTTTATTTTAATTCCTTAAAAGTTGAAAGAAACTATTATAATTAGAATGCAGTTCACTATGCCTTTTGGTGTAATATGGTTGGGTTTTTTTCCTCCTGTGATATGAATGTGGTCAAAATACATGCTGACCATTTAATTAAAGTGCCAGCTGTAGAATTAATTTTATGTCTTCAAGATCCATTTGGTCAGTAAGGGAAGTTTGTTTTAATGTTCTCTTTAGTACCTTAAGAGGCATTCTGTTTTACAGAGACATGGCTGGAGTATCTTTTTTATCTAGTTCTGTGAATGCTGAAATCTCTTACAATGTCTCATCTTTAAAGATACGTGTTATCAACTTGTTACTGTTGTTCTTGAGGATATGTTTCAGTAAAACAAATAATCTTGCATCATTATGGTAAAGGTTCTGTAATTTTTTGGCAGTTAAAGGGAAGTAGAAGGAGAGAGAAAGTAAGGAAAGTAGCTTGCATTGTATTTGGAAGAAACTGGCTGGAAAAATATGTGCAGTGTAATGAGTGGCCAGGTAGACTGGCGTAGATTCATTATCTTCTGCCAATATGAACAGTACTTGTCATCTGAGATACGTGTTCCAGTTCAGATGAGTGAGTTTTTCATTGTGATGCCTTTCCCATTTTGTTTGTGTCTTTTTCCACTCTGTATTAATGTGTTAGTTGGTTTTGGTTTCATTTTTGGCATACTAGTGGTGCGATAATTTTCTTTCCTCCTGTTTGCTGTAGCAACTTTTTTAGGGTGGGGAGAAGGGGAAAGAAGAGTGTTTTTCGAAATGTGAATCTAAATTTATATATAATGTACTTATGTACTTAAATTGATACATTGTTGTACTTGTTCTGAGTCAAATAACATTGTGAATTTGTTACAGCATATGGTAATACAACTACTACATTGTCATTTTTTTCTTGGAAATGTCTTGGCTACACTGCTCAGTTTTGTTTACTACAACTATTTTGTTGTTACTCTAGCAGCTGAAAATCCTAGTAAGCTGCTTAAGTAAAGACATATTTTTAAATGTCATAGATGGAAGTCATAACTGAGGTAAACTACTGAACTACAATGGAATTCTTGACGCATTTTTTGTTCCTATGACACGTGCATACAAGTTATATTTGTACAGTAGATAGCAGATCTCCCCTAGCAAGTAGCTGGTAGCTTTTTTTTTTAACCATATTTGTCACATGTATCACATATCAGGGTGGTGGTTATTTTGGGAACAGTCTACATGACTAAGTACTGCAGTTACACTTTGGAAGATCAAAGGGAAAAACATTTAAGAGGTGACCCTGATTATTTTTTTTCTACATTTTAATTTTATTTAAAAAAAAATCCTGTACTTTGCTAATTTGTAATAGGAGTTACAAAAGTGAACATGTGATAAACAACTGTAATGAGTAGCTGAAATTTCAAATGAACGTATTCATTACCAGAGCATATCTGAAAGATTTGTGGGTCTTCTTTATATATAAGATCTGTTTAAAAATCATCTATGTGATATCTAGAATTTAGTAGTGTGTATTGTGTTTTTGATAAGTATTCATTAACTGTGAAAACTAGTTCTTCATGTTTTGAAGAGACAGCATACATTGAATGTGTCTTGAAATTTTTTAAAAAAAGAAAAACTTTTGGTTCTTTTTATCTTCTGTTTAAGCATCTTATCTTGGGATTAAGTATGCCGGTTTGTGATTTCCACTGTACTTAAAACTTTGAAAATCATGGTGCTAATAAGCACAGATAAGGTATAATCTCGAGAGGGAAATTTTTACTTTTTAGTTTATTGTATTCCTAAAAAGTTATAATAAATGCCAAAAACTAGACTAAAGTTCTCCTATATGTCCTGTTTTCCCTGAACCTCAGTTTCTTGAAAAGATCTCAAAAATGTTTTGAAGTGTGTTTGCATAAATGTACTTGGACTGATACTTGATGCCAATCTGTTTTTCAGGTTGTTGAACAGGGTATGTTTGTCAAGCACTGCAAAGTAGAAGTATATCTGACAGAATTAAAGCTTTGTGAAAATGGAAATATGAACAATGTTGTCACACGAAGATTTAGTAAAGCTGATACAATAGGTATGCACAAGCATTCTCATCAATATATGATTGTTACTTGTTTAAATTGTATTTAATAGTGAGTTCTGAATAAATAAATACATGTAAAATGATAAATGAGCATTGTAACAATTACAAAGGATAGGACTAGTCTTGTTTGGATTGAAATAAGAAATCAAACAAATCAGAATATTTAGGATTATTAATACATTAAAAATACTTCTTATTTTACTGTCTTTGTGTTATTTTGCTATTTCTATAGATTTGCACTTTTCAAAAAGTGAACAGTATGATGATGTTTTTTTACTATCTTTATTAGGTGCCATAGTGCTTTTTCATTGCTTTTGCTGTGTAAGAAATACAATTTTTCATGTGCTTCCATTGATGTCTTTTTCATTCAATTTTTAGTTAATACATAAAGAAAAGAGTATATTACAAAGCACAAGAATGAGTTAGATTTATGAATTAATACCTAAAGCTGATGTACAAAGGTCACTGTTGGGCTATGAGGTGGCAGGCCAGGCACATTCTACGGAGTAACTGAATCCTCTATTAAACCTAGATCTTATATTTATTCATAGTTATTCTACCTGTTCTTTGAACATTGTGTCATTTTTGAAACCATATTTTCATAGTATTTTTGTTGCTGAATATAACAGAACGTACACAAAGATGTTATTGATCACATAAACTCAGATTTTTGGCGTATTTGTACATGTGTGTCTGGGATGAGATTCTTACAGTGAGTTCTGTTTGTGCAATTAGAATTGTGGTTTAGGCTGAGGACATAAAGTCAAGTCCAACCATTACTGTTCATTGCTAGACAGCAGGGGTAGTCTTTTCAGATTTTACTTATAGCGACTTATACTTAATATTTTGCAGAGTGCATACTGTAAAAACAGAATAATTTTCTCTTGTTGGATTTTAATCTTAAATGGATAATCAACTGCTTGTAATGGAATAAAACCTTAGGAATTGTGAAATCTGTCCTTGAAACAAGACTTCAGTGTTGTATATTAACTGCCTTTTTTGGGATCTGTTCTAACTTGGCAAGGTGTACCTTTTTAGTCACTAATCAAACCTAGAAGCTTAGATAAACCAATTAAATGCTATTCAAAATAATATATACCAAATTCAAGCTTTTTTTAGCCATATTGAATTAAATTGTATCATTGGAATTATAGATTATATATAAATTTCTGTTTTTTCTTTCTCTAATCATATGCAGAATGAAAGTTACTTAGATATCCATTCATTTTTATTCTTAGCATAGGAAGAATGATAATTATGATAACATTGTCATGAAAGGTAATGAGAAGACTCACTGGCCGTGTCGTTCTGGACACTGGCCTTAATTGCTTTTGAGTTGTGGACAAGATTCTCTTGGAAGCCTTAAAAACATGTTCTTTCTGAAGCTAAATCTTCTTATGCAGAACAGCAAACTGTGCCATCCTAGCCAGGACATTCAAAACAGTTTCCATATCAGAAAAAGAGCTAGAAAAATAGATACCATTTTTTGAGTAAAACAACAACTGATTTCTGGAATATTTCTCTTACCATCCCTTAAGTTGGTATCAATTGCACTGTGGTGAATGGGCATACTGTACTTTGATCTATTCAAGAAGTTTTAGTGTCTCTATCCGTTATCATTACTTACAGTATTTATTACCCCCAAGAGGTCAAGACAAGACCTTCCTTAATTTAAATATACAGAGGAAATTTTGGAGAACAATAATCTAAGCAGAATCTAATGTTCACTGACCAATCTTCAAATATGTATTATTCCTGGAATTCCTTTGCTCTTCTGCACAAGTAGAAACTAAGCTAAGTTAGTTAGAGATAGAGAGAAAAGAAATAATTGTAGAGGACAGGCCTAATAATGACAGAATACACAATATGCCTCAGACTGTGCATGTTTGAATGTATTGTTTTCGTATTTATACTTGAACAGGCACATTCATTTTAGGTTACAAGTCAACAATTCAATGATAGTTGCTGAAGGAGCAGGGATTAGGATTTTAAAGTCAGAATTGTTTAAGCTATTAGGAAACTATAAAAGAATCTTAGTTTTGTTTCACAGCCTAAAAGCAGCACAATAGCCAAGTGAAATGTAATCTTCCCAGAGTCTTGGTCATAGTACGTACTGTATAGTCATCTGATAGGATTGATGATTCCTGTCCCATAGTAGTTCTGTAAATGAAATTGGAATAGGATTTGTTAATTTAGTACTTTCTAAGAATGAAAGCTGAAATGTTCAAATATTTAACTTTCATGGTTATTAATAAGTTAATGAAAAAATATCTTCTGTAAATTCTGTTTTTAGTGAAAGCCATTGATAAATCTAGATTTTTTTAAGACTGTGCCAACTAGATTCATGCTCATATTCAAATATAGTTCTTTGAAATCACTGGTTGAGAACTGATTCAGATGGAAAAAAAGATTTAAAAAAAAAACAAGCAACTCAAGCTTTGTTTATAGTAACAGGACAAGGAGAATTCTAGTGTTTCAGCACTGATGTTTTTATCCTGAGAATTCAGAGGAACATCTCTCAAAGAGCTTACATTGCTCATGTTTATAATGGTGTTTTCAGTGATCCTCAAGAAGACAGCTGTACTTTTTGTGACTCCTGTTTTGTTTTCTCTGCTAGCTGTTAGGAGAATTGACTGCTGGGAGACTTTGTCACTAATTTAGAAACAGCTAAGTGAAGTTGCTGTGGGGTAGCACTGCACATATTCAAATTAAAGAACTTTCATAAATTTCAATTTTGTAGAAAGCAAATGGAGTTAATTATTTAAACTCCATATGTAAGCAATAGACTACCTCAAAATTATGTTGCTAGCAGATCGAGCAGGAGCTGGTACACCTTTTTATGTTAAATATCTCAGAGACATGAAATCTTTTGTGATCCTTTTAGAATATATTTCTGTACTTCAGTTTTACAGAGTAGTGTTTAATTTCTATGAGTGTGTGTGTTGAACTTAGTGCTAATTGCATTGGGACATAGGTAGTAGAAGGTTAAAAAACAGTGGGATTGAGAAAGGAACAGAATGACTTGCCCTTCCTGCCCCTGGTTTTATTGCCAGTTTCACTTCTAATCATTCTGTCCTCCCACACTCCTGTGTTACTACGCTTTGGGAAATGAGTAGACAGGTACCTAGAGTAGCTCCTGTCATCTCTTATGCTCTTATGTATAGGGATTACTTTGCTAGGAGATTCAGGAGGAAATAAAATACACCTCTGACTATTTCCATCTTAAGGGCATGCCAGCTAGCCACTTCCTGCTTTTTCTACAGCATGATACAGTTGTATGACGGTTTCTACAGTTTGATCCATATTTTGAATATAAGAAAGGGCTATTGATTCTGATGTTTTATTCAGTCTTTCAGTGTTTGTCTAGATAAATGCTGAAGTTCTGTTTTCTCCTTTTCAAAACAGATACAATTGAAAAAGAAATAAGAAAGATCTTCAATATTCCGGGTGAAAAAGAGACCAGATTGTGGAACAAATACATGAGTAATACTTTTGAACCTTTGAATAAACCAGATAGTACCATACAAGATGCTGGTTTATACCAGGGACAGGTACTGTGTAATACCATTTATTTTGTTGTTTGTTTTTTTAATACGTTTATTTTTTTGCTCATGAAGCTATAGCTGTACCCAGTGTGTTTTCCATAATTTTAAAGGTCCTAATAGATTGTATTAAGGATATAGTACTTTTTTTAAACAAAAAGTCACTTCTGATTCTATTTTCGTCATTAAATACATGTTTACTAGTGAATTATAACAAAATGAATATAACATTGCTGTTTTGAACTTGGCAAAACCTGAAATAAGCGATGTTCCTAAGATCTGAGGTATGTTTCTGTAATGAAACTGAATTCGATTAAAATATATATATATATATAGTTTGTCTAAAAGAATATGAAAATAAAAGACTCAAATTTCAGTGTCCTGATTTCAAAAAGAAAGAAAAAATAAAAATATTACAGGGAGAAAAGAGTTCATAAACCTGCTTTTGCATGAGTGTACACCAACACTTAAATACCTTCGTGGGAAGATTTTTTGCAGGACAGTTTTTGTTTTAACTTTACAGTTGAGAATAAATTATACAAATTTAAATTTAAACTGAACAATTTCATCATTGGAATAACTTTTCAGATTACATTGATTCATTACTCTTCAAATCAAGTTGGATTTTTTTCAACAACTGTAGGTTATACTGTTATGCTGCAAATAAGAATGAATAAAATTTGATGGCAGTAATTGTAGGCAAGATTATATTAAAATATTTCCGTTTTCTTTGAAATACTTAACTTTAGCATACTTAACAACAGTGTTTATGTTGTGCCTCAATTTTGTTTTATGGCATGGAAGGTAAATAAACAGTGCACCAAAATAACAGCTTGAAATATTGTGCCCTTTAACTTCACTTAAAGCCTCACACACTTTATTTTCACAATGCACAGGTCCTGCTGTAAGGACCTGTATCTCCCATAAAAGATTTATGTCAAAGATATCATGCAAATTGCCTCTATCCCAGTGAAACATTAACTATGAAGTGTGCATGGTCTAATATAGCCATAAAAAGATCTGCTGGTGACATCTGTACTTTAAGGAAAACAAATATTGTTCAAAACAATTTAACCATGGTTTCTGAAAATGTTAAATGTCCCAGTAGAGTATGTGTGTTTGGATCAGTTGTACTTGCTGACACTCAAGGTTGATATTTTTCTTGTCAAGCCTCTTAATTTAGTGGTAGTTATTCTATTAGTCTATCTAATCTAATAGTTACTTTTTACTGTGTAATTCTAAACTGTGTGTGTGACTGGTGAGTGAGTTAATGTTTTGAATTCAGCAGTTGATTTCTGAATTGAGCCTTTAAGGATTCCATTGAACTCATGCATCTGCGTCTTTCATTTACTAGTCTCTGAAAACCAGGGGAAGGAAGAATGGGCAGAATGTGTTACAGCATTCAAGACTCAAAATAGTAAACCACTATTTTCCAGGCAGAAAACTGTGATAGAAAGCTGGTTTTCAGTGGTTTTCTTAGTGTGTGCAGACTGAAAATGTGATCTCATCTTCAAGAGACAGCATGATTTATGTAAGAGTCTGAGGACAAGTATATACATGAATATGTGCATTATAGTATGTGTCAGTGTCGACACACAAAAGTATAGCGTAGCAGTTAGTTAGCATCCTGAAATATTAGTGTACAATTACATGAAATTATTTGTACTTGAAACTAGGAGTTAGTTTCAGTTGAGATATTAGAATCTATTTGCCATTTCAGATATGCAATGGTTGGCCTTCAGCTCGTGTTGTCCTGCTGAGATCCTCATCTGATGTACCAGACCATATTCAGCTGTATCT
>JANHGO010000069.1:48643605-48657462 GCA_024606505.1 Aquila spilogaster
CGCAGGCCTTTGCGTTTCCTTTCATTGAACTTCAGGAGGTTCCTCTCTGCCCATTTCTCCAGCTTGTCGAGGTCTGTCTGAATGGCAGCACACCCATCTGGTGTATCAGTCCCTCCTCCTGTTTTCCTGTCATCTCTCATCTTGCTGAGGGTGCACTCCGTCCTCACGTTCTGGGCATTAATAAAGATGTTAGAGATTACAGAACCTAGTACTGACCTCTGGAGTATACCACTAGTGACTGGCCTCCAACTGGACTTTGTGCCACTGGTCAGAATTATCTGGGCCCAGCCATTCAGCTGGTTTTAATCCATTTCACTGTACACTTCAGTAACCCCTGCTTCATCTGCTTGTCTATGGGGATGTTACAGGAGACAGTGTCAAAAGGCTTACTGAAGCTGAGGTAAACAATATCCATTGCTCCCCCCCTCATCTGCCAAGCTAGTTATCTCATCATAGAAGGGTATCAGGCTGGCTAAGCAACATTTCCATTTTATAAATCCATGCTGACTCGTCCTTGTCACCTTGTCCTTCATATGTCTGGAAGTGGTTTCCAGGATTAGTTGGTCCATCACTTTCTGTGGGATTGAGATGAGGCAGACTAGCCTGTAGTTCCCCAGATCTTCTCTCTTGCCCTCTTGAAGATATCAGTGCCATTTGCTCTCTTCCAGTCTTCAGGGACCTCTCCCAATAGCCAGGACCTTTCAAAAATAAACAAGACTGCCATCACAGTAACATCAACCAGCATCCCATCAGACCCCATGGTCTTATGTATCTCCAGTGTGTTTAGGTGCCCCCTAACCTGATTGTTGTCCACTGAGGGTAGGTCAGCCTTGCTCCAGATTTTGGTTTCAGGGGTGTGGGATTCTTGAAAACTGGTCTTACTGGTAAAGACTGACACAAAGAAGGCCTTGAGTAGCTCGGCCTTTTCCGTGTCCTTTGTCACCAGGGCCCCTGTCCCATTTAGCGGTGGCCCATGTTTTCCCTGGTCTTCCTTTTGCTGTTCATGTACTTGTAGAATCTTGTTGCCCTTCATGTCACTTGCCAGATTTAACACCAGGTAGGCTTTGGCTTTCCTGACCTCACCCCTGCATACTGCACAGTATTTCCATGTTCCTTCTGGGTTATCTGCCTCTGCTTTCACTCAGCCACTTTGTCTTGATGTCTGAGCTCGGTCAGGAGCAACCTGTTCATCCATGCAGGCTTCCTCCTGCCTTTGATTTTTCCACTTGTCAGGATGGACCATTCTTGAGCTTAGAGGAGATGGTCCTTGAATATCAACCAGCTTTCTTGGGCCCCTCTTTTCTCCAGGACTGTATCCCATGGGACTCTTCCAAGCAGATCCCTGAAAAGGCTAAAGTCTGCTCTCCGAAGGCCAGGGTTGTGTTACTGCTTTCTGCCCTGCTCTCTCTCGGGATCCTGCATTTCACCATCTTATGTTCATTGGAGCCAAGGCCCCAACCTTCACATCCCCAACTAATTCCTCCTTGTTTGTAAGTATCTGATCCAGCCAAGCACCTCTCCTTGTTGGCTCCTCAACCACCTGTGTCAGGAAGCTGTCATAAATGCACTCCAGAACTTTCCTGGATTACTTGCGCCCTGCTGTGTTGTCCCACCAGCAGGTATCACAAGGGTTAAAGTCCCCCGTAAGGACTAGGGCCTGGGAACGTTAGGCTTCTTCCAGTTGTCCGAAGAAGCCTTGTCTGCTTTTTTTTTATCATTGTGATCCAGGCAATGTATAGCAGATGCCCACGGATTATTGGAGGAAAACAGTTGTTCTGGTTGCCGTTGTTTTTGCTGACATCCGTATTTATGTCTCTGCTGTGGATCACTATGGGAGTTAAAGTTTAGAGCAGTTTAACGATGGGCTTAATGAAGCGTGTAGGGAAGTCAGTATCTAATGGGAGTTACCATCTATTTTGGCATAGGACTACAGTAAAGTTTGGTTTTTAACCTGTCTTTTGCTGGACTGTTAAAATGCTAAACTAGAATAAATAATTTTGGGGGTTTTGTTTGTTAGATCATGAAAAGTTACCGTTCAAATTTATCTGTTACATAGTTCCTGATGTTTTTCTAGCTATGTTGAGAATTTTGTTTACTCTTCTCCTGCATGTGAGAAACTAGGCCATTTACTGATTATTGGTTTTTTTACAACCAGAGTTTAAAATTGATTGTTTTTGTCAAGCAAGTAACTGTATTCTTTGGACATCTTTCTGTGGTGTTTGAACACCACAGTAACATTAATACACACTGAAGTTGGCATACTACTAAAAGGACATATACTTTGTCTTAGAACCTTGCAATTAAAGCATAATTGAGTTTTTGTTGCACATTTGATTACTCATTTTGTCTTAGGAGATTCCTAAGTCAATGCAGTTGTTTTATGAGTAGATACTTGTTGGTCATTCTTTTTGTACAATTTTAAAGGCAGAACTGAAGTATAGCAATACATTCAGCATTAGCACTTACTGTCGTCTCAGGGTTTTTTATTATCCTTACTTTGATCTTATTTTTTTGTTTTAAATGGTGGAGGGGATTTCTGCCAACATTGTTACAAAGTTTTGCCATAAGTATTGAAATGTATTAAAAGCTCTAAGAGCTGTGAATGAATTCTGTTCTTCTCTGTACACAGGATTTAGCAATGTAAGCAGCCGTAAGCAAATAGAAAGGCTGCACACCTCAGAGGAGTAGGAGTCTCTTACTGTTTTACCTGTTGTTATCACTTTGTATTTGATAGCAAATGCTATCAAGGAATAAAACTACTCATGGTGATCTTCTCTAAGAAACAAATTAACTTGTTTTTAGTTTTTGGTGCAAACCAGACTTTTATTTATGTAGCTCATTCTGGTTTCTTTTAATTTTTTAGAGAACAGTTATACATTCAGGTTTTAAATTTAAAATGTGTTGCATTTTAATTTGGTTTAAATCATAAAAAAACTTCAAATTTGTTTTAAAACGTTCAATTTCAGTTCAAAATTACTCAGTTCAAGTAGCTTCTAAAATAATTACATGTATGAATGTGCATAATTTAACTTCTGTCTTGAATTTTAAGTAAGGTTAAACTGACTTCAGTTTTAGATCTTTCTTGTGGATACTGTATTTTACTTCTTTGAAGATAATGTTCAAAGAAGAGGATTTAGATTGATAAAGGAAATCTACAGGAAAGCTTTATGAATGTTGGGTCAGAATACGTTCAAAATTAAGTAACATTTTCTTGACATGGTAATATATCTTTTGGAAAAGGTTTATTAATAAAAAGTTGAAAATCAATGCGAAAATATACTCGGGAAGATTTCCTGTGTAAAAATGTTTATCTCCTTGCAGAGTTAAGTTCTTGAAAGGTGCTTAAAAAAATACTGAGCATGCAGAATTTCTTCTCTTAATATTGTGATATGTATTTCAAAGCTTTCCAATGACAGCTGGAGCTTTTTGCAAACCACTTGGAGTTGCATAGGGCCCACAAAAACATGAAGGTGCATAAATTCCTTTGAGTATTCAGAGCCTTTTCCATGGTTATCTGTAAGATTTGATCAGAAAAAGAAAAATACACTGCAAGATAGCTGTGTATTGTATTTAATTGCTACATTCAGACGGTCTTTGTGATTAAAATTATCAATATTCTTATATTTAAAAATAGTCTTAAACAGTGGGTATGAGTGATAATGCTATTACTTTTGGAAAAAAAGGTTTTTAAAGGTTATTTAGTATTGTACATAATATCCTGGATTTTTTTAACAATATGAATAGATTTTAATTAAGTGGTTTCATGCTGCTATTAAACTAACCTTGAAGTATGTACCTTAATCATTTTTGTATCTTGTATCAACATCCATTTATGGTTAAATGAAAACTTCATAAAATTTCCATGTTAGAAGCTTCACATTCTAGGTTTTAGAACATCAAAATATCTATAGTCATACTATAAACTGAAAACAATTTTTTTAGTACAGTGGCCTGTGATTTTTTTGTTTGTTTGCTTGCTTTTTGTTTTTAATAGCTCTATTTCTTCAACATGATATGAAAGTATAAAATACTGTGAAGCATTTCAAGTTTTAAAAGTTGGATTCTGAATGCTGCATGTCCTAGGTATTTTTAGTGCTTTGCCCACTTTCTAAAAAATATTTCTTTTCCATGCTTGTTTATATGCATTGTTCATTTGTTAGCATTCTTTCATAGTTTTTAATATCTCAGCATTTTTATCTAATTTATCATTTTCATATTTTTAAAGGTCCCCAGGTGCATCCAATTTTTCAACTTTACCAAAGATCTCTCCATCTCTATCAAATAATTATAACAACATGAACAACAGAAAGTAAGCTATATACCTTAAAACGTTATTTAATTTAATCGCCCCAGTGTGACAGAAACAAATTTCGATGTTTTATAACTCCTAGCTTAAGGATTTTGATTTGTTTTGCAATATTTGGGTTGTGAATTGTTACTGGTCACTATTCCATAGTGTAGGTATTGTAACGCATGATATCAGGAAATGAAACACAGTTAAAGATGTTTGGTAACTCTTAGTGCTCAGTAGAATAGATGCTAAAAAGAATGTTGAGCATTGTAAGAAAATATATAAAGACTTCATTTAGAGTTTGTCATGCTAAAAATACATTGTTGTTATTATCCTGCCTGAATTTAGATGGACAACAAAAAAAAAGCATAAACTACTTACATTTATGGTGGTCAGGTTTTCCCTTATTTATTATGGTAAGGTATAATAGCAGCATATGTGATATCACACATTGATTTGAGACCACTACAGCTGAATTGTTTTAGCTATAATTGTTGTCATAATTAATCAGTGGCTATAATCACAATCAGCAACTTCTCTGTCTTAGTGCTAGAAGATTTGAGAGAGATCAGTCTGATAGGTGTGCTTGAACATTACAATGAGCAGAGGCTTAGTAAAAGAGGCTTCTCACTTTTAAGAGTTTTCTCCTTTATATTCCAAATCAGAAGTTTAATAAAGAATGTGATAAAACTCTAAAAGAAGAGCTTTCATATTCCAGTGGCCAACTTTGTGTGTAATCTTTTTTTGTTGTACACAACTGTAAAAAAGTTGGTGAATATAGAAAAACATGGAATTATTTCGCTTTAACAGATAATGGAGCATCTTTCAAATGCTTGAAACCAGAGAGCACTCATCTTTAATGCAAGCTGGGGGAAATTGAAGAGGCTTATTCTTACAATTCATTCAAATTTAAAATATTTTTCCAAACATGCATTTTGTGATCAAACATGAAGATGTTAAATATTAAAAAGGTGACATAAATATTAAATATCTTATACAATATCTTCCAGTTAAATACTGCATTTATCAGAAGTGATTTTTCCTAAGGGGTGAAGTGTCACTTGTGCTTCTACCAATTGTGAGTAGCCCCAACTCTCACTGTTAAACAGTTGAAATCCATGTATTTAACTGCAGTCTATTGTACTCTGTGTGTGAATGTGTAGTAAATAAAAAATATATTGTATCTATGATTGTGTGAAAAATTACTTGACCAGAGCTGAGCCTCCAGCTGAGAACTAATCTCTCCTTCCCCCATTGCTTATGTGAAAGACAGTTGTAACGCCAAAGCCAAACCTTAACAGTTACTTTTTCCTAGGGATCCACCATTTTAAATCCAGCAAGCCTTTCTTCTTTTTTATTATTTTTCCTCTTTTTTTTTTTTTTTTTTTTTTTTTTTAGTGTTAGCTTTTCCCTAGTGATGCTGTAGTTATTTTTAGGAAGCACTTATGAAACCTGTTGCCAGCTCTTCAGCTTTTAAAGATAGTTTTTTCACTTGCTTTAGCTGATTTTATTTTTATTTCTTGGTTTATTTTGGAGCCCAAATGGGAGCTTTTAGAACTTAAGGTAAAATTCTGGGGTTGTTGGTTTGTTTGTTTGTTTGTTTTTAATTTGAGGATTTTCAACAGAAATATTAGTTTAAAAGGAAGTGATATAAAATTCAGATTTGATAAGGGATTGGTCCCTTGAAGCGCCCTAACACTAAGTTAAACATTTGTAAATCAGGTAGTAGGTACATGTTCTCTATAGTGTTATGAAATACCAGCCATTTTTCTCTTGTAACTCAAAACACTGTATATCTGGATGTTATGTAAGGCAGATATTCAGTGCAGAAGTATATGGTTTTCCTTACAATGCAGTAATCCAATTATGATGAGTTTAAAACAAATATTTTAAAAACCACAGATTTATAGTTTACTACAATATATAATACAGGAGAATCTTTAGCAGCACTTCTGTCAGAATACATGTTCAGGATTAATTAGCTCAGTGATAGAGAAGTTATATCCATTAATACACTATGTACTTTACATACTGTTGCATTAAGAATTTTTGTGTTGCATTAAGAATTTTTGGCTTCAAAAGGTAAAAGGAAAGATATTTCTCTGTATTTATTTGTATTATTTCATTCTAGGTTAAGATCAGTTTCTTCCTATGTTCTACTCTTCTCACAAATACCTCCTTGTCTAAGAAAGCACTTCTTTTCCATTAATTAATGCTATCTTCTTTTCATTACTTTCTTAATTAACTACTTAATGTCAGCTTTGTCTGGAATTTCTTTTCATATTACTGCCTTGTTGTATCTTACATTGCACGTTTCCTTTAGTACAATAGCAAAATTATACATTTGCGGCTTTCCAGGATCCATTGGCACCTCCATATGGATGTGAGATGCTGTACCCCTAAAAGAAATACCAGCATTTGTTTTGAAGATAATTGTAGCTGACAAAGCTGATTTGTAAGGCAGAAAAAGCAAACAACAGGTTGTGTGTAGTAATAGTCATAAATGCTAGTCGTTGCAAGACTGTTTTTGCAATGATTATAGCTCAGCTATAGAGTACAAATTATGTTAAAACTCTGAAAAGTATCGTGTTTCTTTATATGATACACATTTCTGTAATACTTGTCTAATCCAGGAAGTGTTTTGAGTAATAGCAAGCCTCAAATTGGTAAATATTTATGTGTTGAGATAGTCATACATTAGATAATAGAAATAGCTTGTGCAAATTTTATCAGGTCTAAAGCCTTCATTTCTGTAAATGTGAGTTTGCATTTGATGGAATGGAGGATTCCAAATAATTGATCATTGATGTTCTTTTGCCTTTACAGGTGATCTTGTTGAAAGAATAACATAGGAGGATTAGCATAATATGTGTTAGTGGATTCAGAAGAGCAGGGAGAGACGCATCATTTAGGTCTTACTGGAATTTCTGTTTATTGCTGTTATAAAGCAATACATTTCTTGTCGTGGTATTTTTTAAATTATGTGAGGAGGGGATTAAAAACAGTTGAATAGGGATTTTGCTTGGGTAATTAAGTGAAAAGTTGTTTTGTTTTCTTCATTTGTAACCATTGTTTCAGGCTCTAAAATGACTTGCTTCATCGTTCAGTAGTGTCAGCTTGTCAGAAGACGGACAGCTGGCAGCTTTGTTCACATGCTTGGTGTATTTCAATATGCTTACATCAAGAAGTATAAATGTTCATTACATCACCTGTAGAAACAGTTTCTTCATGTTGCACCTGACATAGGCAAATATTATGAGGAAGGTGATTTTTTTTTTTTTTTTTTAACTTAAGTAGATATTATAATGTTACCTTTTGCTCTCCAGACGATGATCATGAACAATAACAAAGACACTAGCCTTTGTGTAGTGACATGGGCCTCTCCCGCTGCTTCAGGCATCTCTAAAAATTGATGGAGCCCAATTACGGGTTTGTTAAAAGTGGCTGGTCACAAAAACACATTGGCGGTGCATTAAAGTGGTTGAAATACTACAGAGTTCAGTACATACTCCAAAGTTTTAATTTTCTGGGCTCGTTCTTGCAACTCAAATTCCTTTTGCAGCACCTGTTGTTGGTATATGGCACTGCATTGTCATATTGTGTCCTTTCCAAAGCTAGTGATGCTGTTGCAAACTTCTCTGTTCCAAATTCATGCTTCCCAGAACTTCAGCTATACAGTGAGTACTCTAGATTCATCATCTGAAAGCTGCTTTGAGATTTAAAGGCAGGATACAGACAGCACATATAAGTCATTTCAAATATGGCACATGCAACTCAAAATTTACAGATTTACAGATAATAAAATCTCATTTGGAAACCTCCCTTTACCATTTTCACTACTTCAAGAACAAGTCTAGCTGTTCAAGGGTCTGAAGATGGTTTCATTTTTTCAAGTCTTGCCTTATTTTTTGAGCAACAATTTCTTCCAAGAGCCATCAGTGTTTTCTTTCTGTTATTGCCCTTATGTGACAGCCTCATTCTCATACTACCCCTCTGCTTTTCCATGCATTGTTCCTTCATTAAAGGCAACTTTCTAAAGGTTTTGCAGAAAAAGCAGATGGAGGTTGGGGATATGCTATCATAAGTTACTTTTTTTAGGGCATTTCTGTTTGAATGACGTTTATGTAGACTTGCCTTGTATCTTTACTTGCTTTCCATTGTTAGCCATTTACTACTGACTATTAATAATACTTTATTTTTTGTCCAGTCTCAAAACCATGAAAAGCAGAGGCACAATGTAATTTAAATAAAAATAATTCTTCCAGCAAAAAATGAAGTTTGCAGACAGATAAAACTGTAAAGAGACATCTCCTAGTCTCCTGCACATAGTAGGTGCTGTATTTTGCTGGATATGTTTTGATAAAATATCACAGAACCCTGAAAGAGAAATATATGAATAGACCTGACTCACAGGATGACTGTGGTAACAATATTCTCTAAACCCCTCAAATATATTTCTGTGGGCCAGTACAGAAGATGAAAGAGCTCCGAAATGGCTTTCCCTTTTGAGAAGTAAACTCTGACAGTTTGTCCCTTAGAGCACAGCAACACTGGGAATCTATCTGCATTACAATTATCTTGAACTAAATTAGCGTGATGTTACTCCAATTGCATTTCCCAGCTTTCTAGTGTCCCTCCTAAGGTGGCAGTTCGTTAAGGGGGGAAAGCTGCAGAGAAGGAAAAAGGGCAGTAAAAATCCCCAGGAAAATCACATTTAATCTGTTTATTATCCCTACATCTCCTAAATTTCCAAAAGAAATTTCTCTTCTGTTAACCATGTGAAAAGTGTAATCTCTGAGTCAGGTGAGGAAAGCAGTAGGAAGCAAGCAGGGCTGAAAGTAGAAGCTTATTGTGCACCCTGTACGTGTGCATTTTTATTGCTGCTGTGTGCTGTTGAGCTGGGTTGGGGGCTTGGTTGTATTGTGGAGGTTGCATTAGCACCAGTGGCAAACTTGTGCTTTTCCTTCCTGGGGGATCTAAGGCTTGCCAACTGAAGGGAACAGGGGTTGATTGCAGTAGCTGGACTGCAGCTGCAAAGGGAGATGGAAGGTAATCTTCCCTGGGGATCTCTCATGCATGGGTGAACCAGGGACTAATGATAGGGAGGGGTTGACCACAGAAGCAAGCTTGAAGGGTATGTGGGCCCTGGAGTTCAAAAAGTATCTTGTATAAACCAGGGTGAAGCATTTAAGTTAGGGTTAAGCTGAATGGGCAAAACTAACTTTACAGGGATTTTTCATGGAGAATGACCAGTAAACACAATGCCACTTAGCTAGTTTGGGGGCAAGCCAGAGAGCAGAGAAACTGCACATGTATGGAAGAGGGAAGGACTGATAGAAGAGTCAACTATTAAATGATCAGATGTAAAAGTTTGAGAACACCAGCTTTATGAACAGTGGAGCTACAAACTACACAGATTTCTGAGGCCATCGAAAGAGGGAGAATTTTTCTTCCCCTTCTGTTTGAATTTTTCAATAATCTTGTGATTAAAACAAAACTGTTATTCATGAAAAGTGAGTAATTGTGCACTATGGGGACGGTTGGAATTCAGTTGGATGTAAAGAGTGTGATACTGTTTCAGGAGTAATGGCTGGAGTGTACCATTGGGCACTTGCATACTCAGACTTTTACAATTATAAATCTCAATTAGTTATGAGGATTGATTCTTTGCCCTGCATATTTTTCCTTGTCATTCTTAGCAATTGACTTTCAAATTTCTGTTCAAGTTGCTTCTAATGTGAATAACGCTTAGTGACTGCAGAAATACTTTTGAACTTTAGCCAAAGCTACTATCATGCAGATTTCATTATGATCAGTCCCTGAAATAGTTTAAGAAAGCGTTTAACCTTTCTGGTTGATTGTTTTTTCTAACAACTGTAATATTGCAGAGCATCCTCTTACAAGATTCTTTTGCCTTTCTAGTGTTCTCGGATATGCTTACTTTACTGTTTTGAGGGTTATTCTATATTTAGTATTTGCACGATTTCATCTGGAAACAAATTGCTTTAAATCTTACCATTTTGCCTATTTCAGTCTTCTCCAGTTTCTCCAAACAGATGCATCATAGAGATTTATAATGAAGTTGTTACAAGGCATTTTGCGCATTGTTTTACCTCTCAAGGCTTTCCTGCATTTGCATGCTCGATTGTGCTGTCCTAGCAGGGAAGCTATAAATAGACTCTCTGATGCAGTGAGGCAGCTATGCCACAGTGGCCTTGGAAATCTCAGCTTTCACCTGTAACTCTGCATTCCCATTCCCACCGACCTCATTCTTGCAGTAGCAGAATGCAAAAGGGACGTAAATGATTGATTGCTGCTGGTGGTGTCTAAAGTCTGAGTGTATTAAATTTGATGGAGCAATGAAGAATAGAGTAAGCTGTGAAGCTGCTCCTATCAAAAAGGGGTAGGGATATAATAATTACAGTTATTGCAGTACATTATATTTTGGTTGTTTGCACAGGTGACTTTTAAATTGAAATTAATGTTATTACCAAAGTTAAATACTTTTTTAAAATCCTTTCTTGTTCACAGAAGTTACTTTAACATTTTTAATCATTTGAGTTTATAAAAGTACGTCTATGTATTAAAGTACTATAGAGTACATGTTTACATTGTGAAAGATGTTTTGTTTTTTTACAGTGTGAAAAATTCAAACTATTGTCTCCCATCATATACTGCTTATAAGAATTATGATTATTCAGAGCCAGGAAGACACAATGAGCAGCCAGGCCTGTGTGGCCTGAGTAACTTGGGGAATACATGTTTCATGAATTCAGCAATTCAGGTATGTACTTTAGAATAAAACGAGCTTGTCTTATTACTTGGAAACTAATATTTTGTTATATTTTGCCATGTTTGGAAACTGATATTAAGGGACTTCATTAAGTAGCAGGATAGGATTAAAAGTGAGGAAATAATACATCTATATTGGTATACTAGGAAAGTTGATTTACATAGCTGCATTCATTGTTTCCCCTGTTTTTGCATGGTGATCTATGTCAGAAAGAGATTTGACCAGCATTTTACATGAGTGAGCCCTTAAGTCGGATTTTCTGCTTTTTGCAATGATTGCCATGCCTGCATGTCACGAAAAATACTTTTCAATTTGAGATGCACTTGAGTACAGATCGCAGTGCTGAATTGTCAAAAAGTAAATGACTGGTGGATTACTGGGCCTTTATGTCTAACTAATTATCATGCACTTTTAGTGCGCAGGTTAACATGCAGGGAACCTTTGAACATATTTCCCTTTGACCTTTCCCCTTTGAATAGCTGCTATTTCATGGATGAGATGTTTTAAAGGAATGTAATAGCTTGTTTCTTTGCTATGATTGCAAGAGAAATACTAGTATAGCTAGTATTACTCTTATCAAGACAAAAAAAACTTAGTCCTTTTAAGTGGACGCTGCAGTGGTAGATTAACAATCAGAAAGTACTAGTGGTTTAATTTGGTTTGGGTTAGTTCTGGAACTCGTGTTTTGTCATAAAAGCAGTCTTATGTCAAAAAACTGTAAAATGTATTTAAGTTCTTGCTCACATTTTTTTCCTGCTGAGTGTAAACAAAACGTCCTTCAGAGTTAATCTCCTCCTTTGTCATCACAAGTGTTCCCGACTTATGTTTGTGATTTCTTTGGGTGAGATTAAAAAAAAAAAAAGGTTGAATTCCTTCTTTAGCCTGTTCAGGAAAAAAGTAGTTTCAGATATATTTGTAAGCTAAGTTTATGAAGTTGTTGAAATTTGTTCAAAAGAAGAAATACTCCAGAGTTTCATAGTCTCTGCAGATTTTCTATCCCTTCTTTGTATATAGAATCAGAGAATAATTTGGTTTAGAAGGGACACAATGATCACAGGTCCCACCTCCTGTTTGTATCCATTACACTAGCCCTGTCACTGTGCCCTTCTGAGAAGAGTCTGGCTCTGCTTCTCTGTAGTCTCCCATTAGGTAGCTGCAGACAACCACGAGCTCCCTCCTCAGTCTTGTCGTCTTCAGGTTGAACAAATGTGTACAGCTCTCAACATTTCCTTGTATGTTGTTCTCCAGCCCCCTGACTGTGTTGGTGGCCCTTCTCCACTCTTTTCTTACACTGGGGAGCCCTAAGCAGGACAGTGCTCCAACAGCAGTCTCACAAGTGCCAAACAGAGGGGAAGACTTGCTTCCCTTTGCCTCTGGCTACTATTGCTAATACAGCCCAGCTTGCAGTTGGCCACCTTTCCCACAGGGATGCACTGCTGGCTCTTCCACAGAACAGGACCACTGGGTCATATTATGCAAAGCTGCTTTCTAGACAGTCAGCCCTCAGCCGGTAGTGGTATATGGGGTTATTCCATACTTATATAAATAAGGCATCCATAAAATTAAATTTATTCTTGTTTCTAAAAACGTTTTCATGAGGATACTTGAAGAGAAGTTGAACAGTGCAGGAAGTAATTCAAATTTTTTTTAGCATGCTGCACTGAAAGATGGCTAAACTGAAAGGGGGAGGCACACGTGTTTTGCAGCGTCCGTTCTAAATAAAAATGCTATATGTAACCTCTCTGAATTACTGAATTGCATCATTATGCTATTGTAAAGAAGAAAAAAGAATATATTTTTGTCTAGTGTGTGAACTAGAATTGTCTTTTAAAAGTTGAGTTCAAGTAATATTCTTAGTACATAGTGAAATACTTTTTATGATGCTACACTGTCAGGCTAGACTGATTAAAAACAAGGGTAATTTTGATTACTTATTCAAACCTTTGTTAAACTGGTATACATGAATTTGCATATATGTAGATTTAAAAGTAAAAAAAACCTTTTAGGTGAAAATTACAAGCATGGGTTATTGCCTTTAAGAATCTTATACAGCTTAACAAACTTAAAACAGTTCACATCAGTATCCCATTGTGTTAACTGGATTTAATTCTGAGGTCTGGTCTCTAAATTATGTCAGCTTTGACTTCATTGCTTTTCACTTATATCTAGGGAATCAAGTGTTCAGATAAGTTCTGAGAAACTGTAGTGTAAATTAATAAATTCAGTTTTGCTGATTCACAAGGCAGTGCTCTGGGTAAGAAAAATCAGGTGTTTCTTGAGCAGTGCAGCTTTTAGTTTGGCATAGTACCTTTAGTATGTCCTTGATGTGTGTTTTTTCAAATGCATTATTTGGCAGCTTTCTTAGCAAGGAAGTGTAAAGTATCTTTCAGTTCCACCTACTATCTCTCTCCAAAAAAGTGTTGTTCAGAGTTTAATATTATCTAAGAATTCCGTGAAAGTGCTTTTTAGTGGAATTATGACAAGTTCTTAACACACCGAGGTCTCACAGACTGCGAGTTCTACTGTCGTCTTCCTCTTGCCACCACTTAACTTCTACATTTTTTCCAATTACATGAAAGCATACATTTCACTGCACTAATTTGCCATTAATTTCACCTCCTACTGTTACCGGAGTAATACTGGATTATTCTGGCTAGAGGTGTAATGCCTATGGCTGAAGCACTCTGAACACAGTTGACATTGAGTTGCTGGAGCGTGTTCAGAGGAGGGCAACCAAGTTGGTGAGGGGCCTGGAGCACAAGTCTTATGAGGA
>JANHGO010000069.1:48657562-48687300 GCA_024606505.1 Aquila spilogaster
TGAATCATTAACTCTTTAACTCCCAGTACCTTAAATGATGTTATGATGTGGAATACTGATAACAAATGTCATAAAACTATGACGCTTTATCATATTCTGAGGTGTTAAGATAAGGCTGAGCAGCCTGTAATTTACTGTATTTTCTGTCTTGCTGCCTTGAAGATATGATTGCCATATTTTCCAGTCTTCAGGACTCTACCAGTAGCTGTGATCTTTCAGAGATAAATGAGTAACGTTACAGTAATACCAGCCAGTGCTTTCAGCAGTTGATGCATCTTGTCTGGCCCCATCTCATGCATCTCCTGTGTGTTTAGATGTTCCTGAACCTGATCATCCTCCACTGGGGTAATTCTTGCTCCAGATTTTGGCCTCAGAGGCCTGCAGTTCCTGAGAGTTGGTAAGCAGTAAGGCATTTAAGGACCTTAGCATTTCCTGTGCCCTTTGTCACTAGGGTCTCTGCCTTATTTAGCAGTAGCCCATGCTTTCCCTTGTCTCCTTTTGCTGTTTGTATACTTTTAGAATCTTTCTTGTTGCCTTTCATATCACTTGCCAGATTTAACACCACGTAGGTGTTACATAGGTATTTGCATGTCCCTTGTTCAAGTGTGCGTAGCTACATTTGTACGTTTTACTGACAAGAATATGGTTAGTATCTGCATTATAGCCTGTAATATTTTATATCAGTTATGAATTATGAATCTTTTTATATTGTAATTTATTACCCTGGTGTCAGTCTGTGTTGAGAATAGAGAAATAAAGGGGGCTATTTGTTCTGTGTTGTAGAATATCTAAAGTTACAAAGGACCTACAGGGATCGTTGAGTATTAGTTTCAATCTTAATTCCAGTTCTTCAGTTTTAGTCTTGTGTTTTGGTTTCTTTAGTCACTGTGTCAGCTCAGAATAACTTGTAAATGAGATCACTGTTCCTGGAATATTTTTGTTTGTTTGTTTAATAGTCTTATTGTTTGATTATGGGTTTTCAAGGAGCTATGGAATGTCTGCAAAGATGCGCTTATAAATCTGAATTAACAGAACAAGTCATTTGCAAAGTGCTTCTTGAAAGTATATTTGGAGAAGAATAGTAGACTGAAGTCATGGTCCATATTGACAATGGGAGTTAAGATGGCTTTGTAGCTGATAAGCAGGCACTGGCAAAAGAAGTCTTTGGATTTTCAGGGAACTTGCTTCATTTCACTAATATAAGCAGTAAGCAAATACATTAGGATTTGAACATAAACCTTGATCTGCCAATAAGACCAGACTACTTTACAGTTTTGACTAGAATTTTTTGTTTAGTCTTCTGCGCATATTGAACAAAAACTCAGAGCAAAATTGTTTTTACTACCCAGAATCTTTCTGGTAGCTTGTCCATGGGAAAGAATATAGTCTGGATTCAGTTGTCCCTCAGCATGGATAAAAGAGCATTCTTGTACAATTTTGAGTTCAGCGGTCAGCTGTATCACTATGTTAAATAGATATCTACGAAGTTTTGAGATAGAGATGTTGAACGTTAGTCATACTTCTCATTTATTTTCCTGGTTAATGAGATGAAGTGCTGAAAAAGTGCTGCTTTCTGCTTTTCTTTTGCAACAAGGTAATGCTAGGTTAAAAAAGAAAACAAAAAAACCCCAAGATGTTGCAGTTGTTTTAGTGTTAGATACTTTTTAAAGAACTGAAGGTAGGGCAGTACTTTGAGCATTAGCACTTACTGTCCATTCCAAGTCTTTTGTTATCCTTGTTTTCATTTTCTTTTTAATAATGGGAGAATTTCTGCCAATGTGGTTACCAAAGTTTTCCCACAAGAATTGAAATGTACTAGAAGCTCTTAAGGAGCTATGAAGGAATGATGTTAATCTTTGTACACAGGATTTGGTAATGTAAGCAGATAGGCTGCACACCTCAGAGTTGTATGAATCTTACTATTTTACATATCATTATTGTTTGCTCTTTGATAGCAGATGCTGAGTTTTAAGTAGTTATTTTACTGTACAGGCAGCAGCTCATCAGAGAAGGGAGTAAAGCTACAGATTGTTCTCTAAGGAACAAATTAACTTATTTTTGCTGAAAACCAGATCCCTTTTTTTGTAGCTTTTTCTGGTTTCTTTGAATTGTGAGACTGCAATTATTATACATGAAGTTCTGAGTTTTAAAACAGTATTGCAGTAGAATTTGTCTTAAGTTATATAAAAGTTTCAGATTTGTTTTGGAAATCTAGATTTCCATTCAAAACACTTCAATACAAATAGCTTCTTTAAAAAGTAGTGAATGTGCATTATTTAATTTGTGTCTTGTTCAAATTAACTTGAACTAATAACTTGAGTTTTTTATCTTTCTTGTGGGCACATCTGTGTATATTACTTTGAAGATAATGATCAAAAAAGATTAAGATTGATAAAGGAAATCGTACAGGAAAACTGTTCAGTAATATTTTTCTTAACGTGACAAAACATCTTCTCTTTTGGAAAAAAATTATTAATCAAAAGTTTAAAATTAATGTTAAAATATAGTAGGAAAAACTCCCAGAGTAAAAATGCCTCTCTCTTTGCCGTGTTCAGTGCTTGTGCTTAAAATATCATGAGCATACAAAATTTCTTGTCTTAATATTGTGAGATGTATTTCAAAGCATTGCAAGGACAGCTGGAGCTTTTTCTAACCCAGCTGGATTGCATAGAGCCCACAAAAAAAAAAAAAACCACAAAAGCATGAAAATGCCTAAAAATCATTGAGTATTCATAGCCTTTCATGTGGTTTTCTGTAAGATCTAGAGTAGAAGAGAAAGGAAAAGAAAAAACACAGCAAGATTTCCGTATATTGTATACATTACATTAAGGGGATCTTTATGATTGAAGTATTCGTTATTCTTACGTTTAAGAATACGCTTAAGCAATGGGGATGAGCGATAATGGTGTTATTTCCAGCTGAAGAGGTTTTAAAATTTGCTTACTATTCTGCATAATAATCTGGAATTCTTTTAACGTTGTTAATAAGACAATCGTACTGAAATGGTTTTATGCTGTTATTAAACTAATATTGGAGTACGTGTCTTAATCATTTTTGTATCACGTCTCAACATTCATTTATGGTTAACTGAAAAAAAACACAATTTTCATGTTAGATTTGCGTTCTAGGTTGTAGAACATTGAAACAGCTGTTGTCTTACTATAAACTGAAAGCAACTTTTTTAGCACAGTGATCAGTGATTTTTTTGTTTGTTTGCTTGTTGCTTATTTTTAATTGCACTTAGTATTCCTTCAACATGATATGAAACTGTTGTGAAGCATTCGGAGAGCTTGCATGTCTCGAGTATTTTTAGTGCTTTGCCCTTTTTAAAAAAGTATTTGCTTTTCATGCTTGTTTATATGCATTGTTCTTTTGTTAGCTTTCTTTCAAGGTTTTTGGTATCTCAGAATTTTTATCTAATTTACCATTTTCGTATTTTTGAAGGTCCCCAGGTGCATCCAATTTTTCAACTTTACCAAAGATCTCTCCATCTCTATCAAATAATTATAACAACATGAACAACAGAAAGTAAGCAATATATCTTACAAACTTTAATTGAATCACCCCAGTGTGACATAAACAAATTTCCATGTTACCTAGCTTAAGGATTTTGATATGTTTTGTCAGTATTTTGATTATGAATTGTTACTGATCGCTATTTTGTAGCATAGGTGTTGTCAAACGTGATAGCAGAAAATGAAACTTCAGTTCAAGACAGTTGATAACTCTTAGTATTCATATGCTAAAAACAACATTGAGCACTGTACAAAAATATATTAGGACTTTATTTTTGGTATGATAAACTCTAAATACGTTAATATTCTGTCTGATTTTACTTGGTCAACAAAAAAGTATTAACTACTATTCCTGATTTGTTGATGCTAAGGTATTATAGCAGTATATATAATAGCACACATTAGGTTTAAGACCACAACAGCTGAATTGTTTTAACTATGGTGATTGTCATCATAGTGATTATAGCCACTGATTAACTATTAGCAATGTAACATCCTTGTCTTAGTGCTAGGAGACTTGAGAGAGATCAGTTTGATTGATGTGCTTGAGCATTACCGTGAGGAGAGGCTTAGCAAAAGAGACTTTTCACTTTTAAGGGCTTTATCCTTTATATGGTGACGTATAAGTTTTGTGAAGATAGCAGTAAGACTTCAGAAGAGCTTCTGTATTCCAGTGACCAACTTTGTGTGTGGTCTTTTGATATGCAACACAACTGTAAAAGTTGGTGAATATAGAAGAACATGGAATTATTTGACTGTAACAGATACTAGGTTGAGCACCTTTGAAATATTTGAAGTCATAAAGCACCATCTCTAATGCAAACTGGGGGAAAACTAAAGAGGCTTATTCTTACAATTCACTCAAATTTAGAATATTTTTCCAAACGTGCATTTTGTGATCAAACATGAAGATGTTAAATATTAAAAAGGTGATATGAATATTAAATATCTTATACAATATCTTCCAGTTAAATACTGCATTTATCAGAAGTGATTTTTCGTAAGGGGTGAAGTGTCACTTGTGCTTCTACCAATTGTGAGTAGCCCCAACTCTCACTGTTAAACAGTTGAAATCCATGTGTTTAACTGCAGTCTATTGTACCCTGTGTGTGA
The DNA here is from genome assembly GCA_024606505.1 of Aquila spilogaster. NCBI lineage: Eukaryota > Metazoa > Chordata > Aves > Accipitriformes > Accipitridae > Aquila > Aquila spilogaster. Next base: position 48,662,191 of record JANHGO010000069.1, read on the forward strand.
ATGTGTAGTAAATAATAAGCAATTTGTATCTATTGTTGTATGAAAAATTACTTGTCTAGAGCTGAGCCTCTAGCTGAGAACTAATCTCTCCTTCCCCCATTGCTTATGCAAAAGACAGTTGTAATGCCAAAAGCAAAGCTTAGCAGACGCTGTTTCCTAGTGAGCACCCATTTTAAGTAGTCAGCAAGTTTTTTTTTCTTTCTATCTATAATGCTAGCATCTCTCTAATGATGCTGTAGTTATTTTTAAGAAGCACTTTTGAAACATGTTGCTAGCTCTTGCAGCTTTTAAAGACAATTTCCTCAGCTGATCTTTTAATTTATGGTTTCTTCTGAAGTCAAAATGGAAGCTTTTGGAACTTCAGATAAAATTTTGGGGTGGCTTTTGTTGTTTTTGTTTTTTAAATTTGAGGATTTTTAACAGAAATACTTGTTCAGAAGGAAATGGTATAAAATTCAGTTTTGTTAAGGAATTGGTCATTTGTAGTGCCTTAAATATAACTTAAACATTTCTAAATCAGAAAGTAGGTTTATGTTCTCTCTAGTGTTATGAAACACCAGCCATTTTTCCTCTTGTAATCTAAAGGAACAGTAGATATGGATGTTATATAAAGTAGATATTCAGTGCAGAAGCATGTTTTTTCTTATAATGCAATAATGGATTGAATCCAATTATGGATTTTTAAAAATATTCTAAAAAACATCACAAATTTACAATTTGATAAAATGTATAATACAGTAAAATCTGTAGTAGCACTTTTGTCAGAATACCCATTCAAGACAAACTAGGTCAATAATAGAGAAATCATACCATTAGTAGACTGTGTACTTGAAAGTATGTGCTGTTGCATTGAGTTTTTGACTTTAAAAGGTAAATGTACTTAATTGTATTACATAATTCTGGGTAGAGATCAGTTTCCTCTTAGTTTCCACTCTTCCCCTAAATATCTCCTTCTCTAAGAAAGAACTTTTCCATTAATTTATGCTATCTTCTCTTCATTGCTTGTTTTGATTAACTACTTATGTCAGCTTAGCCTGAGATTTATTTTCATGTTTCTGCCTTGCTGTCTCTCACATTGCATATTACCTTCAGTACAATAGCATAATTACACATCTGTGGCTCTCCAGGATGCATTGGCACCTCCATATGGACATGAGACGCTGTGACTTTAAGGAAATACCAGCATTTGTTTTGAAGATAATTTTAGCTGACTAAGCTGATTTGTGAGACAGAAAAAGCAAAGGAAAGGTTATATGTAGCAACAGTTATAAGTGGTAGTAGTTTGCAAGCCTGTTACTCCAGTTGTTACAGTGTGACCATAGAATTCTATCAGCATTTTTAATCTGAAAAATACTGTGTTTCCTTGAAATGGTATAGGAATGTATACTGTAAGTGTAGCATAAAATTAAAAAAAAAAAAAAAAAAAATCATCAGAGAATCACAGAATGATTTGGATTGGAAGGGACTTTTAAAGATCACTGCCACAGGCAGCGACCCTCCCTTCTCTGGACCAGATTGCTCCATCCAGCTTGGCCTTGAACACCTGCAGGAATGGAGTAGTCACAGCTTCTCTGGGCAACCAGATCCACTGCTTCACAACTCTCACAGTAAAGGATTTCTTCCCGATGTCTAATCTGAATCTACCCTCTTTTACTTTGAAGCCAATACTTTTAGTCCTACCACTGTACTCCATGCCCTTTACTAATGACTGCTATTAACCTTGTATTTTTTTTGACCAATCTTAAAGGAATGAAGAGGCACAGCGTAGTTCAAACAAAAATAACTTCTAGAAAAAGTGAAGCTTGCAGAATGATAAAGCTATGACAACAAGTCCCCTGTGCGTAGTATGCACTATATTTTTCCTGATGCATTTTGATGGAATATTACTGAAAGCTTCTGCGTAAATGTGATATTTAACTCAAAAAGGAATTTACTGGGTTTCTAGTATCCTCTATAGTCCATTGATGGCCATTATGATTGTTAATCTAATTAATAAATCAGGTAGTATAGTTATTTCATAAGTTGAAGGAATAGGAATATTTATTCCGTGTGCAACAAGTGATAATTGTATTCTCTACATCTCTAAAATGTCTTTCTGTGGACCAGTACAGAAGATGAAATAGAAGTGACTTCCCCTTTTATGAAGGAAATACCAGTAGTTGCTCTCATAGCAAAATTACCACTGGAGATCTCTCAGCATTACAATTATTGTGAATTAAAGTATGATGTTATTCAGTTAATTTAAGGAAATCTTTCACGTGAGGGCACTATAACAGGCACCAATTGCATTTCCTAGCTTTCTAGGTCTCTCCTGAGGTGACAGTTCTTAAAAGGGGGATGAAGCTATGGAGAAGAAAAAAGGAACATGGAAAGCCCCATGCTATTCAATCTGTTTATTACCCCTGCATCTCCTAACTTCCCAAAGAGATCTCTCTTGTATTAACCATATGGAAAGTGTACTTTTTCAATCACATGTGCAACCTGTGAGAAGCACGTTTCTTTTGCAGCAATGACCAGATTGTGCTTTTTCTTCCTGGGGGAACTGAGGCTGCCAGATTAAGGGAGTTGGGGCTGATGACAGTAGCTGGGCTGCAGTTGCAAAGGGAGTTAGAAGGTAATTTTCCCTGGATGAACTCGGGTCTAATGATGGGAAGGAGTTGATCACAGAAAGAAACTCGAAGGGGATGGGGCCTCTGGAGGTTGGAAAATACCTTCTGTAAACTAGAATGAAGGATAGAAACTAGTCTTAAACTGAATAGGCAGAATGAACTTTACAGGGATTTTTACTTGGAGAATGGGCATTGTGCTAATGGACATTTAGCCAGTTTTGAGGCAAGCCAGAGAGCAGGGAAAATGTCTAAGTATGGGAAAGGGAAGTATGGACGCGTGGTTAGGAAAGTCACCTACTAAACTAAAGTGCGTAGATGTAGATGTTTGGCAATAGTTGCTATGAGGAATGGTGGAGCTCAGATATCTGGAGCCATCAAAATATGCAGAAAATCTCTTCTGTTTTTCAATAAATCTTGTTATTAAAACAGAACAACTTCTATCCATGAAAAGTGAGTACTTGTGCACTGTGGGGACGGTTGAAATTCAGTCAGATGTAAAGGGTGTTACACTCTTAAAAAAGATTGGACACTGTTTTTTCCTCAGACTTTTAAATTTGTAAACGTCAATTATTTACCAGATTTCATTATTCGTATGTATATTATTCTTTGTCATTCTTAACATTTGACTTTCACATTTTTGTTCCAATATTTTCTAATGTGAATAATGCTCAGTGACTGCAGAAATCCTCTTGAAGTTTAGCCAAAGCTATCATGCAGATTTCATAATGGTCAATGCCTGAATTAAAGATTTTAAGCATTCTGTTTGGTTGGCCATTAAATATATATATTTTTATTTTATTTATCTTATTTTTTGTATAGCATCATCTTGCAAGATTCTTCTGCTTTTCTAGTGTTCTCTGTTAGGTTTTCTTCACTGTTTTGGCTGTTCTTCTGTATTTAGTATTTTGCATGGCTTCATCTGGAAACAAATTGCTTTAAATCTTACCATTTTACTTATTAGTCTTCTCCAGTTTCACCAAATAGATGCATCATAGCGATTGATGATGAAGTTGTTACAAGGCATTTTGCGCATTCTTTTACCTCTCAAGGCTTTCCTGCATTTGCATGCTGGATTGTGCTGTCCTAGCAAGGAAGCTATAAATAGAATGTCTGATGCAGTGAGGCAGCTATGCCACAGTGGCCTTGGAAATCTCAGCTCTCACCTGTAACTCTGCATTCGCATTCCCACTGTCCTCACTGTTGCAGAAGCAGGATGCAAGAGGGCATAAATGATTGATTGCTGCTGGTGGTGTCTAAAGTCTGAGTGTGTTAAATTTGATGGAGCAGTGAAGAAAAGAGTAGGCTATGAAGCTGCTCCAATCAAAAAGGGGTAGGGATGTAATAATTGCAGTTATTGCAGCGCGTTTGCAGAGGTGACTTTTAAACTGAAATTGATGTTTTTCCCAAAGTTAAATAATTATTTTAATCTTTTCTTTTTCACAGAATTTGCTTTAAAATTTTTAATCATTTACGCTTATGAAGTACTTGTACATATGGAAGTACTGCAGAGTTCCTGTTTACATTGTGAAAGATGGTCTTTTGTTTTTGTTTTTTTTACAGTGTGAAAAATTCAAATTATTGTCTCCCATCATATACTGCCTATAAGAATTACGATTATTCGGAGCCGGGAAGACATAATGAACAGCCAGGCTTGTGTGGCCTGAGTAACTTGGGGAATACGTGTTTCATGAATTCAGCAATTCAGGTATGTACTTGAGAAGAAAATTAGCTTGTTTTATTATTTGGAAACTAATATTTTGTTATGTCTTGCCATATTTGGGAACTAGTATTGAGATTCCATTAAGGAGCGGGATAGGATTAATAGTATGAAATCATGTATCTATATTGGTATACTGGGAAAACTGATTTACGTAGCTGCATTCCTTGCTTCCCCTGTTTCTTGCACTGAGGACAGTGATCAGTGTCAGAAAAAGATTGAACCATTCTAAATGAATTCCTTAACTGGGATTCATTATTTTGTAATGATTGCTATGCAGGCATGTTAGAAAAAATACTTTCTCATTTTGAGATGTACTTGCGTACAGATTGTAATACTGAAGTGTCCAGAAGTAGATGACCAGTGTATTACTGGGCCTTAATTTCTATCCAATTATCGTATACTTTCAATACACAGGTTACTATGCAAGGAACCATTGAACGTATTTCCCCATGACCCTTGCCCTTAGAATAGCTGCTCTTTCATGAATGAGATATTTTACAGGAATGTAAAATCTAGGATTCTTTATTACGATTATAGTGGAAATGCTGGTATGCCTGTACTCATTAGCAAGACAAAACAACAATGTAGTTGTTTTACTTCTAAATGGAAGTTTCAGTGGAATAGTCGTAGAATCATAGAATGGTTTTAGTTGGAAGAGTCTTTAAAGAGTCTAGTTCCAACTCCCTGCCATGGACAGAAACACCTTCCACTAGGTCAGGCTGCCCAGGGCCCCATCTGGCCTGGCCTTGAGCACCTCCAGGGATGGACTGTCCACAGCTTCTCTGGGCAGTCTGTTCCAGTGCCTCACCACTCTCGCAGTGAAGAGTTTCTTCCTTATATGTAATCTAAACCTACCTCTTTTTAGTTTAAAACCGTTACCTCCTTGTCATAGTACTACACTCCCTGATAAAGAATCTCTCCTTATCTATCCCATAAGTCCCCTTTAGATGCTGGAAGGGCCATTATAAGATCTCCCGGGAGACTTCTCTTCTCTGGACTAAATTTGTTAGTGTTTGGAAGGACCCAGTAGTTTAGTTTCTTCTTGTTTAGTTCTGGAACTCCTGTTTTTGTCTTCAAAGCAGTCTTAGTTCAAAAAACTGTCAAATATACTTACTTTTTTTTTTCTTTTGCATTTTTTTCTATGAAGTATATAAAGATACTGGGTCTTTACCAATCATATTTGAGATTTGATCTCTTCCTTGGTCATCACAAGGATTCCATTCTTACGTTGAATTCCTTCCTTAGCCTGTTTAGGAGAGAAGTAGGTTCAGATACATTTGTAAGCTAAGTTTATGAGATTTTTTGATTTTTTTTTTTTTCAGAAGTAGTAGTATTCTAGAGATACATCACTTTCTATCCCTTCTTTGTATATAGACTCAGAGAATAATTGGGGTTATGAGGGACCTCGGAGTGATCATGGGTCCAGCTTTCTGCCTTTGTCTATTGATGGTAGTCCTGTCACTGTGCACTTCTGAGAAGAGTCTGGCTCCACATTCTCTGTAGTGTCCTGTTAGGCAGCTGCAGACAGCAGTGAGTTTTTTTCCACTTAGTCTTCTCCCTCTCAGGTTGAACAGATGCTTGCAGCTCTCAGCCTTTCCTTGTATGTAGTTCTGTAGTCCACCTGACCGTCTTGGAGGCAATCCACACTTTCTTGCACTGGGAAGCTCTGAACAGGACAGTACTCCAGTAAGTCTCTCAAGTGCCAAATAAAGGCAAAGACTTGCTTCCCTTTGTCTCTGGCTACTATTACTAATACAGTCCAGCATGCAATTGTCCACCTTTGCCGCAAGGATACACTGCTGACTCATCTGCTTTTCCACGGAAAAATACCACTGGATCATATTATGCAAAGCTGTTTTCTGTCCAGTTAACCCCCAGTCTGTAGTGGGATACATGGTTATTCTGTGGTTATTCCTTATTTATTTAAGGCATCCATAAGGTTTGATGTATTCATGTTTCTAAAAGATGTTTTATTGAGGATACTTGAAAATTAGTGGAATAGTGAGGGAAGGCATGAATGATTTTTTTAGCATGCTGCAAGAAAGACGGCTAAACTGAAAGTGGAAGGATTTGCATCATCCATTCTGAATGACCTTCGTCGGCATTCTACAATGCTTCTACAATGAAATGACCAGCCCAATAGCTGAGGAGACAGCAGTGAATATTGTATTCCAGGACTTCAGTAAGCCCTTTCACAGTGTCCCCTGTAAGGTCCTTGTAGAGAAGCTCTTGACGTATGGGCTTGATGGGCAGACAATAAGGTGAATGAAAAACTTGTCTGTATGGCTGAGCCCAGAGTGTAGTTGTAGTGGTCAGTGGCACAGAGCTTAGTTGGAGGCCAGTAACAGGTGGAGTACCTCAGGGGTTAATGCTGGGTCCAGTTCAGTTTAACATCTTCATTTAATTATCTGAATGATGGGACAGAGTACACCCTTAGCAAGTTTGCAGATGATACAGAACTGGAGGGAGTGATGGATAAACCAGTGGGTCATGCTGCCGTCCAGAGGGACCTCCTCAGTCTGGAGAAATAGGCTGACAGGAATCTCATGAAGTTCAACAAGAAGTGCAAAGTCCTCCACACGAGGAGGGAAAAACTCCAGGAATCAGTACTTGCTGGAGGCCACCCAACTGGAAAGCAGAAAAGGACCTAGCTAGGGGTCCTGGTAGACACAGAGTTGAACATGAGTCAGCAGTGTGCACTTGCTGCTAAGAAAGCTAACAATATTCTTGGCTGCATTAGGTAAAGTAAGAAGCAGGTAGGAGATGATCCTTCCCCTCTACCCAGTGCTAATGAGGCTGTACCTGGAAGGCTGTGAGAGAGATTGTAGTCTCCCTCCTTGGAGATCTTCAGAAGCTGCCTAAACATGGTCCTGGGCAGCTTGCTGTAGGTGGTCTTGAGGTGGTCATCTTGAGCATGCTGTTGGATCAGATGGACCTTGAGGTTCCTTTCTATCTCGGTCATTATGTAATTCTGTGAATAAAACTCTGTATGTAACCTCTCTTGATTAGTGAATTGCGAGTAGAAGAATATTCTTAGTAAAAACAGTTTTTTAATAAAGCTACTTCTTTATTAGGCTAGACTGATTAAAAACAGGAATAATTTTGACTACTGGTTCAAAACTTTGTTAAACAAATAGGCTTGCATTTGCATATATGTAGGTTTTAAAACTTTCAGATGAGTATGATTAGCATTTAGTATCTTACATAGCTTATATCACTTTTTATTAGTATCCCATTGTATTAACTGGATTTTGAAAATCCTGAGGCTTGTATTTTAAACTAAGTCAGCTTTGACTTCATTGCTATTCGGTTATATCTAAGGGGTCACGTGTTTAAATAAGAATTATAAGAAACTGTGCAGTGCAAGTAAATAAAATTTTGCTGATGGTATTTGCATGAGGTAATGCTTTGTGTAAGAAAACTAAAAGGCCGATCTAGTTTGGCATGTTGGATTGCAAGTTTGGCAATACTTTTTTTTCAAATGCTTTATTTGGCATTCTTTACAAGGAAGTATGGAGTATCTTCCAGTTCCGTCTACTATATCTCTCCCGGAAAGGATTTTGAAGACCTTAATGTAATCCAAAAAATCAATAAAAATTGTTTTTAGTGAAAATTGAAGTCTCATACACTGCAAGGTCTGCTCTCTTTTCTCTTGCCACCTCTTCACTTCTGCATTTTTTCCAATTATGTTTTTAGTTATGTTTGATTCGTCATGCTAAAAGTACTTAGTGCTTGCTTAGAAATGTGAAATGCCTGTGGCCAAAGCAGTCTGAACACATTTGATTATTAGATCTTGGAAGCAAAAAAGGGATGGGCACAGATACGGTGTAGATGGAAAACTAGGGACTTCTGCTTAGAGATGTTGGCTGCTGTAGTCTTTGACCTGGATGATTGAGTAGAGTGCACCCTCAGCATGTTCAGGGATGATACAAAACTGGGAGGAGTGGTTGACAAACAAGTTTGCCATTCAGGGGGGCCTCCAGAGGCTGGAGAAATTGAGAGATAAAAGCCTCATCAAATTGAGAAAAGGAAATGCAAAGTCATACACTTAGGGAGAAATAATCCCAGACACCAGTACAGTGGGGGGAAAGAATGGAGACCAACAAGCTGGGAAGCAGCTTGGCAGAGAAGCACCTAGGGTCCTGGCAAACAAAAAGCTGAACAAGAGTCAGCAATGCACACTTGTGGCAAAGAAGACGAAGCAGTCACTAGGACTGTATTTGGAAAAACATCGCCAGAACGTTGAGGGAGGTGAACCTTACCCTCTTCTTGACACTTTATCCTGATGAGGCATGCCTAGAGTGCTGGGTTCAGTTCTGGGCTCCCCACTAAGAGGGGAGATGGAAATACTGGAGAAAGTCCAGTGAAAGGCAGCAGAGATGATTAAGGGACTGGAGCATCTGACCTGCGAGGACAGAGCAGGGACTGTTTAGCTTGGAGAAACAGATGCTCAGGGTGACCTTACCAACATGTAGAAATACCTGGAGCAAGGGAATAAAGATGCGGAGCCAAACTAAATGGTGCCCACTGAAAGAACAAGAGACAATGAGCACAACTTGAAACACAGGAATTCCATTTAAATATAAGTTGTTGTTGTTGTTTTTTAATTTACTGTGTGTTTTGTCAAACACTGGAACAGATTGGTCTGTATTGCTGTGGAGTCTCCATTCTTGCAGTTGCATAAAAACTGATTGAACACAGTCCCAAGCAACTTGATGTAGCTGATCCTTCTTTGAGCAGACAGTTGTACTAGACAATCTCCAGAGGTGTCTTCCAACCTCAGCTATTTTATGACTCTGTATTTTGCTTTGTTTACCTATTCCAGTTTATATTCTTAAGGTGTCTTCCTTTGCAATTAGGTCAACACAGAGTTATTTATCAGGATAAATCTGTCTTCTTTAAACAAGAGTTTGCTGTAGAATTTAAAGTACTGAAATAATTTCCAGTTAGATTCATGTTTTGTTCTGTGTCAAAAGCTCTGCCTTGATCCCTTCCATTCACTGTGCTGTGTATTGTCCATGTAGTTTTCTTGAGCAGAATCAAGTTTAATCACTTATCTGCTGGTTCCCACTTTTCTCTTTATCCTCCCCGGCCAGCACTGAGACCCCCTTAGTGTTCCCAAAAGAGGCTTTTCTGCTTTAGAACTCACTTCGTTTCTCAGACAACTTCTCTTTGCTGTAATGTCATGTTACAGTAAAGATGATTTGGGTCAGAACTGTTATCAGTGTTCTTCAGGCAGGAGAGTCACATTTTTATACATCTTTCTGTCCAGAGTGTCAAACCTGTCTCAAGGATTTTGCACCTAAACTGTACTAGGTACATATTCCCGGCAGTTTTTAGTTTTTTACAAGTTCAGTATAGTTTTTCAACCTATAAGTAAAGATAGGCTTACCCCTTCAATCTTCTGTAAGATTATTGTAAAGAGACCTTTGTTTATTTAAGGTAGGGCCTTTCAGTGTTAGAAGGCTCAAGACAAGTATGGAACAGATAAATAAGATTCTCTCTGTTACCGCAAACAGTTGCAGGCTGAATAAGGGTGAGACCAAGAAGTTTGAGATACCACTGTGTTTCTCCCAAGTGCTTGCACCTTATCATAACTTTCTTATTAAAGAAGTAATAATTCAAGTACTATTTCATATTTTGATTGTGTTGGAACTTTTGTATAGGCTTTTTGGATGACTTTGAAGGCATATTCCATGTTTTAAACTTTGATTTACTTCAATGCAAGTAACTAAGGCTTAGTTTTGTTATTAAAGCCTACATTATAGAATCACTGAGGTTGGAAAAGACCTCCAGGACCATCTAGTCCCCCTACCACCAGTATTTCCCCGCTAAACCATGTCCCTTAGTGGTATTACTCTTGTAGATCTCAGTATTCAATAAAACAGGAAAGATGAAAGGGAGCTTGTAGACTTTATGAAAACATTTTATTATAAATGCTTGAACCCATGCCAAGCAAAAAAGAAAAGAAAGGCGTATTTGGCAAGTGTTTTATTCACATGCATTCATGTACATGACTATGATGTAAGCTGAAAAAGTAAGGAAAATATGAATTTTTTGAAGCATTGCTGTGCTGCCACCTGTGGATCTTTCCAAAGTACTGCTTTGCCTTTTCAAAGGGATAATGATCTTAAGAACCCAGTGGAAATTGTTGCTTGGTTGTTTTGTTTTTGCTGTGAAAACCTGAGAATTCACAGTTTTCATTTTGTGATTCAAAAAATAGAAGAATGAAAGTTTTTTTATATAAAAACACTTCATTTGTGATTATTTGTTTTTTTAACACTTCCATTTTTATGTTTTTTTTAACACTGGTGTGGTTATGTATACATTTGAACAGTGATCGCTGAGAACTCTGAAATGCAGTATTTCAGGAATTTTCTTTCTTCAGGAAGCTGATTAACATTCTTTCTGTGGTTAGCTATGGCGCTTATTTTATCCGAAGCATAATGATTTTCACCAAAACCTGAAATGAGTGGGTTGTTAGCGTTCTGTTTCGTTTGCCATAGGCATACACAGTTTGGATTAAAGAGGAGTGTATTCACTGAATTGTTTTTCTCTCTACATCTGATACTAAGTACTTCAGGCAAAAATGATTCTCCTGTAACTGAGATCTCTGTTTGAGTCAGTCCAGTCTTGGTCTCATACCAGGCACCTGAAATAGGAAATTTTAATGTATTTTTTGTAAAATTGCTGTTAAGTAGGACAGTTCAGGAAGCATAATACCTGTATGAATACCTAATGTTTAGCTTAATTTCATGATCACAGTATCTCCTCTTTTCCACAATTTACTGACATAATAGTTAATTTGCTTTGAAGTTTCATTACCACTCCTATGTAATATCCCCTATGAGATGTGAATTAATACTTCCTGATTACCCTAGGGTCATAGGATAATTTGGTGCAACCTCCAGCTGAAAGGAAGATCAGATTTGAGGTCAGACAAGATTGCAAAGGGTTTTGCCCAACTGAGTCTTGAAAACCTTCCAAAAAGGGAGGCTGCTGCACAACCTCTCTGGGCATTTGGCTCCACTGTTCACTGTCTTTGTGATGGAAACTTTTTACCTCATCTCCTTAATCTCTCCTTGTTTCAGCATATGCCCATTGTTTCTTGTCCTCCTGCTACACACCACTGTAGGGAGCCTGGTTCCATTTTCCCGTTTACCTCCCTTAGGAAAGCTGCTGCTGGGTCCCCCTGAAATAGTCTCTTCTCCAGAAGAGAACAAGCCCTGATACTTGGGCCTCTCCTCACAGGAAGAGGAATGTTCCAACCCATTAGATGTCTTGATAGCCCTCTTTTTTTATACATTTTCTTCCTTTTTAATCCCGTTAAACAGTTAGAGTCCTTGGAACTATAAAGTTTTCCCGTATTTAATTTATGATTTAGAGAAGGATAACTTGATTATTTTTGTTTTTCATCTTGTATGAAAGTTTCGTAGGATGACGGGTAGAATCAGTAAGATTATAGTACTCCAGTGAAGCTACAACATTGATATATATAAGGCACTAAAAATAATCTTTATTTATTATTCAATTTCTTGTGCACGTTAATGCCTCCCACGCTGTACCAGTTAGAGCTATTCATTTTATATAGTGAACTGTGTATATGTGTTTACAGATGATTAGGTCTCCTTTTTTTATGCAGTGGTTTAGAATTCCTTTGGGCTGTTTGTGTGCATGTGTGTGCATCAACAATGCATACATCAATAATGCAGTTGATGCACGAAGCGTTGTTTTGTTGTTTATATTTCTTGGAGATGAAGATACTTCAATACTGGTTATGTAAGCAGTTGTTATCTACAGACTGTTCTGCTACAGAAAAATATTTTTTTTCCTTTTTTAAAGTAATTATTAGGATGTAACATGAAACCGTAATTCCAATATTAATCTTTGTCACGTTGAAGACTAATACTTCTGTGTTTTGTCCTACATGTAATTGGTGGTTGGTCTTGAAGTTTCCACATTCTGTTGCATTTTTTTTTGGTGATGATGGAGCTCAACTGCTAGTTAGAGTTCAGAGACTGAGTGCTTTTCTTTACAGAAGTTTTTTTTGATTAAATAAAACTTGTGGAGACTGCACAACCTGACGTTAAGTGCTGTCCTGTTGGTTCATCTGTTCACAAAGTTTTCTGTAGTTTTACCATATTTGTTTGGCTTTCGTTATTGTCTGTTGTTCTTCATCCATTGGTATACATGCTAGTTTACTTATCTGTGTTTTTAAAACAAAACACAAAACAAACCTAGGTCAAACAGAGGTATTGCAATCTAATAGATTGCCTTGGTTGGAATATTTTTTTATTATTTTTATTTTTCTTATTGATTCTTTCCGTAAGGCTTTCTTGATACCCACAATATATTACATCATAAAGAAAAAAATCTTCTTAATTGGCTTCTGGCTCCTTTTTTTTCTCTGGTGTTAATCATGACCTTAAATAGGTTTCATTTGTCAACCTTTTAAAGAAGAAAACATTCTTGCAAGTATTTTGCTTTGTCAGTTGTGTTGAGAAGTTTATGCATCAGTGGATATGTGACAAATTGTATTAGTTTTTTTTTAACAGCTAGAGATTGTAGAAAAGGCAGCAGCTCTGTACCTCAGAAATTACCACATTCAGATAGGTACTTGTTCCTGTTCTACCATCAGTGTAATCTTAAGGTGGAATGTAGAAATAGTTATAAACAAAAAGGGAAGTGTTCTGTCGTAATCTTCACATCATACATACACAGATATAAACACATAGTCTGAAAAAGTGACAAAACTAACTTACGATGTGAAAAATGGAAAAAGATAAGTTTACTTATGGTGAAACAACACACTGTCAGCGCATTAAGTATAGTGCCTTACTAAGAGTATATAGAAAAATTTGCTATTTTTGCATTGTTTAGTTCCTTGTTCTGGATATTCCTCACACTAAGCTGATCGGCTGAACTGATTTGAACTCCAAAGTAGTCCAGACCAGAAGAAAAGTGAGGAGGAAAAAATAGTTTTGTGCCAGGTTAGTGAGATAAATATGTTTATTATGAAATCAGATGAGTATCAGAACCAGCAGAGAAGGAACAAAACTTTTCTTTGTCAGTGGTTTTACATGAAGAGTAGTTTTATTTGTAGTTAATTGAGCATGGTTTGCACTGAACTGTTTCCAGGTATCTGATGGAACTTGGAAGTCCATCCATTTGTTTAGATTGATACTAAAAATGATCTGTTGAAAACTGACCATTTCTCTATGGCTTTGAGAGGCCAAATTATTCTCAAACTCTTAGCTGCGAGGATCAGTTCAGAACCAGTGACACAGATCTTAGGTGGAAGGTGGTGTTTTGAGATGAGAGTAAGAGCTCTTTGCCATATAGCAAGAGTCAGGTTTTGTCAGCACTCCGTGTCCAAAAGGGCTTGTAATATTAGGATTTTTTTTTTTTGCAACATTTACAGCTCATGAAAGCTTCAGATGAGGAAGGAAAGAAAGGAAGGAGTGTAATATGGGCATCAAACTCAACTCTGTAACACAACTGTTTTTTCATTGAAGTGTTCCGCCAGTAGAACAATAGAGGCAACGATAAAGTAACCATTTTTGCCCTGTTTAATGAGATTGTAATTCTTCCAGTCTCAATTGCTGCATCTTACATAGTAGCATGTGCAAAGCCAAAATTTTTCTTCTCTTTTTTTTTACAGAGAGGCAAATGAGACTGACAAAATGTCTATTCTTTTTTAGAGTCCTCGGTAGAACAAAGAATGCAAAAAAACATTATAATATGTAGTGATAAATCTGTCTTTTACCTTATATGCTGAGGCATGGAATGGGGATAATTTCTAAGTGATGGAAAAGGTTTTTTTCATTTTTCTTTCAAAGGAGTGTCAGGAGTAGTCCACAAATTCAAAGTGGTTTCCTAAAATTGTAAATGATACTTCAGTGATTACTTCCTGCTATCTGTAAGTGCTGACAGAAAAGAGAAACACATACAGAGAATAAATGATGATCTCAGTCTAAACTGAGGCCCTTGCTTTCCTTGAGCTACTTTCAGCTTTGAACAGCTTCACAAAATTTAAAAGAACATAGGAAAGGCTGCGCTAATTCTGTTCCAGAATCCAATCCTTTCAGCACAGTTTGTTGTCTTCAGCATTCATAAGCAGATGAGTAGAGAAAGAAGGAATGGGACAAATAGTAGCACCTTTCCTTCCTTCACACACCTGCCAAAAAAATCTGTTTTCTCCTATTTCCAGCTCACTTTTTTTTCTGAATGCTGTGTACTTTGATTTTAGTAAGCCCCACTGTCTGTACTCATTACTTGACTGTCTCTCTTTGGGGCCTTCTACATTTTGTGCATTTATAACAACTTTCATCAAGGAGTTTCATAGTGCTGCTGTTCATTTGTGAAGAACCACCTTCCTCTCCTTTTCTTTGAACCTGAATGGAAATTGTGCTGTTGCACTGTGGTTCAGGGAACATTATCCATATATGACTTGTAATGATAGCTGTAGCCATTCTTGGCTCAAATACATTTATTTCTGAAAAACACTTATTTTCTTCCTTGCTGGCACTAGACATTACAGTTTAAAGTACTTCTTATGGCTACTTTAGCAAAGTTCAAACATTCTGTTTTTCTTATTTTATTGTATTTTGTTTAGAAGTAATTCAAATCATCCTTCTGAAAATTCTCTATTTCTGTTTACAGTGTCTGAGCAACACACCTCCTCTTACAGAGTATTTTCTCAATGATAAATACCAAGAAGAGTTGAATTTTGACAATCCTTTGGGAATGCGTGGTGAAATAGCAAAATCTTATGCAGAGCTCATCAAGCAAATGTGGTCAGGAAAATACAGTTATGTTACCCCAAGAGCATTTAAGGTTAGTATGAAACAACCTGAATGTTCATTGTAGTTTAAGAATTGAAAACATACAGAGATAGGCAAAAATAAGAATTTGAAGTCATATCATCAGTATGCAATCCATTAGTTTATTTGAGTGTCTAACTCTTTTAACCGAATTTTGACTTCCTGTCACCACGGAAAAGCTTATCTTTTATAAGTATTTTTCTTTTCAACTTTTTTCTGTAGCATCTCAGAAGTGACTCTTTTATATAACAAATAAGATGCTGGACGTGTTTCTGTTTTTCTTTGTAGACACAAGTGGGACGATTTGCACCACAGTTTTCTGGTTATCAGCAACAAGATTGTCAAGAGCTACTGGCTTTTCTCTTGGATGGCTTACATGAAGATTTGAATCGAATTCGGAAAAAGCCTTATATTCAGTTAAAAGATGCGGATGGAAGACCAGACAAGGTGATCTTTTTTGGTGTTGGACGTCTTGCTTTGACTGAAAGCTATGAGTTGAAGATACTTTTAGATGATTGTGTATTGAAAGATTGGGACACTGAGCTGTTGATTTTTCTGGAAGAGACTGCACAAAATAAGCCAAGGCCTTAAAATTGAGAACTTATTCAAGTACTTCTATACGTTTCTGTTTCATTTGAAGAGAAGCAGGGGACTGGGTCTTAAGGCTTTAAATCCTTTTTTGTTCCATCCAGTGCTGAGTTCAGTTAGAAAAAACAATTTATATTCTCTTGTTCTTTTATGTCTGTAGTATGCAGTGTCCTGTCTCTAGTACCCTTACTTCAGGGAAATTCCTCTGGCATTGAGGCACAACCTTGTTGATCGTTAGTAAGAGTTACTGCAGGTGGAACTTTTATTTTGTCCTAGTCCAAACCACATGAAGTTTTTTCACCCACAACTGAAAAGATTTCTGTCACGGGGAAAAGCATTTAAACTGTGATCCTGGTAGATTAATTGCAGAGTCCTTTGGAGTAATATTTCAGTGCCTGGGTGGTAAATGAGAATATTCTATCAAGTACTGTTAATATTAATTCTCTACTCATTCTTTACTGCTTTATTATAACCCAGGTTGTGCTTTAATTACAGGTAGTTGCTGAAGAAGCCTGGGAAAACCATTTAAAAAGAAATGATTCCATCATTGTAGATATATTTCATGGCCTTTTTAAGTCCACTCTTGTGTGTCCTGAATGTTCAAAGATTTCTGTAACCTTTGATCCATTTTGTTATTTGACACTTCCATTACCAATGAAAAAAGAACGCACTTTGGAAGTTTTTTTAGTCAGAATGGATCCACTTGCTAAGCCTATGCAGGTAAGCTTCTTAATTAATACGTGAGATTCCTGATTTGTGGAGCATTGAAAATGATCCTCAGTTCTTTTATATTGTTAAAATTGAAAAGTTCAATAAGCAAATTCACCAAGCTTTAGTTTTTCTGATTTGTGAAGTGCCACTTAGAATGTCTGAGGAAGACTTATAAAAGCATGCTCTTAATTTCTGTCATTTTCAAGAATGATATTGGTGATTTCTTTACGGCTGTGTCACTAAGACTACTTAATCTTTAAAGTATTTGCTATCCTCATTTTTTTTATTGTAATGGATTTTTATTGTGATGGATTTGTATGGTTTTTAAAAAGTGTATGTATGCCTAATCCAGACTTAGTTCTTCAGTTTATTAGCTTCAAAAGACAAGTATAAGAGGATTGGTGATAGATGATGCAAAAAAGGCCTAAATAAATTAGGTTGTACTGAATTCTTCTATGCTGTCTTAATAGGTGAAATCTGCTTTGACTTAATAGTCAAAAATTTCAGATGAGATTCCTTTTGTCTTATTTATAAGGGAGTACAGTATTACAAACCTAAAAGTGACATAAAAAATGTATATAGATTATTATAACATAATAATGATGAAATGATTCTAGCTATACCTTATGGTATAACAGTGAAAAAGCGAAATAAAGAAGACACAGGCAGACTTGTAAAAATGCTTTAGAACCTGAAATTGGAGGGAATTTCAGGAGCAACCTTGAAGTCAGTGTGAGTTAGGGAAGTCAGAGGTAAAGAAGTATGTATGAACTACTGGGAAATGAGCCCAGTTAATTATGAGAACAGGTTATATCTTATAAAGGAAAGAATGTGATAATCAAACTAGACTTTGGGTGTATCCTGACTGGATATGCACAAGAGATGCACAATATTCAAAGATGACCCTTGTATGATATGAGATGATAGTGCAGGAATGAATAGAGATTGGAAAGAGCATGAGTTCAGGTCTACTTTTGTGAGTGTAACTGCTTGTATAGGAGATACCAAACACTTACTGTATGTGGCAATTAATTACAAAGTTACAATGCCTTATTTCTTATGCTTATTCCTAGCTAATCTTGTCTTTATTATGCAGATAACTCTTAGCTGTTTGGAGATTCATTGGGAACTGCCAGTGCACTGCACTAAGGCAACACAGAGAGGTTTTCTCTGACTGTTAATTATGAGGTTCTGCCTTTGCAAATGAAATTGTAGAATTCAGCCATTAACCATTGCTTTTTGTAGTCAGAAAGTACCAAAGAAAAAACTATTAACAGAATAGCAATTCATTTAACAATACGCTGCACCATCAGGAAAGGCCATGAGATATTTTGAGATATTTAGACAAGAACTCATGAAAGAATTCCATTGTATAGCCATCCTGAGGAAAAGAAATATCACGGCTTTTCCTACCAAAAGCTTTAGGCTTTGACTTCAAGATTATGCAAAAATAATGTTTCACCTTTTTCTGCTTTCTTTTTTGTGGCTATGAAGTTTAGGCCAAAGATTTTTGTAGGACAAATTAAGATTAAAAAGTAGTACTTTATTTAAAAAATTTGTATACCAAGTTTAAGAATCTAGTCAATAGCATACATAATATTTAGGTGCCTAAATAAGTAGGTGCTGTTGAAATATAAGTGAAAGCTATTGGTGCTGTTAGTTGTCTTATGGAGAAAATAAAATTGAAAAAAAGCAGTGTGTAGACTAGTAAATTCAGTCTAGTATTCAACTAGTATTCAACATGTACATGTTTGTATGAGTAAAGCTGTGAAGGTAAATACTGTTTTCAGCAACTTATATATTAGTTGATTTAAATACTTTGTACCTTAAGTTCAAGAATGGAAGAAGAGTGTGAAGTATGCTGAACAAATTGAAGTTTTTGCTTTTTTGTTCACATGCGTATTTGGTCTATAAAGAATTAAAGTGATTTTTATTTAATTTTTTTTAGTACAAAGTAGTTGTTCCAAAAATTGGAAATATATTGGATCTTTGCACAGCATTGTCGGCTCTGTCAGGTGTTGCTGCAGATAAGGTGAGAGTAATTTCTTACATGAAGCACAACTTTGAACAACTCAAAGTTTGTTAACCTGATTTAATCGTATATATTCTATTTTCTTTTAGATGATTGTTACTGATATATACAATCATAGGTTCCACAGGATATTTGCCATGGATGAAAATCTGAGTAGTATTATGGAACGTGATGACATTTATGTGTAAGTACAGATAACATGCTTCATGACTACTTTGCAGTTTCAGTTATTAGCATAAGATAAAAACCTAAACACAGAGTAAAGATAAGTTAGGTTGGATTTCTTTATTTGTTTATTTTTCCTTTATAACTTTTTCAGTAACAATTGTCCTTTGTTCTCAATTTTTTATTTTTTTTTTTAGGTTTGAAATCGCTATCAATAGAACAGAAGATACGGAACAAGTTATAATTCCCGTTTGTTTAAGGGAAAAGTGCAGGCACACTAGCTACAGCCATAGTGGTTCATCGCTGTTTGGTCAACCTTTTCTCATAGCAGTGCCTAGAAACAACACTGAAGATAAACTGTATAACCTGCTGCTGCTAAGAATGTGGTATGATTATTGTTTAAAGAAAAATGCTAATAGTTATAATCAGTGGGTAATTGTTTTTACGTTCATTGCTAACACATTGAGTAATTTTCACTCATTAGCTTAAGATTGAATATATTTAGCAGAAAGCAAATAAATTTTAGCCCTTTGAAATATGAACTTGTGAGGCTTTTGATTTTTTTTTTTCTTAGCATGACCTTATCCAAAACTTGAAAAGTCTTTGGAGAGTCAATCTCTATTTGCCTGATTAGGGAAGTAATTCTGCTGTATACTTAGCTGTTAGGTCTTAGTAAAACAGAAATGTTTTGCCAGTTATTCTGCTGTGGTTATGCCCCCTGTAGCTACTATACAATTTCTACGCTTATTTATGTTGTAAAACTTAACAGCCTCTAATTGAAATTTATGCTTTATTTTCTATTGATGTAACTTTCCATTTAAGCGAACATGTATATTTCTTGCATTAAAAAATATGGTTAATGAGCAATTAAAGAAGTGATTTCTGGTCAAACATAAACTAATACCAAGAATCAAGTGGTAGAAAATCAAATAACTGTCAGAAACAGAAGATCACAGTCAAACAGAGTTTTAGATTTGCCTATAGCAATAGATGTTAGGTATTAGACTTATTTATTTTGAATAAATCAGAAAGGATTGCAGGAGTAAAGTACACTATAAAGGATTTGTAACCTTTTAATTCTCAGAGATGAACAATAAGTTTTTAAAAAATCGATGGATTCTAAGTGTTGTTTTCATTTGTTATATTTAGCCGATATGTAAAAACATGCACTGAAACTGATGACACTGAAGGATCCCTACGTTGCTGTAAGGAACATGGTATCAATGGTAACGGCCCAAATGGAATACATGAAGAGGGCTCTCCAAGTAAGACTGGAATATCTAAATTTGTTCAGTATTTTGCGTTCAATTTGAAACTGATTTTAATTCTATATTGTCTTTCAGTCATTGTTATTCTATCTCATATCTCACTCCTCAATTGTTTCAGGTGAAATGGAAACAGATGAACAGGATGATGAATCCAGTCAGGATCAGGAGCTTCCTTCAGAGAATGAAAACAGCCAATCAGAAGACTCAGTTGGAGGTGACAACGACTCTGAAAATGGATTATGTACTGAGGATACTTGCAAAGGTCAACCACTCACGGGACACAAAAAGCGATTGTTTACATTCCAGTTCAATAACTTAGGCAATACTGACATAAATTACATCAAAGATGATACCAGGCATATTAGATTTGATGACAGGCAACCTAGGCTTGATGGTAAGTCATGGGGAACAGGTTGGGCAACATTTGATTCTGATATTTTTTTCTCACTTCACTTCCATGAAGTAATATTTCATTCCCTCTGTATGCTACTCGATAAACCTTTTTTTTTTTTTTCCAACAGTAAATTCTATGTAAGTAGTTGTTATTGTAATTAACTCTTGGAAATGCAGAAATTGTGTGTACTTCAACTTTTAATTCATTTGGGTGTTTACCCAAGGTTGATACAATTTGATGTAAAACTAGAAATAATAGTAAGAGAACACATGTTTTTAATCTTAGAAAGATCTTTCCTTGCTTTGGATTGGGATCCTGAGTTGAAGAAGAGATACTTTGATGATAGTGCAGCAGAGGTAAGCTTTTCATGTTGCTGCCCTTTCCAGCATTAATAAAATTTAAGTGTAAAAATAGAACTTTCTGTGACATAGAGATAGTAAAACTCTTTGAAAGAAGCAGCTAGGGTATCTTTTTTTCCATGTTATTGATAGCAGACGTGATGCCATAAACAAACTTCATTTACCCATGTAAGTCATTAGCAAATCTGAGGCTTACTAATTTAGTAATACATCTGAAGCTGTTGTGATACAGCTTTTGAATGATTTCTGATCAGTTTTTCCATATGTAGGAGCTATATAGTTACTGTTTATAGAAAGACGACATCACTAAAATCAGTTTTGTTTCATTTGTTCTCTTAACTCAAGAAATACTTCTCTTTAGGATTTTGAAAAACATGAAAGTGTGGAATATAAGCCTCCCAAAAAGCCTTTTGTGAAATTAAAAGACTGCATTGAGCTGTTCACAACAAAGGAAAAACTAGGTGCTGAAGACCCATGGTAAGGAAAAGACATCAAAATTATTCCATTTTGTGGTGTTTCTCAAAATGTATTCAAAACCAAACAAATATTTTCAGAGATACCTAATTGATTTTTTTTATGGTCTTTTGAATCTTTCCATATGTTAAACTTCAAGCATGGTTATATTCTAAAAGTATATTTTTATATCGATTGATCATACAACTAGAAGTTGTTACCATATGTGGAAGGTTATGTTTGTATGGGAGATGATTTGTGTATTCAGAATTAGGAGGAAGAGTGAGATTCTTAAGATACTGTAGTCTGTGAAATGTGATCCACAGTGAATTTATAAACAGCATGCCAAATCCAAGACAGCGAGTTAAACAAATATTCTTTGCTGAGATGAAAAAAGGTATACCGCTAGATAGAGCTTTTTTAATGCAAATCTACTTAACTTGCCTTGCACTGATACAGGGATGTGCTTAAACAGATTTGTGGAGTGGGAGATGTCTGTAGTCAGTGGAACTTTCCAAATTCATGTACCAAACATATGTCCTCGATTTTTATAGTTATCTGTGGTTCTTCCAAATTCTATATTAGGAATTGTATTGGAATATTCTCAATTATAGGATGTTTCTGTAAGGTCATTGTTCCCTGGGAATTTTCTAAGAGTCCTCAAATACTTGAAGCTGAGATTTCAGTTTGAAGACAGGGTCTGACGCTTTTTCTTTTGTGGATACTTAAAGTTTTGTAGACTTCCAAACTTTCATAACCAAAGATTGTCCTTTATTTGGGCAGTAGGGGGGGCTGACTTAAAACTTCTTGTTTTCTCCAAGTTGGGTAGGTTATGCAGTGCTGGGCAGACTAATTTGAGATACCATATAACTCAAGTATGGTGAAGTGCTTTTATTTTTGTAGCACATCTTAAGCAGAATGTTGAAGCAAAAAAAAAAAAAAATACTACTGCTGAGCTCAAGAAGTTGCTTCTTGATACATGTGACAAGAAGTCAATCATTGCACCTTTTCTTGATATTTCAGGTTTTCCCAGGTCTCATCATCACTAATCCAGCACAGGTCTCAGCCTTTTTGGTGCTCGCCTACTTACAGAATAGCTGTAGAGTTTTTTGCAGGTTCCAGTAATCACTGCTGCGTGAATTTCATGGCAAGTGGGATGAGATGGGATGAGATAGATTTGAAAACTGGAACTTGAAAGAACCACAGCTGCATGTTATTTATGGGCTGTCTTATACTCAGTTTTTCTGATCTTTAGTCTTTACAAAATGTGAGAAAACTGTGAGAGAAAACTACAGAGATTACTTATAGGAGAAGAGAGAGAGAGGGAGCTGCTACTGATGGGTTTAAAATACTGTTGAACTCCACTGTGAACTTGCTTCCAGTAGCACCTTATGTTTTAAAGTAGAAGAGATATCAATGGCACTAGTAATAGACAATAAAGTGTGCGTGTGTTTGTAAACTTACGTTAATTCAGTTCTTCCCATGTTATTGGCTTTCCCTGTGGTAGTGTATTTTAACATACATACAGACTGCAGTTTTTTAAAATTGCTATGTTTTTTTCTTTTAGGTATTGTCCAAACTGTAAAGAACATCAGCAAGCTACCAAAAAGTTAGACTTGTGGTCACTTCCCCCAGTACTGGTAGTTCATCTAAAGCGCTTTTCCTACAGCAGATATATGAGGGACAAGTTGGACACATTGGTTGGCTTTCCAATAAAGTAAGAAGCCAAAGTATTTTGGTGCTAGAAGTGTAATGCATGACTGGACATACGTTTAATCTGACAATTATGTAGAGTGGTTTTGTTCTTGGCTTCCATGTGTGGATCTATTAAATACAGATGACAATATTTTTATACATTAAAGAGTATGAACACTTAAAAATAATAATAAAGTAGATAAGTATTAAGAAGAACTCTGTCAGTGGTTTGGGGCAAATTTACTGATTCCATTTGCATTCCTCAGAGTGAAAGAGGTGCGTTGTCAGTGTGGTGTACTATATGTATGTTTTGGGGAAAATGTGAAGAGCTCAAAGACCATTACAATGTGAAGTGGTTTACAAAAGTGTTAATGTGAAATTCTTTCTGTTTGTGTTTTAATAGTGATTTGGACATGTCAGAGTTCCTTATTAATCCAAATGCAGGGCCTTGCCGCTACAACTTGATTGCTGTCTCCAACCACTATGGAGGAATGGGAGGAGGGCACTGTAAGTTATTTCAGATATCGTTATTTTACATGTCAACTTCCTATATTTATTTTAAATACCGATCACTTTCAATCATTGCCATTTTTTAATGGTTGAGGAGTTATTTTTTTGCTTCCTTCAAATGTTTTCACAGGCTTTGATACAAGAATCTGTATGAAATGAGATTTCAAGGATAATTGCAGGTTATTTTATATTTCTAGTTCCAGATATTGTGAAAAGAGAAGAGTTCCATAGGAGCTACTTTTCTCTGATAACTTATTTTGTCTTACTTGTTTGTATTTTTGTACATTGTAGATCTCCTTGAAAGCAGAGAGAAAAATGAAGAAGTGGTTAAGGGCTTTTATTTCAAATATTCTTTTTATGTATATATTCTCTGTATTTTGAGAAGGAGTGTTATTGGTGGTGTTGTTTTAGACATTGAAAAGGTGTGATTAATAGTCATAACAGGTTTTTAGTAGGTAAAAGTCAAGTGTTTTACCATAACAAACTGTAGCAACTGATTGTAATAAATCTAAGAAGGTACAAAGATTGCACTTTTTTTATTCTAGATACTGCTTTTGCAAAGAATAAAGATGATGGAAAATGGTACTACTTCGATGACAGTAGCGTGTCAACTGCATGCGAGGATCAAATAGTGGCAAGTACCCTTTGCTTTTCTAAAACTGAGACTGTTGGTGATACCTACCTAAGGGAGTTCAAATGAGGAGTAAATCATGAACCTGGAGTAAATTTGCATGCAGTAGTTTGTCTCATTTTAAAGGACCGTACAAAACAAAAATATTTTTCTCCAACATGCTGGAATAATTTATATGAAAGCTTTTGATCTCTATGTAATTTTACCTTGTAGACTTGTAATTGACGTTAAATGTTTTGCCTGGAGTCTCATCATCGTGTCCTCTGGCTGGGAAATTTGTGGTGTAATACTTTTGCTTTTATTTGTAACCCAGGAAGCCTGCAGTGCCAAAACAGTGCTTCTGTTGTAAAGCAGTACCAGCCTGAGAGCTTTGTGGAGAACACGGGTAGTCCTGCCAAGTCTGCTTAAACCTTTAAGGTCTGACACAGAGTTGTAATGACAATCCAGGAAATAGGTCTGTACTGCACCTTAGTAAAATGCACACTTGCATCCAAACTTGAAACTACGCACACACAGTACAGAGTGGAGGAGAGGAGGCTGAAGGGTGACCGTATCACTCTCTACTCCTTCCTGAAAGGAGGTGGTGGTGAGGTGGGGGTCGGCCTCTGCTCGCAGGGGAAAGCAATAGGATGTGAGGTGATGGCCTCGCAGTGCACCAGGACGGGGTCAGGTTGGGTATTGGGAGCAGTTTCTTCTCTGAGGGAGCAGCGATGCGGTGGCACAGCTGCCCGGGCGCTGCTGGTCACCATCCCTGGGCTGCTGTTCTGCTCGCCAGAGCTTCCCCAGGTGCTGCTCGCACTCTGTGCTGGGAGGGGCAGCGGAGCCCGTCTGAGGGATGCTTGTTTTCTTCTGTCCTCAGCAGTGGTTTGAAATAACGACTGTTTAAAGTAGGAGCTTGGAAACAAGGCGTTACTTAATTTTGTTATGAAAGGGCTTTTTTAGAGCGTGGCCCGTGAGTTAGGAGCTCCGTAGCTGCTCCTGTCACTTGTCTGGAATGTGAAGCATTGCAACGGTCGCATGTTGCTCACAGCTCTGTAGTTTTCTCCAAACAAGGAGCAGAGGAATGGAGGTGCACCACGGCCGCTTCTCGCCCAAAGCTCTGTTCTTTCCTCCCATTGGTTTCAAAAGAAGAACAGCAGCATCGGTGCTGCA
>JANHGO010000069.1:48687400-48701821 GCA_024606505.1 Aquila spilogaster
ACAAGCTATATATAGGAAATCACAAATAAACCCCTTTTAAGTTTTCTGCTGCTGTTCTGATGGATTATGTTTTCTTTTGTTTTGGCTGTGAGTTAATAACTAAAATGTTAAATCTGTGGACTTCTGACATTTATTTTCTTAGTACTGCAGGAATACTACTGCCAAGTCTAGTTTCTGGATGAATATATACATATTCCTTAGGCTGTCACACAGACTACAAGTAAAAATGTCATAAATATATAAGCAGTAGTTTTCTTGAAACAGCAAATTTTTGTTTCTCCCTAAATTTTTTTTTTTTTTTTTTTCCAATTCGGTCACAATAGAAGAAATAGCTTGAAAAGGTGTTTTAACCTTTTGTGATATAGTTGAGCATCCAGAATGTTATGTTCATCTTACTGCTGCTGTGGAACAGGTTCTGGATTTCATGCTGCATTAACAAAAAGTTTTTCAATTAAATGTAAGTATCCTTTGTTGCTTGTTGGAATCTACTCTGCAGACATAATTCCTGTTATCTTGCTTATAAGACATGCATAATTTTAATCTGGTGTCAGTCCAAAATTTAAAATTGTGCTGTAACTTCTCTCTCCCCAGTTTTTGTAGTTTGACAGCTTGCAAACTACTCTGTAATAGGGTCAGAGTTAATAGTATCCTGTATCCATAGTAATGACTGTGTATCGGGCTTAGATGAGAATTTTTTCAATATAACCTGCCTTTAAATTGTTAATGAACAAAATGACTTTAAAGGTAGGCCTGTTAATTTTCTTTGTGTGTTCCTGATGGAATTCACCATAGCCTTACAGCATATCTGAAAAGGTAACTCATTATAAGAGAACTGGCATTTGCATGTTCAAGTCAGAACCTGTACAGTATATAAGGCATACAAACTTTGAATTGGATTTTAGTTAACTATGTCCAGGGGTCCAGGATGCCAAAATAAGTGTGACAGTTTGAAACATTTTTTAATTTGCTGCTTTCCCTTTGATCTAGTTGGAAGAATGTATTGTTGATTTGTATACAATACTGCCTTTGAGAGGGGCTCTTAAGTGCGGGGGCACACTTCACATATCTACTACCTGGAGAATTGCTTTGTGTCCCACTGTTTAAACAAGTAATTTAAAGAAGAAAAAAGCAAAAAGTATGATGTTCTTCACTTGAACTAATCAAATACAATAGGTTATAAATTGTGTATTGTAAATAAAAGTTCACTCTGTGAGTGCACATTTTGGTAAATTATTTATTTATGTTAGCATTAAAAAGTTTAAAATATTGCATTTGACCAGGATATAAATGAGGTATGTTGGACATGGCTTTGCTTTATACCTTGATATTAAAACTGGTGTTTCATCCTGGTATTTTAAAGCTGCTTTGAGGTTTTTGGTTTTTTGTTTTTTTTTTTTTTTAAATGTAAACTAACCTCCTGCATGACAGAGGTTAAAATTTTGTCTGCACTTGAGTTCACTTGGGTTTACATTTGAAATGCGCATGTTTATTTATACAGATTTCAATAAAGCTATTCAAGGCCTTATTCAGTCTTTCAGTTTCTTACACATTCTTTTACCACAGCCTTCGTGTAGTGAATAGTCCTTATCTAACCAGAGGATTTATATCATCGGTTTTAAAAGTGGCTACGTCATTACCAACATGGACTAAGATCAATAGCATTTCCAGAACGTAATATATATGTGTAAGACAGATCCTCTTCTGTCCTTGTCTGGCTCTAAAACATTTATAAGTCAACAACGAAAAATTTTATGCCGTTTTAAAGAAAAAATCGTAAGTAGTGATCAAGTGAGAAGATATTAACTCTGAGATAGTTTGTGGGATGAGGCAATATATTTCAAGATTAGACAAAGGGACACGGTGGAAGAAAAATGATGAAAGCTTTTTGCTTGAAACCTCGTATTTAAGTGTGGAAGACAGCAATCCAATATGAAGCTAAGTACAGAAAGGAAGACTGTGTGCTTATGGTAATCAGAATGCTTCAGAGAATATCTGTGGAGCAGAGGAAGTAAGCCTGGAGAAGGAACCGCTCGCTCACACACAAATTTCCTTCTCTTCCAAAATAGCCCTGTACATTCACAGTCCCGTTGGCTTTCCTCCATCATGTTGGCCTATACCTCTTGCTTGGAAGAGTTTGTATTTTCTTTTTATAGAGATTTTAACTGGGAAGAAAATTTCCAGAATGCCCCTTTGCTGGTTGTACGTGCCAAACAAATAGGGCTGGACTGCTTGAGCACCAGGCGTAAAACTTGTCCACGTGTCACAGATTCATAGAATGGTTTGGGTTGTAAGGGACCTTAAAGGCCATCTAATTCCAACTTCCTGCTGTGGGCAGGGACACATCCCACCAGCTCAGGCTGCCAAGGGCCTCATCCAGCGTGGCCTTGAACATCTCCACAGATGCAGCACCCACAGCTTCTCTGGGCAGTCTGTGCCAGTGCCTCACCATGGTCATTGTGAAAGATTTCTTCCTTATATTCAATCTAAACATACCATTCAAAATTGTACAAGCCCAGCTCCCTCAACCTTTCTCCATAGGAGAGGTGCTCCAGCCCTCTGATCATCCTCATGGTCATCCTCTGGGCCCCCTTCAACAGCTCCACATCTTTCCTGAGCTGGGAGCCCCAGGCCTGGATGCAGTACTCCCAGTGGAGCCTCATGAGTGGAGCACAGGAGGACAATCACCTCCCTCGAGCAAAACCAACAGAACTCCCGACCAAGATTTTCTTCTTGTGGATTGGTTGGAGCTGTGTGTGCATGACTCCCTTCTTGTTGCAGCATTCCCTGCTTCAAAGCTAACTTTCCAAGCCAGTTCTCAGCAGGGTTGCGCTCTACACAGTGCAACTTCCATAATCAGGGAGAGGAAGCAGAAATTCCGTGAGGTCTCTGCTTGAGGTCTTTTTACAGCACGCTGAGGCTGACTTTTATAAGTTCTCACAAAGTGCCAGGTAAGAAAAAAATATATATAATTTAATTTTTATGAGATGGGGCTTCTTCTTATTTTTAATTTGGTTTCCAGCACATTGAGTTCATAAGCTTCTTAAGCAGATAGAAAAACCAATGACTTTTCTATATGAACATCTCCAAGGTTTCTGGGAATCTGGCCAAGTCGTTAGTTTGGTAGAATTAATATGTATTCACATAGGAGAGGTAATTCATTCAGTGTGGACATGCTTAAGATTAAAGCTCCAGAAAACACATTCTTCTTCACGGTGTCTATCAAAAGTGATTGGGACTCATCTGGTGTTTTAAACAGACAAAGTGGTTCCTGCCCTCTCTTTTTGCCCTCTTGTTTCAGTTGGCTTCAACCAGCGCTCTGGGAGCTTCAGTGCCGTTCTGTTCCTTGGCCTCCTTTGTCACCCATTTGAGTTGAGGTGCTGCCTGTCTTTCTGGCGCGCTGAGGTGATGTCTGCGGTTCGCAGTTGAGATGACAGGTGAGAAAAGCTGTCAGATAACATCCCCCGGACGATGCAGGACGCTTTGCAGCATTTACAGCAGTTACTAAGGGGAAGACTCGATCCTTGCAGCTTTCCCAGCAAATCTGCACTCTGTTACGAAGTGCAATGTGTTTTATAAGTGTTTGAAACGTTCGGGGGGAAGCCAGTGTGACAGGTAGAGAATTCAACGGGCAAAGCCACAGCTTTCCTGAGAAATTGTTCTTCCTTCTTTGATATCAGTTTCAGAGTGTGATGTCACATTGTTTTGAAGTACTAGTTACTTTGACAAAGAAAACCACTATAAACGTCATGAGACATAATTAATACGAGAGCCGCATTTGGTAGAAGAAGCATATTCTTAACAAAGGGGCAAACTACCTTTTTTCCTGCAGTTTTGTGTCCTTTTCTGTGGGTGGGTAAACAAATTGTGACAACGGTTCCACTTTCTCATTTCCAGTGTTAGAGGGGCACCACATGCATCCAGAGGGAGCAGCCTCACAGAAGGTGAATGAAACCTTGGGAAAGCATAGAAGCCCTGGAGGAGCCCAAATGTGACAAATCTATGGCCATGTACCCCGTTCACTAGGGAATGAACGGGGCTTCTGTGTGCTGGGTGGCATTACAGAATCACAGAACTGTAGGGGGTGGAAGGGACCTCTAGAGATCATCTAGTCCAAGCCCCCTGCCACAGCAGGTTAAGTTAACAATCCTCCAGGGTCAAATAATTGAAAGGATTCAAAGAATCACATTGGTCAGTATGGTTTTAGTCAGCCTTGTTGTTTGTTATTATTTTGTAATTATCGGTGTTCCCAATTGCAAAGCAGCATCATTAAAATCACACTACAGGTATACCTAGAATAATTTAAGCGCTTGACACCTGATCTGACCCGTGTGAAATACTCAGCTCATAGCCATACAAAGTGGGTTATATCCCAGGAAGTAGCACGTACCCGAATCCTCGTGCAACCCAAGTGGGCAGGCGACTCAGTATGAGCTCCCAGAGGGAAAGAGCAGCATGAGAACTCCTCCAGGATGCACAAGCAAATATGGGAGATGGATTTAATCTTCCCAGATCTGTCTGTGCTACGGATCCTGAGAACATACACCGTACCAGTTACGACCTTTTTAAAGTTAAGATGTAACCTGGGAGACATTACAGAAAAGAAGATACCCGTCTTGATATCTCCTTTTTGTTCTTCCGCCGCACTGCTGGATGAGCATTGCTGCTCCTTGATGGAACTCCTGCTAATGAACACTGACAGGTGCAGGTGCGCCCGTGCTGAAAAATGCACCGCTCCCCCAAAATGAAAATTAAAAACTACAAATCACGCAGTCAAAATGAAGTCTGCTGCTGGGTCTGACGGTGGGAGCTCACTCTGCGGAATGCAATGAAAAGCATGGGGAAAGAATTCAGGAGCATGCTGCTTGTTTTCTGCATCTGTCGATGCTATAAAACACACACTGCTCTGTGGGCGGGTGTCAGTGTGAGCGTTTCTCAGCTGAAGAGGAAATCCTCAGGCAGAAGGGATGGTAATTAGTAACTGCATCATCTGTACTCATTAAGTACTGCTGCAAAGAACGTATCTTCTGCCAACTCAGATATACATTTATCCATGGGGTTCAAGAACTGCCAGTTAGGAGCGCCCACGTGGCACTCGTTTTCTTCTGCAACCACTGATCAGAGGAGAGAGCGTTCAGGTCCTGCTTTAGTTCCGCTCCCCCATCCCAGGTGAAGCTTCCACACAAGATTCATCGATGTTGGCTGATTGTGTGTGAACTAAGAGCTGCTCGATGAATTAAACGCAGCGTCTGAATGACCTGTTTATTTGGCAAGACTGATGATGTCCTGTGTCGTTTTGCTCTGAATGACACAGCTCCTAAGTACTAACGTAGGCAGTAAGCTGAGATGGTGCCTTGTTCAGCCTTCAGACGCCCAGTTCAGCTATCCAGATGAACAGATGTCCGTGTGCTCACGGTGCCAGCACATGGTGGCACTCCCCTTAAAGGGCTGTGCCTCGCTGTGCCCCTGCTCTGGTGCCTCCACAAGTGCTTCTGCGTTGTGTCCGCGTGCTGCAGCACCCCTGGGTTTGCCCCAGATGTTCCTGTGCCAGGCACCACACTGCGCACTGCAACCAAAGGAGCTATTCAGGGCGAGGGTTTCTAATGCACCTCTGAATACAGCAGGGGCAGAACAGAACTTTGAGCAGCAACTGCATATTTTAAAGCGCTGAAAGGATTTGGAAATGGGGGAAACTTGGAGTGGGGACGAAAACAATTTTTGCTGAAAAGCGCGTTCTGTGAGACTTCTGGTTGACTATTGGCCCACGCACGTTTCCATCCCTCAGACGCTCATAAAGCAGCAACTCAAATTCAAATACACCCGTGCACAAACGTTTGGTGGACAGAAACATAGAGACACATCTTTTGGGACTCTGCCGGGATTGACAGTAACGGCACTTTGATTTTCACATTTTTCCTTTAAAAAAAAATCTCCGCCATCATTAAGTTCCTGGCTGCTGACACCACGTGAATGCTTTTGTCGTTCGCTATAAATCACTGATACACTCAATACACTTTATTCTTCAGATTCTCCACTGAAAGAAAAGAACCTCACGCTTCAGACTAAGCCAGTACTCTTCTGGACAACAGAGCCAATGGAAATGTTTTGATGAAGTGTAATAAAAATATTTGGACTTCCAATGTTTATAGCAACGATCAGCAGGTGGGGGTGGAGACAATAAATGTTTAATCATAAAACATTTATTCCAAGTTGTTCCAGTTAACTTGCTTTTATACAGTTGGAGGGAATCAGACATAGGTTGACTTTTGGTATCAGATGATGCCTTACAAGTTGCCTTCAAGAAATGTAACCTTAGACACTTCTGCAGTATTTTGGAAATAAGTTGATTAGGAGATAAAGAAGTTTTTAGAGCTACACACTGCGGGAAGCATCTTCTCTCTGCAATCTTCTGATTCCTCTTTGGTTGCCACTGTGAGTATCATTTAGAGACCTTGTTTCTATGATGCAAATTACTCCCTTAATATCAAGTGTGATAGATCATATCTCAGTTTTCTCAGTAGCATTTGGCCAGTTATTAGAATTCAACTAATATGACATTCCTGCCTTGAAATAAGAAACCCACATAGGCACACCGACTTCATGTAACCCCTAAAATCTTCCCCAAAAGTTCTATGAACAAATGTACAGTTCAAAAGGAAACACGGCAGACTTAAAATTCAAGTTTACGTAATCCAGTCATGAACAAACATATCAGTAATCCAATGGAAACAAAACAACGATTGTAGAATCACAGGGGTTGGAAGGGACCTGTGGAGATCATCAAGTCCGATCCCCTGCTAAGGGGAAGGAATGATGCAGAACTGTGAATGTATACAAAAACAATGAATAACAGCTAAGACATAGGCAGAAATATGGAAAGGCCTACACAGCACAAATAGAAAAAAATGAATGTAATAGAGAAAGTAGAATACTAACAGGTGTGGGTAGGAGGTTCCAAATACATTATAAAAAAAAGCAGCATCCTATGAATAAAAAAAGCAAGTACAGCAGAAGTCACTAATAGAAAGAGCCATGCTATGTGACATGAAACCTCAGTCATTACCCAGACAACTACAGTTTATGTGTCCGAGCACTGGATGACTTTGAAGAACAGGTTAAATGAAGGAAGGCTGCCAGTGTCTTGAAGGGAAAAAAAATCAAATGTTAAGTTCTCCGAGATGCTGCTGTAAGTCTGTCAGCAGGGCTGGGCCTGGCCCCCTCTGACATTGCCTCCCATCCCATATGACATCCAAGCCTACCAAATATCTGTATCCTGCATGCCAAAGTGTGGCCGGGCTGATCAGGAGCACAGCCATTTTGTGAGCAATTTGTCAATACTTAGTATATGTTCAATGTTAATTTTATAACTAAATTGTTTATCAGGTCCTCATAGATCATGGTGTGCTTCTGTTAGTTAAGACAGGATCAGAGGAGTAAGACCCCTAAAAATGAATGGCCTTAGGAATCTGTTGATGCTCAATGCTGCCAACTCGGCTGAATGAGTTTCACGGAGCTCCTCACACAGGCACCCAGTAGCTGGGGAAGCAGCCACTGGGCTCAGCCCTCAGCTGGGGCCAGCAGCACCCAGGCCTGGCATTGCCAACGCGCCAGCCCATGGCCAACAGAAACACACCCACACAGCTGTGAGAAGAGGCAGACAATTTCTCCAATGAGCTAGTGCCAAAACTGGGCTACCATCTGGGAAATACTTCACAAAACTTGCAGAAATGCTCCCCAAACGCCAGCAGTTGCTATGAACTTGCCATAGGTACATATACTTGGGTGCAGACATTCCTGTTCGCACACAATCCAGGGCAGAAACCTCCTATGAGATAACCCTGCTTTATTTGGAATACGTATTCACACGTGGAATTGGTCTGCGCACACTTTTTACTACAAAGGAAAGCATTTGGCTGTTTCATGACTGGATTGCTTTGGATGTCTTCCAATACCCTGAGAAGTATGTTCACTCCGTTCATCCTCTTTGACTCAACCTGAGAAATAAAATTTCTTCCAGATGCTGTTTATAAACACAGCCACACAGGCAGCCACCCAAACATTTACATAAAGGGCAAAGTCCTTCCAATGAAATGGGTAGAAAGGACTGTTTTAAGAGGCCTGCACTCTTCCAAAAGCAACAAAGATGAGCACAACTGAGAAGGTAAATCAATGCCATAGCACCAAACAGCTCTTCATCAAGATCTCTTCTGTGAGGAATCTCTAACCCCACAGGTTTATAGAAAGAACTGCCTGTAAACTACCCAAGTGGTCACGCTGTAATCAGCTTTGAGAAGAGTCATGCTGGAAGCACTCAGCAGCATAGGGCCACGCTGGGTCCTGTGGGCCATGTCAGCAGTGGAATTCCCAGGTAGAGCGCTGACCTCCACACCTGGGGGAGTACATCTATTTGCACAGATACATGCTGTATTTGTAGACTCTAATGCAACACTGGCTACACACAGAGGCCGCTCCTAATGCAAAGGACATAACACCCCATTCAGTAGATGGAAAAACCCTCCTTCAGGAATAGCATTACCCTGCAGCCCCAGGGCTGCCATCTGGAATGATTTTCTTTAAGGATTCACCAAAGCCTGGGGAGACAGTGGCTCTTCATCTCCTCTAGAGCAGCCCTAAAAAATTATTTTTACACGAGGGAACACTCTTCTGCTCTCAGGTGTTGCTTTGTGATCAGTAGATCACCTGTAGGGTACAAGGCGTCTGGAAGCGTTCCTATTATTTTTGCTTCAACAGATCCATGCCTTCATATCTGCACTGAAATTCCTGACAACAGACATACAGATTGTGGTGAATTCTGATTAGAAGTGCAACATCACTGAACTTTCCTAGAAGACATGAGAATACACCACATTACATTTGTCTGCTAAGGAAAACTCACAGGTGCTACCTGAATAGATGACAGTTCAGATACAATATAAATATGGAAGGGACAGGTTCAGTTTAGTGCACAGAGTAGGTTTATTTCCCAGGCCGGCCACATACCTCCTGTGTGAGCTGGAAAAGTTATTTAATCTATTCTGACTCATCCTCAGTTGTCAGCGTGAAGGGCATGGGAGCTGCTCAAAAGATTTTGTGACTATCAGATATCTGTCTGTTGTCGCACTTCGAGCTCTAAGACAGCAATCAATTAATTCAAGCAGTGGACAGCAGTTCTCTCTCAGGAAAGATTGTAACAGGTTCAGCTGGATTCAATTACCGGTGCTCAAAAGGGCAATGCAAAAACAAAACAAAACAAAACAAAACCCACCACCACCAAGAACCAACAACACAAGCTTTGAGAATCGCTTTGGACAACATTCAAACAAGAAAAGTTAAAAAAAAAACAGCTTTGAGGGCTGGTGACACAGGAGCGTCAGGAAAACATCTATGCCTCCAGCTGAGATTTGTGTATAGGACCTGAAGAGATGGTGCTGCAACTTAGTAGGGAATCTAATCATCTAATTATCTAATGCACATCGTAGGGCTAAAATTCTGGGCATGCCTGCTTAATATTTGTGTTAACGTTCTTAAAGACAGTGTAACATAATTGCTGATTGTTTGCAAACGATGAAGAGAACAAGTCACTGGCAGAATCCAGCACTGGATTGCTCTTTTAGTTGACTGAGCAAAATAAAATGTGTTAACGTGCAAACATTCAAACAAAACTTACACTATTCTGTAAATACATGCTCATATCTATGCAAAAAGGAACACAGTCTAAATGCACAAGAAGGGGAGCTCATTCACTTTATTTTAATTTATAATCTAAAATTGCCTTTTGATATCAGTATCTGTGTTCAAATCTACTATAAGGCAAAATTTTCTTCATCATAACTCTTAACTCTACTGTGACAAAAGCACTCAGCATCTATATAAAGACCTTCACCAGACTACACAATTTATGACATTTAATATCTTGAAGATTGCTTAGTACTATGTATAGATTTGTAGTAGTTATGGAGGTATACAGGAGTGTGGGTAAAATAAACCCGGAGGAAACACTACAATTCTGTCCATCAGCATGAGGCCGCTTTTATTGCCACAGCAACATCCAAGTTTTCCCTCTGTATGATGTGGCAACTGTCCTGACTAACATCATGTTAGCAGGATGTTAACTCTGTTCCTGTATTCAAAATGGGTATCTGTATAAGTCTACCAAGATGGATTGTAACTAGGAGTAGACACCTGAAATTAATACAGCTGAGCGCTTTTCTGTCCTTAATCAAATCAAAAGGCCTGATGCATGTCACTTGGAATGAACATGAACAGTGGATCTGAGAGGTAATTGAATGAATCACAAGAGGTCTCATGAGCATTTCTGTTGGTAATTAGGGCAATAGAGCTACAGGGAATGATTTCAATCATCCACTGCCCATCGCAACATATAATTTAATAACAAAACAAGCAACGAGGTAATAATTACAGCACAACACCAAGTCTGCCTAAAAGCTAACAGGCATTTTCAATGTGCTAGTCAAAAATGTGCCCTCAGAGTTGTCCACACATCTGCTCCACTTTCTGATTCAAAAGTGACTGGAAATGAAATTAAAGCATTTAAAAGATATCAAGCATTTTTACCTGTGGTTGGAAGTACACGCAGTAGTATCAGTTGCAAAGATATGCTACTACAGTAAGTCACCTTCACATCTGATGAAGCATCTGTCGAGTCTCCTGACTAGTTTAGTTAAACCACTCTGTTTTAACTTAAGTAATAAATCTTCTGTACATACAGAAAGCATACATCAAAATAAATATCATTTTATGCTAATAGGACAAATCACAGAATCACAGAATCACAGACATGTCTTAAGATTCAGGAACTGTATAGCTCCCATGTCCGGCATTCAGCAGGTCCAAAGAAGGCTACAATTCTGCAGACACTTACATGATTCACCTCCAAACCCACGAGCAATCTTTCTGTACTTGACTGGCTACACTGAGCAGATAGTGTCAAAGCAGTAGGTGAAATATGTATGACGAATGTCAGTGATAAAAAGTGAAAGAGTGCAAGTAGAACACATTTTAAACTAAGTTACTGAGGTTTAAATGTCAAACACACAATGGCCCTCAGAGAAGACACACAGGAGACTGCACTTAACCTGAAAAGAACTCTTTTATTAATAGACATGTTGCTTATTTAAGTCATTTTATGCTCAATTTCCTGAATTACAGCAGGTCTCTGTAAATTCAGAAGTGGTCCATTTGATTCAAAAGTGTCACAATGTATAAGCAGAAAATGTGATACTAAAAAGTCATAATTTCCCAGAATACTCTATCACAGCATTTTTTTAAGAATAATTCTCAATTCCAGCACTGTGAATTGGGCTATTACAACTGTATGTCCAGTTTTTGTTTGACATAGTTAAAAGAGGGTGCTGTTAATTTGCAGAGAGGACAGCAGACAACTAAAAGCTAAATAGCATGTAACATAACAGACAACTAGAGAGCTACAGTAAAAATCTCTCATGGACCTCAACAGACCAATAAACTACAAATTCTATGACGCAATGAGAAAATTGCTTTAAGAATCAAGTATGTCAATATTTTTTGCTTATGAAAGTTGTATCATACGGTCCCCTCTTTCCTGATCTGCAACACTGAGCACTGAGCAAATTAAGATCAGCGAAAAGGGTGGAACATCATCCAGAAACAGCTTTTACTTCCTTCAGAAGTAAGGCATTTCTCTGTGAGGAGGAATGGACAAGCAGCTGCTGTGGTTTTGATCAAAGAAAACATAATGTATCTTTCATGGAAGTTGTTGAACAGGCATGCACAATTTAAAAGTAGTCCCCCACCTAGCCTGGATGTTTGCAGTACTCATTTTGTTAGGCAAAACAAGAAGGCCTGCAGGAAATAACTGTGCACCTGCGATCTATTCCATGCTAACTTGCTTCCTTTAGATGAGATTAATCTCAACTCTGTTAACTTGTCTCACAATTGTTCACAAGGCAATATGGCTAGAGGACATCTCTCTCACTTTAACTATAGGGATAATAAGGACAGCTTGAACTCAAGATGTCACCTTCGGACAGCTTCTACCCGAAATACTTAGTCCCTTTTTGTGAGAAAGGCTGTGTTAAAAGACAGTCTCCTGACCCTTGTTGCACAACAAAGAGCAGTGCTTTTATTTGAGGCAGGTGCTTACCAGTATGCCCACAGCTACCTGTGTCCAGCAGATAGTACAAAACACATGTGGAAAAGTCCAAACAACAAAAAGGAAGTGAACAATTGAAGCTTACCTAAGAAATACCTACACACAGTCATCAATTGCCTTAATTAATTTCCTCATTCTCCCAGCAATCCACCCAGGTTTCTCACTGAAATATCTGGATTGACCTGTTGGTTGTCACTGAGATTGAAGGCCAAAATGTAATTGTTTCCAAAAATCCTTAGCAGAATGCTTACTGGTTAAGCATATAAATAGCACTACAGAAGAAAACTTCTTTCCTTGTATTTAAACATCAAAATCCAAGTCCTTGAGAATACATTAAGAAAATGCATTCTGAAACCCCCCCAAAAAAATGTTGTAGAGTCCAGGTTTGACTTCACTGAACGCTGAACAGGTGATACCCTGACCTCCTCACCCCAGGACGCAGCAAGGCCGACCACCTGATTTCATTGTGCTAACATTTCCTTCATTTTTAAAAGGTCACATCCATTTATCCAGCACTGCCAAGTTAACAGCCAGCAGTCGGAAAACGATGTAAAAATAAAGACATTAAAATAAGTTATTTATAAAGCAATCCTTCACTTCTTGCTTCTTAAAGCAAACCTAAGGGCTTATGTTGAGATAAGGGCGCTGACTAAAAGCAGCAATGCTGTGCCATGGGCAACCTGCATGCCACATGATGTGCAGTGTGTGTTACAGGGAGCAAGCAAAAACAGATGGCAAGGGTTCTCAGATCCATGACAATTTATTTTTCTTTTGTCATTAAAAGACACACACAAAAGATGGAATACAATCTTCATAGAATCATAGAATGGCCTGTGTTGGAAGACACCTGAAAGATCATCTAGTTCCAACTCCCCTGCTGCAGGCAAGGTTGCCAATTGCTAGATCAAGCACTAGATCAGGCTGCCCAGTGTGCCATCCAGCTTGGCCTCGAACATCTCCAGGGACGGGGCATCTCCTATCTCTCTGGGCAGCCTGTGCCAGTACCTCACCACTCTCTGTGAAAAACTTCCCCCAAATCTCCCCTCTTTTAAACTATTTCCCCTTGTCCTATCACTATCTACCCCACGTAAAGAGCTGATTTCCCTCCTGTTTATGATCTCTCCTAGAAGACTGGAGGGCTACAATGAGATGTCCCTGCAGCCTTCTCTCCTCCAGACTGAACAAGCCCGGCTCCTTCAGCCTGTCTCTGTAGAAGTGCTCCAGTGCTCCTATCATCCTTGTGGCCCTCCTCTGGACCCTCTTCAAAAGCTCAACAACTTCCCTGTGCTGGGGGCCCCAGGTCCAGACCCAGCACTCCAGATGTGGCCTCACCAGGTCAGAGCAGATGGGGGCAACCCCCTCCCTGGCCCTGCTGGCCGCACCTCTTTTGATGCAGCCCTATACACTGTCAGCTTTCCGGCATCAAGCGCACACCGCTGGCTCATGTCTGCTTTTTCATCCACCAGGACCCCCAAATCCTTCTCTGCAGGGCTGCTCTCCAGGAGTTCTCCTCCTGATCTGTACTCATACCTGGGACCGCCCTGACCCAAATGCAACACCTCGCACTTGGCCTTGTTGAACATCATCAGGTTCACTCGGGCCCACCTTCCCAGTTTGCGCAGGTCCCTCTGCATGGCATCCCTTCCTCCCGCTGTACCCACTGCACCACTCAGCTCGGTGTTGCCTGAAAACTCACTGAGGGTGCGCTCGACCCCATCATTTCTGCCAGTCTTAGAACATTCTCTGAATAAAAACCATAAGGCCTTTAGAAGCACGATTTTTATTTTTTTCATGGTCCTTAAGATAAAAACGACGGACTGTAGAAAGCGAACGGAGTTTCAATCCCTCAGAAGCACCGCGCCGTGCTCCTGGGACGCTGTGAGGAGCGACGCAGAGCAACGGGCGCAAAGCGCACCGCTCCTGCGGCACAAGGGCCGCCACCTCTGGGAGACGTCAGCGGTGGGGACGGCGTCCTGCGGAGAGCAGCCCGGGACAGCGCTCGGCCTGCGTGGCACCGCCCGGCGTTACGCGGGGAGCGCTCAAACCGCACTCGGCGCACCCCAAAAAGCCGGGCAGCGGCACAAAGCCCGTACCGCCTCCCCGCCGGCTCGTTGTAAGCCCGGGAGAGGCCCTCCACACCGGAGGAGGCCGCTCCGCCCGCCCCAAGCGGCGCGGCTAACGCGCGGCGCCCGGCACCACACAATTCTTTGAACTGTTGTATGCTGTGTATTTCACCTACTTCTGAAAGATTATTATTTGGGAACAGGGCAGTC
>JANHGO010000069.1:48701921-48716183 GCA_024606505.1 Aquila spilogaster
TGAGTTCACTTGGGTTTACATTTGAAATGCGCATGTTTATTTATACAGATTTCAATAAAGCTATTCAAGGCCTTATTTAGTCTTCCATTTTCTTACAAATTCTTCTCCCATGGTGTTTGTGTAATGGGTAGTCTTTGTCTAAGACTTACATTATTGGTTGCAAAACGGCCATTTAATGACCAACACAGAATAAGATTAATAGTATTTTCAGAAGATAGTATCTATAAAAGGGATTCTCTGCTGTCATTGTCTGGCTCTAAAAACATTTATAAGGCTGCAAATAAAAATGTTTATCGTCATAAAAACCTATTATTTGTTTTTTAAAAGTAATACTGTAATAAAAATTAAACAAATGGAAAGATACTAACTCTGAGATGGTTGGTGAAATGAGGCAATATATTTAAGATTAGACAAACCGATATGGTGGGGGGAAAATGACCCAAACTTTTGGCTTAAAACCTTGTATTTAGGTGTGGAATACAGTAACGGAGTACAAAGCTGTGTACTAAATAGCTTGTGAGTTTAACTTGCTTATTTTAATCAGAGCACTTGAGATTTATCTGTGGAGTAGAGGAAGTAATCCTAGAGAAGCGATCATCTCTCTAACACACACAAAGAGCCCCCCTGCATTCACACTGCCACTGGTTTTCCCGTATCATGTTAGCCTGGAACTTGCTTGGAAAAATCGCAAAGGAGCAAAGGATCTGCTGTGACTTACAAAAGTCTCACTTCGGAGTTTGTAAATCAGAGCTTTAATATCTGATAGCTCAGTCTCCTAACACACTTCATTATCCCTTTGAAAATGCAGATGTATATACTTACATGGGATCTTATGTTTTAAGGAAGGTACTTACCTACTAATAGTTTGATCATCCAGATAGAGTTTAAAAGGGTATTGATCAAAGTAGCATTTAGTTAGGAAAAAATTACATAGTTTCTAATTTTTTTTGTTATTGTTAATTTGGCCTCCAAGATGACACACACTGAGTTTGTAAGCTTCCTAATCAGATGTAAAAATCAGTACCATTTCTATATGACTGTCTCAAAGGTTTCTGGGAATTCAGCCAAGTTGTGAGTTTTGTAAAACTATTGTGTATTCACACATAAGGTATGATAACTGGTCCAGTGTGGACATTCTTAAAACTACAGAAAGCATATTATTCATTATTCTTTACGGTGTCTACCAGAAGTTCTTGTCACTCAGCTAGTCATTTATGTAGCAAATAAAGAGGGTCCTGACATCTCTTTTTATGAATCACGTCTGATAAAAATCTACAGGATGCTTTCTTCTTTCAGTTACATTGACAGCAAGCTTTTTGATGGCTCTAAGTATCAGCCTAAACCCCAAAAGGATAAGATACAGTTCACCTTGTTAATGTGAGAGTCACAGAAACAAAACAGAGTAGGAGGCAGAAGACAGCTTGCAGTTCCCAGTTACTCTGTGGATTTTGTGACGGCAATACGTCCTGTAAAGCCTGGCTGGGAGGGAAGGAGAGGGGAAGAGACGCTGCCCAGGACCTCTTGTTTCGTTTGGCCTCGGACAGCGTTCTGGAGGCGTCGGTGCAGGTCCGTTCCCTGATCTCTTCTATCATCCGCTTACATGAAAGTCCTCCCGGCCTTCCTGGCACACTGAAGGGAAGTTTGGAACTTGCGGTTGAGATGACAGATGAGGAAAGCCCTGCCAAAGGACGTAGAAACCTCTCCTGCATCTACAGATGCTAATGGGAAGGCCATGACCCTTCCTAGCTTTCCCAGCCCGTTAGTGCTGTGCTATGGAGTGCAGTGGATTTTTTTTTTAAGCGTTTTGAAATCTTTAGAGGGAAGTTGGTGTGGCGGGCAAAGAAATTACTTGGCAAACCCACCGGTTTTCTTCAAAAATTATGCCACCACCTTTGATGTCAGACTGTAATTTCAGGGTATGTTTTCTCATTGTGTCTAAGTACTAGTTACTTTGACAAAGAAATCACTATAAATGTAGTGAAACAATTAATATGAAAGCTATATTTGGAAGAATAAGCATATTCTTAGTCTGTAGGCGACTCGCTCTCTTCAGATTTTTTAGTTCCATTTCCTTGGGGGGTAAACAAATTGTGAAAACAGTTCCACTTTCTTAGTTCCAATGTTGCTTGCTTTACTGGCACCATGTGCTCCTGAGGCAGGCAGAGACGCCTGTCTTACTGAAAAGAAATTAAATCTTGGAATAATAGCATGGAAACCCCAGAAGAGTCCAAATGTGACAAATTTGTGACCAATTTATCCCATTAACTAGGGAATGAATTGGGTTACTATATGCAAGGTAGCATTAACCATCATCCTGGGCCAAATAATGCAAAAGCTGATACCGGACTCAAATGATAAAGAATTCACATCAGGACTCAAATGATAAAGAATTCACATCAGTCAGTATGGTTTTATTTACATGAAGTTTTATATTTATTTATATGAAGATCTGTTACTGGGGGGGGGCAGTAATTGAAAATGACAGTTGATAAAGATTATAGTGTAGGTGCACCTAGAATTATTTAAGTGCTTGGGACTTAATTATCACCTTAAGTATCACATTACTCTCATCAAAACGTGAGTGTTGTGCAGTATCACCCGATGCGAAGTTTAGGAACCGACCAACAATCTCAAAATAGTTTCCATTAGGAAGTCATTGTGGAATAGGGTTGTTGCTGGAGAAGCTAGTGGTACTTGGTCTTCAATTAATGTTTTTATTCAGTGTGTAAAATACTCAGTTCATAGCTACAGAAGGTGGTAAGTAGTAAGTGCCCCTAAATCCTGTGCAGCCCTGGTAGACAAGCAATTCGGCATGAGCTCCCAATGTGAAACAGCGGTGTAAGAACTTGTCCTTGGATACATAAGCAGATTTAAGAAGTTGACTTAATCTCCCCAGGTCTGTGGTAAGGATCCTGGGAAAATACACGATTTGAGTTACTTCCTTTTAAAAGTTCAGATTGTAACCTGGGGGAGACATTATAGAAAAAAAGTTACAGCCCCAGAGTAAATACACGCGTGCTAACAGAGATAAAGAAGAATTGTTTTCTCAGAAAGACTACCCAGAGTGGCTCAAGTTGTGTGCGATACGTTACAGGGGTGGGTGGAATAACTGTATGCGGGGGGTATTGGAGTGGAGAGAAACGTTCAAAGAACTGATGGTTCAAAACGAAACCAGACAACCTGAAAACGGAGATAAGCGTGGGAGTCTTCTATGCAATTAGCGTTTAACAAGGAGGAGGAAGGTGCCAGCGGCGGCACGTGGCGGGTGCTGTGTTGCCCCTGGGCTGGATGCCTTCCCTGGTCAAGGGGGGGCGGCCGAGACATGCAGCGGCCCTTCCCCTGCCGGGATGGAGACCAGTCTCGGCCATCTGCCTCGGCTTTGAGATCTGTGAGCACGTAAGGAACGTTCCTCCCTCTTCGAGCTAACGGCACCACTTGAAAACCGCTGAAAAGTTTGGAACGGAGGTCTGAATCTGTAGGTATTTGCTCTGAGCTCAGCATGGTTTGTGGGAAGGCCTTCACTCGCTAGTGTTACAAGAATTCCTCAATATGGGAATGAAACCCATGCTCTTGTTTCAGGGTGACAAACACTATTATTTTTCTTCCCCCTTAGTCATGGCCACCATTACTGCTCACTTAAATCAAACTCCTGAAGCTGCTCCAATTCCCATCTGAACGACCTCTTTGATTTCATTTCCTCAGAGTAACTCTTCCCCTCGGTTAGCCCTAAACTGAAACACACATCTGCCTTTTCCATCTTTCTTTGCGGTTCTGGAAAAGCATCCCTGCTTTTTCATGACAAATTCTGTTAAAGCACAATGACCGGTTCAGACATGCCCCTATTGAAAAATGCATGGTTCCTCAAAAATGAAAATTAAAACCTAGGCATCGTGCAACTGAAACGAGGTCTGCAGCCAGCTCTGGGGGCACGAAGGTGTTTTCCAGAACACAACCAGGGCTGTCTGGAAAGAATTCAGATGAGCTATGCTTGTTTTCAACCTCTGTCAATGTTACAGAATCCATCCTGTGCCGTGGGCGTTCTGTGAATGCGAGCGCGTCTCTTGGCCGAGGAGAAAGTCTGCCAGCAGAAGGCACAGTAATTACTAACGCCGTATCATCTGTACTTATTAAAAGCAAATATGAAGAACATCCCTTCTGTCACTCCGACAGAAGTTTCTCAGTGGTTCTCAAGAAATACACGGCTCATACAGGACTGGTTTCCTTGGGCAATTGGCTGAATACGAGGAGAAGGTGTTTGGAGCCTATTTGAGTTCTGCTCCCCGCCATTCCAATGGGGAAACAGCAGCTTCCATAAACCCTAATATAATTCAGCGGCAAGTGAACAGGTCAATAAAAGTTATGCAGTATTGCTGCTCTGTAGTTGCGTTGCCAAATCAAATAAAATGTATTAGTCATGTTGACTAATTTTGCATGACCTAATAGATGCTCAGTGAATTAAATGCAGTGTCTAAACAGCCTATGTGTTTGGTGAGACTGATGTCCTGCATAACTTTGCCGTGTATGACATGGATCCTAAATACAACTCGTAGAGCTGAGACCTAGACTCAGACCCATTTTTCAAAAGTGTACTAGGACTGTCAATAACAGCGGTTTGATTTTCACATCTTTTACTTGAAAAAATTCTCTGCCACCAATGACTTGCTGGCTACTGACACTGTGCGAATGTTTTGGGGTTTTACTGTAAAATACAATCAGTTATATGCTAAAAATGTTTTGTTTTCCAAATTCTCAATTAAAAGAAAATGTTGTGAACATTTTAGATTAATGACCTACAGTTGGACAATAAAGTTAATGGAAATGTTTGGATCAAGCAGATTTCTGAGACCTATCAAACACAATAATCACAATCACTGATGGGATGGAGACAATAGAACTTTTTTCATAAAAGATTCTGAATTGCTGAATTAACTTATTTTTACACAATTTGAGGAAAACAGATGTACATGTTGATTTTTGGTATAGGAAATAATGCCTTAGAAGTTGTCTTCAGGAAATGTACCCTTAGACATTTC
Source organism: Aquila spilogaster (assembly GCA_024606505.1). Taxonomy (NCBI): domain Eukaryota; kingdom Metazoa; phylum Chordata; class Aves; order Accipitriformes; family Accipitridae; genus Aquila; species Aquila spilogaster. Next base: position 48,706,955 of record JANHGO010000069.1, read on the forward strand.
TGCAATATTTTTCAGATAGGGTGGCAAAGACTAAGAGAGAAATCAAAGAAGTTTGTAGAACTACTTACTATGGGAAGCATTCGGTTATCATCTGTCTGTAACATTTGGATTCAGTTTGGTTAACGTCATGCTCAGTCTGAGACTGTAATTTAGAAAGCCCATTTTTATGATGTAAATTGCTCCCTTAATATCAAGTGTGATGGATTATAATGTCTCTGTTTTCACAGTAGCATTTGGCAATATTATTAGAATTTGACAGACATGATCTTCTTTCCTTGAAATAAAAAGCCCACATACACATACCAACTTAATTTATTTAAGCAATAAAAATCTTCCCAAAACTTCTGTGAACAAATGTGCAGTTAAAAATAAAAGGGAACAAACCAGATGTAAGATTTAAATTTACATACTCCATTCCAGAACAAACGTGTCAAGTAATCCAATGTGACTACACACCAGTAGGAGACAAAAACAAAAGAACTGATGGCAAAGGGGAGGAAATTGTGCAGAACTGTGAATGTATGTAAAAACAATGGATCACAGCAAAGACAAGGGCACGAGTACAGCAAAGCCTATACTTCATGAATACAAAAGATGAATGTAACAAGAAAGTAGCTGTACGATACTAATAAGGAAGTGGTAAAGGATTTCAAATCCATTCTAAAAAAAAGCAGAGTCCTATGATTAAAAAGAAAAAAAAAAGCAAATACTGCAAAAGTCACTAACAGGCAACTGAGAATTAAAATCTTTGATAGATGTGGGTTGCCTTGTAGGGAAAGAAAACAAAAGTAACTTGGTTCCTACAATGGATTTAATTTAGTGACAGAGAAAACCACTAGAAAAGAAAACATCTACAGGTGATGCTAGGATATTATGAGGACATTTTGAAATGAGGCAGTAATAGAAGAGCCATACTATTTTTTGACATGCGTCCTCACCTAGTCATTATCTAGAAAACTGCAGTTTATGTGTTCCAGTATCGGATAATGTCTCGAGAGCAGGAGCTGTGTTAATAATTTTGAGGAACAGGTTTACAAAGGAAGGCTCCAAATGTCCTGAAGGGGAAAAGAAATGAAGCAAGTTCTTTGAAACTCTGCTGTAACTCTGTTGGTAAGGCAGGTCCTGGCTTTCTATGATCTTGCCTCCAACAAAATAAGACATTCAAGCCCACCAGACATTTGTATCCCACATACCAAAGTGCAGCTGAGCTGGTCAGGAGCACAGATGTTTGGTAAAGGATTTATCAATGCTTAGTACACGTTAACTGCTAATTTTATAATTAAATTGCTTCTCAAATCTTCTTAGATCATGGTGTGGTTTTGTTAGTTAAGACTGAAGTGGGGAAGTAAGGCCACTGGACATAGACAGCCATAGGAATCTACTGATGACCATGCTGCCAAAGGGGCGTAAGGGCTCAGACTGGCCGAACAAGTTTCATGGGAGCTTCTTACACATCCCAGTTAATGATCCACTCTGTAGCTCCAGGGCTTGGCTCTCAGCTGGAGGAGCCAGTGTTCAGACCTGGAATTTCCTACGCTCCAGAGAGCTTCCACCCACCCGGGTGAGGAGATGGACAAGCTTGTCCACCATGCCCTGGGAGCGGGCTCCAGAAAGGGGCTCCCACTCGTGAAATACTGAATACAACTTCTAGAAATGCTCCCAAAGGGCCAATAATAACTATGGAATTGCAACAGGTATGCATCCCTGAATACGGACACGTACCTGCTTGCCCACGACCCAGGACGTAGATACATACAATGAATGGTGCAGCCCCGCTTTACTGGGAATACGGATTCACACGTGGAGGTGATCTGTATAGTCATTTTGCTATGAGGGAAAGCACTTAGCTCTTTACGGCTGGATTTCTTTGGTTGTCTTCCAAATTCCCTGAGAAGTATGGTCATTCTGTTTATCTGTTTTGGCTCAACCTGAGCAACAAAATTTCTTTCAGACTGCTGCCTATAAACACAGCCACACATGCAGCCGTACAAATACTTATATCAAGGGCAAAGGCCTTTGAATGAAATAAGAAGAGGTCTATAATCTTCATAAAGCAACAAAGATGAGCACAACATATAAGGCAAATCAAGGCCTCTATACCAAACAGCTCTTCATCAAGATCTCTTCCATAAGAAATCTCTAATCCTTATGGTTTATGGGAAGAACTGCCTGTAAAATAACGGAGTGGTCACACTTTGGTTATCTTTGTGAACAGTTGTGCTGGAGACTCTCAGAAGTACGTGGCCATACTGAGTCTTTTCTAGGGGGGGTCTGAGTTAGCTACAAATTAAGTTGGTCACGCTGGCAGTGTAGCCATGGCAGTGTGAGAAAAGAAGAATACCGATGTAGTGTGCTGGCCTCCATGCTACTTATGTGAGTATAGTGAGTGTATCTATTTTTATAATTATTTTTTACAGCTATGACTGCAATGCTTGCTATGTAGACAGAGGCCACCCCTAACACAAAGGATCTAACATCCATTCAGTAGATGGAAACTCTCCTGTAGTAATGGTATCACTTGGCAGCCCCAGGGCTGCAATCTGGAACGATTAACTTAAGGATTCAATGGAGCTTGCGGAAAGCATCCAGCGGCTTCCCCTCACTGCTGCAGCAGCCAAAAAGAATTATTTTTACACGGGGGAACAGCCTTCTCCTCTCTGGTGTTGCTTTGCGATTAGTAGATTGTCTGTAGGTGTCTAGAAATATTTCCATAATTTTCATACAAAAAGAGATAAAAAGGAAATGATTGAACAGATGTAGGGAGGTTTTTGGCAAATAGATGAGAGAGCAGCAAAATAAACAGACTGCAGCACAACACATATTTCTGGCATTCTTGATGGGCATTTGTATGTTACGCATCCTGCAGTCAGAACGAGATACTCGGGAAAAGCCTTCTCCCGAGAGTGCAGCTGTATCCGCTGCCCACTGCAGGAGCTCTGGATCTAATAACACTGCCTAGAGTCACAGTTATTTTGCTTCGACACACCTGTGCCTTTATTTCTAAACCAAAATTCCTAATAACGGACATGAAGATTGCAGTAAATTGTGATCAGATGTGCAAGATCACTGAAGTGTCTTCATCTGCTGACTGCGACCTCACGCTGTGCTAATTGTGAAGGCGGCAGCGGGCCCGGTCAGCCGGGGTTTTCTAACGTGAACAACCGTCAGGTAAAATCTCCATCACGGTTTCTGCATTTACTACACTTGGCAGAAAAGAAAGGTATCATGAATGGACTGCGTTACATTCAACACAGGGAAAATTCACAGGAGCTGTCTGAACAGATAATAAATCCGTTATCTAACAAACACTGTTTATTGTGCAAGGGAATGAAAGGCAGATTCAGTTTAACACACAGAGTGAGGTTTGTTTCCCAGCCCAGCCAGATACTTCCTGTGCAAGCTGGAAAAGTTATTTAATCTGTCCTGACTCATGCTCAGTTGTAAGTATGAAGGCTATGGGAGCCGCTGCTAAGATTTTGTGAATATCATGTTATCTCTTTGTGTCTGTTGTTACACTGCTAGCTCTAAGACAGCAATAACTTAAATCAAGCAGCGGACAGCGGTTCTTTCTCAGAAAAGACGTTAACAGGTTCAGCTGATCCAATTACCAGTACTCAAAACGGCAATGCAAAAAAAACCAAACCAACCCACCGCTTTGAGAATCTGTTTGGACAAGATTCAAGCAGGAAAAATTGGAAAAACAGCTTTGCCGGCCGGTTACACAAGAGCCACGGAAGCATCTGAGCCTCTGGTTGGGAGATTTGTGTGTAGGCCCTGAAGTGATCGTGCTGCAACTCAACAGGGAATCATTGCTGAGTACCTAATACGTGTCATAGGTCTGACATTTGGGGCATTGCTACTTAACATTCTTGGCAGTGACCTTAAAGATAATGTGACATAGTTACTGATAGTTTGCTAATGACAAAGAAAGAGGATGATTCACTGAGAGACAGCACCTGGGATTGCTTTTTTAGTTGACTAAACAAAATAAAATGTGTATTAACTGCAAATACACAAACAAAACGTGTACTAACGTGAATATACGCTCACACCTATGTTGAAAGGAACATGGGCTAAATTCACGAGGAGTTCACACTGGAAAACTAGTATTTTTCAATCTACTCGTAGATCCAACTTCCTCATACAGCCACATCCTAAAGGAACACGGGCTTCGCTCCTATTCCATAAAAAAAGAACACCAGGTACTTGAGGGAAGGTTATTACTTCTGCTTTTAACCCATTTGTGACCACAGCAGAAATGGTCTTTTGCCCCATTTCTTGCATCCATAATTTAAGAAGGAGCTTTTGAAGTGTCTACATAGTAAAGCATGTGTGTATATGGCTTCCTTGTGCTTACACAGACCAATACAATGCACAGGTTCTTATAAAGGACTCCAGGAAGTATTTGGTATTAATCCATCCCTCATGCTCTTTTAATTTAAAATTAACTTTGCCTTTTGGTATCAGTATCTATGTTCAATCTACTATGAGGCAAAGTTTTCTCCATCATGGCTTTTAACTCTGCAGTACAAAAAACCACCAGAGATGTCTGCAAACACCTTTACTTGGCCACACAATTGATGATATTTCCTATCCTGAAGTTTATTTAGTAGTGTTACTATGTATAGGTTTGTATAAGTTACAAAATCATACAAAAGGAGTGTTCGTAAAGCGAACTCAAGAGGAAAAGCCATGATTCTTCTCATCAGCATGAAACCAAATCATTGCCACAGTGAAATCTGACAGCTTTGCCTCTGTACAATGTGCCAACAGAACCCCGTGCTCATATTCAAAGCCTGCACCGATCAGGATGGGCTGTAAACACCTGAAATTAATACAGCCAAGTGCTATCCCATGTTTAATCAAATCAAAATGACTGATGCGCATCATTTGGAATGAACATGAACACTGGTTCCAAGAGGTAATTTAATGAATCACAATAGGTCTCATGAGCATTTTTCTTGGTAAATAGGGCCATAAAGCTACAGGGAATTATTTCAATCACCCACTGCCCATCACGAAATAACATGTAATTAAATAACAAAGCAAACAACGACGTAATAATTGCAGCACAATACAAAGTTAGCTTAACACCTAACGAGCATTTTTAGCTTGCTAGTCAAAAACGTGCCCTCAGAGATGTCCACATACACTGCTCTACTTTCTGACTCAAAAGCTACTTGAATTGAAACCGAGGCATTCAAAACACACCAAAAGACAGGCAAGCACTTTTACTCAGGCTTAGGAAAACGTGCAATAATATCTATTGCAATGCAAGGCAACTACAGTAAGGCACATTCACAATCAAGTCAGTGTCACTTAAAAGGATCCTGGCTAGTTTAAAAGTAGTTTAACTGCTCTGGTTTAGCTCAACTAATAAATCTTCTGCTTTTACAAAAGGTGTACATCAAAACAGTGAGAAAGATTATCTTGTGTTTAAGAGGTGCGCCTGAGACTCAGGCACATGTGTAGTTCCCAGTTCTCATATTCAGCAGATCTTTCTGCTGCAGCAGAGTTTCCAATTCTGCAACCACTCGTATGATTGAGTTCCAAACCCACGAGCAATCTTGCTGTGTTTGGCTGGCAATGCTGAGCAAGCTGAGTGTCAAAGCTGGTAGTCGAAAAGATATGTATGATAAATGTAAATGATAAAAGGTGGAGTACGCGAACAGAACAAATTTTAAACTCAGGCACTGAGATTTAAGTATCAAACACAGAATGGCCTTCAGAGAAGATGGAAGCTGCACTTAACCTAAAAAAAACCCTTTTAGTTAATAGACATGTTGCTTATTAAAGTAGTTCTATACCCAATTTCCTAAGATTCTGAATTACAGCAGGTCTCACCAAATTCACAACTGCTTTGCTTGGTTCAAAAAGCGTCACAATGTATAAAGAGAAATTATGTGATACTAAAGAGTCATAGTCTCAATTTTGGAAGCTGAAAAAATTCACCAGAATATGTTGTTACAGCATTCCAAGATTAATTTTGCATTCCAGTACCGTGAGTTGGGTACTATTACAATTGTGTGTCCATTTTGGTCTGACATAGTTAAAGAAGGGTGCTGTTAATCTACGGAGAGGACAGCGGATGACTGAAAGCTAAACACCAGCCATCGTAACAGACAACTAAAGAGCTGCAGTAACATTTTTTTTCATGCATCTCAGCAGACTAATAAATCTAAGATTCTACAATGTAACAAGAAAATTATTTTAAGAATCAAGAACGTTAATATTTTTTGCTTATGACGGGAATAGCATATGGTCCTTTCTTTCCTGATCTACAAAACAGAGCACTGAGCAAATTGAGATTAGTGAAAAGGGTGGAACGTCAGCCAGAAAGAGCTTTAAAGAAATGTTATGTCACAATTAATAGAGGTGGCAGGGTTGCTATCAAGCTGTTACAAATATGGAAAGCCTCTAGCCTGCTCCCAGTTATGCCACTACACACCTGGAATAAGAAAAGATGGATAATCAGCAGGTACAAGCTAATATGATAAAAATAATTAACATCATAAAATAATTTGCTTTTTCTCAAGAAACCATCATTTTACGCAAATATAAATTACAACACAAAGAATACATAAAAAATTTCTTCCTGAGATGTGTAGTAGTTTATATTCCAAAATATTTGTCACTACTGTTCTTAAATATTTTTACAATTTTTTTACACATTCCTTAACAAAAAAATCATATGGCAACAAGTTGTCAATTTTACTCAAATGCAGTAATCATCTATTCCCTCGGTACTTTTACTTCAGAAGTTGGCATTACTCTGTGAGGAGGGGCGGAAAAATTTACTGCTATGGCTTTGATTAAAGGAAACATCATCCATCTTTCATGTAGGTTAACTTATCAGGCATTCACAAAGTAAGAGTACTCCCTCCCTGCCCCCCCCCCCATGCAAACTGAATGTTTACAGTAGTGTGGTTAAACAAAACAGTAAGGTTTGCAGGGAATTAGTATGCACGTACAATCTAATGCTTGTTTTAAATGTGATTAATCTCAATTCTTAATCTCAATTCTTCTTACTTGTCTCACCATTGTTAACAGGCAAATATGGCCATATGACAGTTTTCCTCATCTTCCTCCTTTTGATTACAGGGATAATAACGACGGTGGGATGCTTTAACTCAAGATGTAACACGCAGACAAATTCTACCCAAAATACTTGCTCCCTTTTTGTAAGAAAGGCAGTGTTATAGAACAGTTAACTGACCCTCATTTCACAAGAAATTTCAATCGTTTTAGTTCAGGCAGACAGGCAGATTCAGGGAGTACCAATAACCCCACAGCTCCCCAAGTACGGTAAATAGGTGGAAAAGTCCAAACAACAAAGAGGAAGTAAATCATTAAAGCTTACCTAAGAAACACCTATGCATAGTCAATAATTAACTGACTCATCCTCCTAGCAAATCATCCATGTTTCTTATGAAGGTATTCGGACTGGTCTGCGAATTGCCATCAGGACTGAAGCCCAGAACAGAAGCACTTAGGACGGGAAAATCCTTAGGAAAACGCTTATTGGTTAAGCACGTAAACAGCTCTACTGAAGACAACAGTCTTGTTTTTTTGCTTTTCTTAAGTAAGCATATAAAAATCAAGGCTTTTGAGGATGCACAGACCAATGCCTTTTGAAAGCGTAACAACGTTACAGAATCATGGGTTTGATTTTACTGAACCCAGGCTGAAATCCTAATTCCTTGTCTGAAGGCACATCAAGTTTGACCACCAAATTCAACTGTACCAGTATTACAGGCAGTTTTAAAACCCGACATCCATTCACCCAGTTCTGTCAAGTTAACAGCCAGTAATTTGAAAACGATGTACAAACAAAGGTCTTAAAGTAATAAATTACTTGGAAAGCAATCCTGTACTTTTTGCCCTCACAAAGCACACCTAAAGATTTATGTCTAGAGCTACAGCGTACAACGGGAGCGTACAGGCCAGTGGCAGCCTGTTTACCGTGTGATTTGCAACGTCCCTCACAGTAAATGAACCCCAGCATCCAAGTGGGGATGCTCAAATTCAGGCGAGGTTCTTTTCCCTTTTCCACTGCAAGACACAAACAAAAACAAGGATAAAAGGAGATCTTGGAACGTTCTCTGAATAAGACACAGGACTTTCAGGGAAGTCTGAAGAGAAGCCATTATTTAAAATAATTTTAAATAGGAAGGTGGTAAAAATTTATTCTCCTCTGTTCTGACTCTTCACCATTTTTTTCCCGAGATTCCCAAGTTTAAAGGCCACAGACCGCAGAAACTCAGGAACGTTTTCCGACTGCCCGGGTTTACGGGAGCGCGAGCGAACCGTGCCGCGTTACGGGCAGGCAGCCGCGGCAGTGCAAGAGTCACAGCAGCCAGAACGCGGCGAAGGCACGGCCGCAGGGACCGAACCCCTCGCGAAACGCTAACTGTGCGACGACGAACGCCGTCCCGCAGAAGGGAGCTCCGCGGCACCGTCCAGGCCGCCCGGGAGGGAAGCGCTGGCCGTGCCCGGAGTTACACGGGGAGCGGGACCGGCGGCAGCGGCCGAAGAGCTCCCGCTCGTTGCTCGGGTGCCCGCTTCGGGGACGGGTGGGTTACAGGCAGCTGGCTGCAAAGCTGTCGGGGGGACACCGCGGGGGACCCCGCACTCGGCGAGAGCGGCCGCTCCCAGCCCCTCGCCGGGGCTGGTGGCCGCTGAAGGCCTTCGCCTCCCCAGGCGCTCTTCGCCGGCGCCGCCTCCTGCCCCTTCCTTCCCGCCGGCCCGGCGCGGCGCGGCTTGCGGGGACACGGCGGGGAAGGGGCGACGGTCCCCGCTCCGCTCCGCCCCGCCTCGGGCCCGGCAGGCCGCGGCCCTGCCACCGCCGCCGCCGCCGCCGCTCTCCCCGCCCCCGGGCCGGCTGCGCGGAAGCGGGCTGACGCGCGGCGCCCGGCATTGTGGGAGCGGGGGGCGGCGGCGGGGCCGGGGCTGACGGGTTCCGGTGTCGGGCGCAGACGTGTCGGCCGGGGCCGCGGAGCGAGAGGCGCTGCCCCTGCCCGCTGGGAACAGCGCCCGGCCCGGCGGAGCCATGTCCGGGACCAGCAGCCCCGAAGCCGTGAAGAAGCTGCTGGAGAACATGCAGGGGGACCTGCGGGGCCTCAGCCTGGAGTGCCGGAAAAAATTCCCCCCCGTATCTTAAATTCCCTTAAAAAATATTGAAACTTCTTCTAGATACCAGTGTGGTTTTAGGTATTCCACAAGTTCTACT
>JANHGO010000069.1:48716283-48784063 GCA_024606505.1 Aquila spilogaster
ACCTTTTTTCCTTTGCCAGGATACAGCTGGGACCAGCTTGGTCCTGCTTTGTGCAATGCACTTTCTGGATGGATACATAGGGGAGGAGGGAAGGGGCCGAGGCTGACGGGTTCCGGTGTCGGGCGCGGACGTGTCGGCCGGGGCCGCGGAGCCGGAGGCGCTGCCCCTGCCCCGTCGGAACAGCGGCCGGCCCGGCGCCGCCGCCATGTCCGGGACCAGCAGCCCCGAAGCCGTGAAGAAACTGCTGGAAAACATGCAGGGAGACCTGCGGGGCCTGAGCCTGGAGTGCAGGAAAAAATTTCCTCCCGTCAAGGAGGTGGGTGAGGAGCGGCCGGGCCGGGCCGGGGCGCCGCTCCGGAGGGACCTCCCTCGGTGCGGGGCCCGGCGGCAGCTGAGTGAGGGCGGCGGGGAGGCGGTGTTCCCGTACCGAGGAGCGCGGCTGCGGCCGTGGGTCGGCCAGCACGGCTCGGGTCCTGCGGGCGGCGCGCCCCTGACAGCGGCCGGACCGCGCTGCGTTAAGGCAGCTGAAGTTTGGCTTCGGCTTGGCGCTGCTGGGCGCGCTGTGCCGTGTGTCGGCGTCTGCTGCTGCGGCTGGACCTGAGCGAGCCTGGCAGACTGGAGTTTAGGTTGATCTCTAATCCCTCTTGAAAAATTCCATGCATAAACTTGTGTTGGTAGGACTGTGTCTGTGCTTTTCTAAATCTTACTTTGCTCTAAACGCAACCCGAGAGTTCAGTAATCTTAATTACGGAACTATAGAGTATCCCATGCTGCAAGGGGCCCAGGGGGACTGTCAGCTCCAGCTCCTGGCCCCACACCGTGCTACCCAAAATTCAACCGCTGTCTGAGAGCAGTGTCCAAACACTCCTTGACCTCTGGCAGCTCGGGAGCGTGGCATTACTTCAAGTTGGAGACAAAAATTCTGGTTTTCCTGCAGTTAAAAGGTACATCCTAACTGCATTTCTCTGCTGTATGTTACGTAGTTTAGTTTAACTTTTTCCCCATCACTACTTGTTTTGAATAATGTTTCTTCTACACGACAGTGGAAGGGAAAAGATACTGATAGATTAACTCAGATTAAGCTGCAGAAGCAGAGGAATACCTGGGAAATATGAAGAAGACTGTGTCAGTTTGGAAGAAAATAATTATGCGTGTACTAGGGCATTAGTTCCAATTAAGCGATAGCATATTTAATGTCATATAAAGCATTGTACGCTTGAGCAGGTGAACTAAAGGGAAGTGACTGTGCTTGTTTTGAAAGGCACGAAGGAACCTGCAGCGGTGTGTTACCTGTGATTGCAGGTTGTGGGGGAGTGCTGGTGTGTTTTGAGAAATGGTGTGTGTAAGTCCTGCAAGAACAATAAGCGGCTGCAATCAGTAGAAGTAAATCTGTGTGTGTTTTGGGGGAGGTCGGGGTGCTGCTTCCACACTCTTCTGTGGTACTGCGTGTGACTCCAGGTGGGCTGCTTGACATCTGAATGAGCTTCCAGCTGTGATCATGTTCACTCTCTTCAAGATCCACGAAGGGGATGGACAATGCAGTTCTTAAGTTAGTGTTTCTAATGATGCGTTATGTTTGCTGTGCTGAAGGTCTGAATAATCACTGCATGCATAGTGCTTGGTTCGTGTTGAGCACATTTGACATACTCCCATGCAGGTATGACTTCTGTGTTCCCTTTTGCATTTCCACTGTGATTTGTGTAGCTCATTTTGTTACGGAAGTGCTTTGGATTAAGTTCATAGTTATCAAGAGTTTGGGTAGGCTATGCTTCTGTAACAGCACTGAGAGAAAGGTGTTTCTGGAGAGGACTCCTGCTGCGGGCTGTGGCCTCAGAGAGTTCTGGGGTGAGCAGCAGCAGAGGCTGAGCAGGACGCGTGACACAGCTGCAGGAAATGATCTTACTTCCTTGCTGCTGGAAGCTTTTTTTTCTCCCCCTAGTTCTTTAGGAAGCAAGTATCCTCCTTTACTCTTGAATAGCAGCTGCTAGACAGGTATTTTAATTACATGCATTTGTTCTAATTGTGATTGGATTTGACTGGAGCCATCAGACGAGTGGTATGTCCTTCTGAGTGTCTGGGAGCAGCGCCAGCTTTTTGAACTATGCTTAAGCATAGGCTTTTTGGGATATATTTTTGTTACTTAAAATCTCAGCTTATAGTTTCACTCCTACAATACTGTTCTCATCACTATCACCTCCAGCATAGCTTATGAGCTTACCTTCTAGCATCCGTGTGTCTTCGCAAAGCTTCTGTGTAACTTTGTGAAGTTACCATACTGGGATGAGCCTACTGAGAAGTTCCTCATCCAGGATTTAAGTTGTGAGCTCTGCAGTAGTTGTTAGTTAGATTTAATAGCTACTTTATGTAGGTAGACTGTTTCTGATAATCCTGTCAGCTTCTGAGGGAATCTAAAACTTTCCTCACAGCTGTTTGTTATTGTCAGCCCTCTCTAAAATCATGTGTCTACTTTATTTTTGTTTTGATATTAATGCTGTTAATATCCTCCAAATGCATTTAGCTGATAGTTTTGCTGCTGATGGAAGTAGTAGTATAGTTCTCAATTATACTTGTCGCTCAAATGATTTACTTGAACAAGTCCTTTTTTAATCAATACTGCACTTAGAAGGTGGTGCAATCAGAAAAACATTGTCTCTTTAATTACATGGGGGTTTAGTTCTCACTTTTTAATGGTGCTTTTAATGCTTATGTTCTTAAGAACTAATTCCGTATTTGTTTGCTAGGTACAAAGAGACGAAAACAGTATTAAATAGTTCTTGGAGCAGGCGGGTAGGTGACACAACTGTGGAGCTTCATCCGATTTTGGAGATGCCAGCAGGAACAGGGCAGCTGGCCATCCGGTGCAGTCTTTGGGGTTTGTGATGATTACATGGCAAACTTTCTTCTCCCCAGTTATCACTTTGTTTATAAGTAAGAAATAATGAGGTGTATTTTTGGCCCCAGAGCAATCCATACCTCATCTTTGTGTGACAAATAACACATGTGAGTAGAACCATTTGTTTTCCTTGGTGATGTCACTTACTGCCTTGTAAAATAGGAGCTCCGGAAGCAATCCCTGCATTGGAAATTGTGGTGCTGGCAACATCTGGGGATTTAGTAATGGGCCAATCTTACTTCTTAGGAGTGAAGAGAATACCAGTTACTACCCAGTTTCAGACCTACGTCTGTTTGTTACTTCTTGTTGGATAGGTGTATAACATCCTTCCTGGTGCTTCCTCAGGTCAGCCCTGACTGCAGAAGTATACTCAACATGAAGGCTGTATAGTGGTACAGCAACCAAAGTGTGCTTATAGTGGTTATGTCTGTCATGTGCCAAATCAATACTTCGCATATACAAGTAATGACACTGCTGAAAAATTGCATTCTTATTTTCACAACACATTTCCATTTCCCAGTTACAGGAGAAGACATCAGCCCGAGGTGTGATAGAAGCTCTCAGGGCACGTGTAAATTAAACAGTATCCTTGGAGTTTGAAATTACAGAGGATGAAGCAGTCTGTAGTAACAGCATCGGTCATGCCTGTGTTATCTTGAGTAATCTGACATTTCTGCCAGGCAGCAACAGTGCTTGGCTATTATTCCCTTGTTTTTAATATGTTGGGCTCTAAACTTTGCTCCCTGTTAGAGCGTTATAACACTTAATTTCTGACTGGGTGAGTTGTGTGACACACACAGACCTTTATTTTACTTTAACATATGAGTGACTGGGACTCAGTGTCTAGTGCAGCTGTGTGGGAAGCTGGCAGCACTCCCTTTGGCCAAGCTTGTGCTGTCGGCCGTTAGGGTTTAGAGGAAGTGCTTCCTCTCTGGTTTTTAAACAGCAAACCCTTAATTGAATCTTTTTAACTGGAGTAAGAATTTTGTCTTATTGCAAAACTGAAAATAGTTTTGTGTGCTGAAATGGTTACCTACTGTCCTTATTGCTAGACGATAACACTGCAGTAAGTGATGTCTCAGCTGGGTAGATGGCTTTATTGGGCAAGACGTGTTAGAAATATGATGGAAAATATTTGTATTTAGCAGAAATAACACAACTGAAAGGGGGAACATAAGCATACCCACAAAGTTCTACTCAGTCTCAAGCCCAGATTTGTTTCACTGGTGTATCACTCTGTGTTGTTCACATAGCTGCAACCCAGCTGTCTCGGCTTTATGAGCAGGCCTGTAGTCTCTAGGCAGACGGTTGGTTGGTTTCTGATAGCTGTAAAAGTGAACTGAGCTTGCAAAAAACACAGCAAAAATATATTTCTGATTCAGCTCTGCACAGTTGGAGACACATGTGGTAAGCAAGGGGGAGGGATGGCACTGAATGCAGGGCAGGGTGGGCTTGGTGGGGCTCAGGGCTGCTGTGGGCAGGAGCTGCCTCTTGCTGAGCAGTCCTGTGGTGTTGCATGTGGTGGTGGCTGTGTGTTTTAGGGCATTTGCTGCTGGGGTGATTTGGGAGAGGTCTGGAAAAGGAATAATGTTCAGCTACATCAGCCTTATATGGCTGTTCAGAGAAGCAGCACTTTTTTTTCTTTTTTTTTTTTTAAGCTCTTGAGTTTTTTGGTGTGTTGAAGTGCTCTCTGGGGACTCCTGAAGGGTAGGTTTGATATCCTGTCTGTACTGGTTCTCTCCCAGACCTGTGTTTGAATCAGAGCAGAATTTCTTTTAACTATTGATTGAGTTGTGTATGCCTTTGACATACTGAAATATTTTTGAAACAGTATTGTCAATTGAGCTGCTGTATCTAGGAAAAATAATAGAATCCAATTTTGCAAACTTATTTTCCTTCTCTTGTAAGTAACTATTTGCAGACAAGCAGCCTTGTTAAATTCTTTGAGGAGAAATTAAATTATCTGTGAGCAGCTTCTGGATAAAACATTTGTTAAAATTGTTTAATTGCAGTAGAAATGGTGTGGGCTGGCTGGGCGAAGAGACGGGCTCTTCCCTTTCTGAGGCGCTGTGTTCTGTGAACACAGGTTTTGTTCACGTGGCTTGTCCTTGGAGTGCAGTCCTGTCTGCATGGTGAGCCACATACAGCTCCGTTCTCTGGGTTGAATCAGTCTGGTTCTAGGGGGAAATGTTGACACTGAACATACCGTAGGGCTGGTATCAAAGCGCTCATTTAGGAGCCTGTCTTCTGGGCAGCTGTATGAAACCACATGTGTGGACACGCTGCAGAATGTAAATACATGCTAAAAAGATGGAAAACAGTTAATTAGCTTTTTAACCTCGAAGGACTTAGGATTTCTATTGCAACTGTAAGGAGCAGTTTTTTTAAAAAAAGCTAATATTCAAACATTAAAAATTGGTTTGTTCCATAACTATTTCAGAAAGTTTGTTAAATGTGGTGTAGTACACACCTAAGCTAAGAAAGAGAATGGCATGCTGAAATGCCTTGTGATTTGGTCATTTGAGTTGCTGGATGTATTCCTAGCATTGATGGTTTTTTAGAGCTCTGAGTTCATGCTGCTCTTGCAGTAAGAAGACAAGAGCCAAACGGAACTGGCAAAGAACAAACCTTTGTATATAGACCATTTCCTGTAGGAGTAACAAAATTCGGAGCTTTCTGCTATTTTTTTCCTCTTAAAATGAGTTAAGTCATTCTGAAGCTGTAGTGTATAGGGAACCTAACCTATGGTGAGCTTTCCAGGTTGATTAATTTTCAGGTGTTCTCAGTAATGTTTCAGAAGGGTGTAAAGACCTTAGTTTTTTGTTTGCTTTAATAGGTATTCAGTTACGCTATTTCAAATGAACCTTCAAAATATGATTTAACTGATTTGTAAAATGCCTACTGTCAGAATTGGGCAGCTTGCACTCAACCATGTTTCTTGTGTGTATGACTGAGAATTATTCTGTAATATGCTTTGGTTGCTGAGCTGATCACTTGAAGCAGGCAAGTACTGATATTTCCTACAGTTCTTCTATAGTTCCCAACCTTTACCAGTTGCCATGTCTGTTAGCTTCATGTTTGGGATCTATTAATTTTGCAGTGTTTTCATTCAATATTGGTCTGTGTACAGTAATATTTTTTCAAAATTACTTTAACAAGTGTGCTGTTACATTTCTAGAGGACTGTTGTCTATACAAATAGTTCTGTTTTTAAGACTTAATTCTAAACTCCATGTCATCGTTTCAGTCTTTGATAAGAAATACCGTGTTTTCAGGAATGGCTGACAGTATGATTATAGACCTGATTTCTTCATCATATAACACTTCACAATTGAATGAATGGAAAAAGAAACAGTATTTTCTGTACCTCAGTCTATCTGTAAACTTCTCATGGTAGGCTCCAGAGCAAGATGAATGTGCTGAACTTTGGGTTTCCTCATTGATCTTGCAGGATCAGTTCATTCTGTGTTCGTTCTGGAGGTATGGCTGATGGAGCAGATAGCCAGGGGATTCTTTTAGTCCATTACCGACTATGCCACGTGAAATACAGTAATGTCTTTTTACTTGGCTTCCAGCAGCTGGTCCAGAAGAACATAGGTCTTCTGTCTGCATGTAGTAGTCTTAGATATGGAGGTTCAGGCTTAGGACCTGCAGAGTGCCCCTATTAGTGGGTCAGATTAATGCTTCTTAATTCTTAAAGCCTCTCCTTAAACTATGTTCAGTGCGATGGGAGTTTAGATACTTAAATCTGTGCATCTTGATCTTTGATTGAATCCCTGTCTCCCTCCCATGGCTTCCTGAAAATTATACAGGAAACCTGCAGCAGAAATTCTTGGCGACTCAAGTTTCCAGCTAGTGCCCAAACTGCCTGGCACCTGGTGAAAAGAAACAACATTCAACTAAGAACTGTTGCTGTTGGAGGCTTACAGTCTGACTAGGTGACTGCACCTAGTGTTCGTGCCAGTGTCCCAGGAGTGTCCTACTCCAGTGTATTCAGATCGACAAGCTGAAGGCAGAATTAAAAGCTGCAGCTATGAAGCAAGTTTTTATGTAGATTGATGATCATTGTGACGAAAGTGTGTAATGAAATTTCAAGTGATTTATAATCTGTTGTGTTGTACTTGATGGATCACTCAAATGTGTGAATGCTTGATGCAGGCTATGTCAAGATGTCCATCCATACACTGTATATAGATACGTAAGTATAAATTATAGTAATATATACTACAAAAATACATCCTGATTCTATTTTACTGGCTGTGTTTCTTCTGTATCAACTCTTGATTTTTTTTTTCTGTCTGCATCATTGCTTTTCAGTAAGGGATTGTTGAATGTTACTCATTCTGATTTGCTCTATTGATTTGTATGTGATGGCTTTCCAGCTGAGCTGTAGTATTTTGATTCTCAAATGAAAACCCTTGATTTAAAATGTTTGCTTTGCGTTATCCTAACCTCTACATTCGTGTCAAGTGAGGTACCTCCAGAGGCATCAGCTCAGAAGCAATTAACTGGCACCTCTCCTGGCATTATTGATGATTAACCTTCAGGATTCTGAACTGTCAGCTTGCAGTATCTGCAGCCAGTTTCAGAAGGTTTATGGACCAGAGGAGCAATGACTCCAGTCAAGTGAAGTAGCACTTTTAGCATCAGGGCAAATACTACAGTTGCTCTGTAGCTGGAAATGATCTTTTTGTTGATGTTTTTTTTTGTATATGAAAAATATGCAATATCGTATCTTGGTCAAGAAAATTTAAAGTAGATTCAGCTAGCGCTACTATTTTTCTTCAGTGTGGAGCTCCTGTAATTGGGAATGGCACCATCGTTGAGTACAGTCAGCTCCAGCAGGAATTAGTTTGATATCTCCAACTGTAGTCCCTGTTCTTGAGGTTAGAAATGTGAACTAATTATTTCCTCTATTGAGCAGTAGTAGATAATGATACAGAGTAAAAGCAGATCGGTTTTGTTTGCGTCTCAGGTGAAGTGTGAGCACCAAAACTGTTTTGTATGTGAATAGAGACTGACCATCTGTTTGTAACTTTTCTTTAAATGCTAAATAAAGGTAACATGACCTTTAAAAGTGGAAAGTATAATATTTCTTTACTTTTTTTAAATGGAGCCTTTTGACAATTCACATAAATCACAAATTTCAAACATAAAGCTGAAAAACTGTAGCTACTGCTGCTTGTGGGTGGAAGGTTTTATGATAGTGGAAGTGGTTTACTGAAATTAAATATTCAATTTGTTGGAAAACTAATAATATTTTAGTGTGATTGTAAAGATTCTGTGGCAGAAAAATTAGATTGAGAAACCTATGTAGGAGTTATTTTTAGAAGTGGTTTGAAAGGAGAGTTATTGTTTTCAGTTTTCCCTGCTTTCTTTCTCTTATACATGTCTCCAGGATGGCATATACATATGCTCACATTCTCTGCAGCCTCCCATTAGGTAGCTGTAGGCATTAACAAGCTCTCCTCTTAGCCTAGTTTTCTTCAGCCTGAATGAGTGCAGCTTTTGCATCATCTCCACCCCTGTTCTTCACCCCTATAATGGTCTTGGTATACCTCTGGCCTCACCGTATTACATCGATGTCTGCTTTACATGAGCGAGGTCAAAGCTACTCTTGTGAGAATATTGCTGGAGTGCAGTGTGCTGAAGACATAAGACTCCATTCCCTTGACTTGCTGACTACACTCCTACACAGCCCAGCCTGCTTGCTGTTGGCCACCTTTGGCAAGGGCTTGCTGTTGACTTGCATTCCTGTTGTGCATCAGGCCCCTGCAGCAGTGCTGCTTTCTGGCCAGTCTGCTGCTAGCTTCTGCTGGTGTATGGGGCTACTTTATCACACGTGCAGGAACTTGTGTTGAACCTCATAAAGTTCCTACCAGCCTGGCTGGGTTCCTCTGAATGAAAACCCACCTGTGTATTGAACAGTACCCAGAATTTGGTATCTGTCTGTAGGCTTTACGCTGTTACCTGGGCTGTTAATGACATTAAATGCTATTAGCCCCACTGCCCATCTCTGAGGAGAAACACTAGTAACTTGTCACCAGCTGGACTTCATACCACTTGTAATTATTCTTTGAGCTGACAGTCTAGCCAGTCATCAACTCACTTTATTGTCCATTGGTCCATACCTCACTGATTTGTCTATAAGGGGGCTTATACATTATTATAGAGTATGGCATCAAAGGCTTTGCTATAGTCAAGGCATACGGTATGTGCTGCTTTCCTGTTACCTGGCCTTAAGCTCGTTGTAGAAGGCAATGGTCAGGCTCATGCTAAACCTGTGTTGGCTGTTCCTGGTCGTGTTCTTGTCCTGCACATGCCTAGAAAAGGCTTGCAGGAGGATTTGGCCCATAACCTTCCAGCAACTGATGTGGAAGTCTGAGTGTTCTTTCTTGGTTTCTTTTGAGATGTCTGGTTCTTACCTCTCTCTAGCCCATTAAATAACCTTCCCCTGTCACCTGGACCCTGGTGAGCAGTGGTTTGTGGGCTTGTGTGTGTCTGGTTGGCTCAAGTACTAAACTGGCATACTCCCAGTCTGCTTCTGCAGGTGGTGGTACGTTTTCAGAGGCTCTGCTAGTAATTTTGCTCCAAGCCAGTAGAATGGGAGCAAGCTCTAATCCAAGTACATTAAATCATTGAATATAATAATTCCCTGTGAGTACACAGTGCTGTCGGATCAGAAGTAGCGTTTCGCTGGTTTAAATCACAAATAGAATGAGTGTATATAAAAGAAAAGGGTCTGAGTAGGGATTGTACTCCTGAGGAGAAGGATAAAAATGCAGAAGGAAAGTACAGTGCTTTTTTGCACAGACGTGATACACTTGAGTGCCTTCATGAGGCTGATTTACTATGTGATTTTTTTGTGGGTGTGCCTTTTCCAAATAATAGTTTTGCAGTACAGTTATGGTCCAGAATGTTCTTTTGCAAAGCAAGCCAGAATAACTATGAATTGAGCAGAAGAATCTCTTACCTAAGCTATTGGATGTAGGGTTAGTGTTCCAGTGAGAGAGGCAAATAATTACAGACAGAAAAAATTGCTCCTTTTTTTTCATATGATGGATGTGAAAGTGACCGTAAATGATATATGTTACTCTCATCCAATCTTAGTAAAAGGGTTGCGAACAGTACAGTGTAAATGCCAACACAGACCAGCATTCCCAAAAGTACTGAATGCTTTTGTTTTCAGAAGAGAGAATTCAAAAACTTGCAGAGAAAGGGCAGCAAACCTCACAGCAGGTTTGATATCTCTGGAGAAAGCAGTTTGCGTATAATTGAAACACAAAGTCATTCAGAGTGTTAGTGGTGGAAATATTTTGTTTTTTGTAATAATACTATCCAATTGTAAGTTCATATAAAAATATATTTAAAGTTGAATCAGTCTGTAGTAGAAATTAGTACCTGTCTGGTTGTTACGTTAATTGCCTTCATGCAGGTGTGTAATTTTAGGTTTAGAAGAGAAAAGAAAGTGCTGACTTGTAATGGTGAGACGACAGTTTCTTTGAAGATGAGCAAATTGATCCTTTTTAAAAACTTCTTAAAAAAACTCTTCTGAAACATTTAAAGAACTGCTGAAACACTGAAGTGTTCTTTTCACTTTTTGAAAAGAGCTGCTGATAAGAGGGGGGTTCAGGGTTATAGCTGTGTGTCATGTTTTCCTCAGGAGAAGTTGCTAACTGTGCTGTCGTTTGTCAGTGAAAGAAGGGTAGCACGTTCACACTGACACCTGGGGAAGAGCACAGGGATGGCTGTGGAGCGGCTGACTGCTGTCAGCTCTCATGCCACTTGCCCAATGGCACCCTATCTGTGCACACACATTGCCACGTTACACTGGGGCTTCTGCAATATCTTTGCTTGTGAGAAATAAACCACTATTCCAAGTAATTGCAGGGTTATGTATTCAAGTACACCATGTGCCATTACTCCTTGTGGCCATTTTTGCTTGGGCTTTCAGGTAACGCTATCCTTGTGGCGTTAGCCATACTGGCATCTTTTGATACTGGAGACTGATCCACTCCAGTTAAGTCTCAGAACTTGCACAAAGTCCCTGATGATTTGCAGAATTGCTGCACGTCAGGTGCACCTGTCACTGGGCTGTGGGTACTGGTGGCATCCCATTTCACTGTCCTCAACAGCAGCCAGTAGAATTGCATACTCTAATGGTCCCAATATTAACTAGTATTAATGAGTTATAGACCTTTATAGTCTGTGTGCATGTGTTTTACGTGGAGAAATACCAATCTGGGAATGCAGTGTTACCTGGTTGTTTACCTCCCTGAGGTTGTGTTAGCCCCTGCTTGGTGTTAGCAGAGTGCTGAGCAGAAGTTGGCTGGCTGTCACCTGGCTGGTGCCTTTGGTTTGAATGGAGGACTGGAGGGGAAGGGTTTGGGATATGAGGAACTCCTAAAGTTGGGTTTAGAGTCCCTGTGAATTGCCACTACCTGGCCTCTCCTGTGCAGAGAACCTGCAAGGTGAGATTCTGTCTGAGCAAGAATGCAAACGTGTAGCAAGTTGTAGGGAAGCAAAGCAATGGTGGGGTGAGGGCTTGAGCCCAGAGGGTCCTTCTGGATTTCACTGTGAGATTATAGGCTGTTTGAAGAGAAGAAAATTGCAATATCCAGATGAAATTGATTTGAATATATGCTATCACTGAGAGCCCATTTCTGCTTTTCATCAGTGTTTCTCCTGCCAAAACTGAATGTTATAGTTACTGCAGCAGAAACATGAAACAAAACACGATAGTGGCAATGTGTGCTTGAGGCATTTTATTTCAGTTCATTTCACAGATGTTAAAGTAGCAGAATAGGAAATCTAATTGGCTAAAGGCTTCAGGTACACTTGAGCTTTGTTATGGTACAGGAATTATATATATTTGCTTCTTTGAGACTACAGTTAGCTGTGGTGCTAATGGAAACTTGTACAATGCTACTTTTACAAGTGGTGACTGCTTAAAACAGATGCCTTATATTTATATGAAAGTAAATTACTGTGCTTATACCAGTAAATTCACAGAATGATGCTGGCCGTATGATTGATCAGTGTTATAATATTATGCAGTCATCTTTGTCTGTCTTTCTGGGAAATCTTGTTGGAGTGGGGTTCAGATGGAAGGGAAGTGGTTCTCTTTGGCAGAGCTACGTGCTGTCACTTTCATGTTTCTGCCAGCACAGACTGGCTGCTTCTCTGGTCGGTGCCATATAGTGACAGCACAATTCTCTGAGCAGGAATGCTAAATCCAAGGAAATGTGGGAAGGCTTAGTGTGTAAAGTACACAGAAATATGAAATGGAATTCAGAGGTGCACGTATACTTTCAAATTTGGCAGAAAAGTTTTCTAGGAACGTGTTTTCTACTGTTTGGGAAAAACTGTTGAGTTTATTTTGGTGGACAATGTTTTATGAAGATTTCTTTAATTGTATCCAGGGGTTTATGATGTGTTAATGAATGTAAAAACTGGAAAGAAGCTATTTGCAGTGTATTTTGCATTTTTTCCACAGAGCTTGCCAGAAATTTTACTTTTGAAAGGTACAGCATCTGTGTAAAATGTTCACTTTGACTTGACTTCATTAGGAAACATGACTTTGGTGATTTATGCTGGATGATAAAGAAGAGAGTTGGTCCCTTGCAGTGAATCATGGCGTCTCTGCTCCATTGCTGGCCCCTGACCGTCCCTTGGGCTCCTGGCATGGGTGGGATAGATGGCGAGGTGCACCCTAATGCTGCTTATGGGGATGAGGGGGCATTGATGTCACTGGGGTGGCATGTCAGGGAATGCTGTAGGTACTGTTGGGAACAGAAGGCTGGTAGAGCTTGCATGCTGTTAATTTGTACAGGGAATTCAGGACACAAATTGCATGAGAAATTAAGTTTTGTTCCAGAAATATTAGTAACAGCTTACAAACTGAAAATGCTACTGCCTGACTTGAAGAACAGTGATAGAATTCAAGTGTTGTGTACCATGTCAGTTTTATTAACTGGATTTAATTGCTCAAGTGTTACATATTAAATGTTGATACTATTACTAATATTTGCAGTTCCTTCAGTGTTTCAACATGATGAACGTGACAAATACATCACAGTAGTTGTTTCGCAGATTGAGATTGTACAGAATCTGCTTGCCAGTTTGTTTGTTTTGGTTGCTAGTGATTTTTCTTTGCATTCATAAGACTGAAAAATAATACAATGAAAACTGCCTTCTAAAAATCAGAATCATCTAATATACCCCTTTTGGTACTGCTCTGGGAAGGAATTTCACTTCCACATTAGCTCTGCTTACTGAAAGTACTGCAATTTTTTTTTTCTCCAAGACTGTACAATTTTATTTATCTGAGGTATGTTTATTTATTTGCAGATATTGATGTTTGCAACAGCATCTAAACTACTTATTTTCCTTCTCCTACAGGCTGCTGAATCAGGAATAATAAAAGTGAAAACAATAGCTGCACGGAACACTGATATTTTGGCAGGTAATTATTTGCAGTGCAGTGGGGAAAACAAGCTTGTGTTATAGATCAAAATGTTAAAGATACATCTTGGATATGTGCAGTAATCCAAAATGCCTTTTAGTATGTGCAGTATCAGTGATACTATATTTGTAGGCACCTAGCAAAAAAGCAGGAATACTGAGAAATTCTACTTCTGTATCATTCTTGTGCTATATTAATGCTGCCTGAGCAAGGTCTCCATTTTCAGTGACAGTTCTAAAAAGTAATCAGAAAAATATGAAATTATTGAGCTTCACATTCTCCATGTCTTATTCAGTGCCACAGCTGTTGTAGAGTTCTCTGTGTGGAGTTCTGTAGATCCTCATCTGTGTGTTTACTGTGAGTGTCTAGCCTTTGGAGACTTGTACCTGGCAGGCAAAAATCCATCTTAATCAGAGACAAGGTCATTCAATTTAAGATGTACTATTGCCTTGAGGGACAGGAGATGTTTTGTGAGTTGCAGCTTTGTAAGTGCTTAAAGCAGTTATCTCTGACTTTCCTCAGCTGTATTAAATAGCATGTAAATTGATGGCTTCTTACCAGTTGCTGGTAAAATCTTTGGCCAGATTTGAATGTCTCTGTATTAATGCTTGAGTGTCTACCCCAGCTGTAGTCGCACTCCTTTACAGTGCTCAATTATTTGAAAGGTCCAAATGAAATAGATGCAAAATTACTTCTTATTTTGAGGTATGCAAATCAGATGTTGTTAAGGAGGCACTTTCTAGAAGTATTTGAAGTAGCAGTCCCATCCCTCAATATTTCACTTTAATGCCTCTTTTTTATTTGTTTATTTTCTTTGTTTTTACTGCTGTCATGAGTGCTGACATAAGTGGAAAAACTATGCCAGGTAATGTCAGCTATGCATCAAAACACACAAATGAACAAGAAAAATCTCCAGTTAGCCACTTGGAAAGCTAGCAACATTCTTTGGCGTCTAACTATGTAAAGATCTTTACATTTTAGAAAACTAGATTTTTAATCTTCATTTCAGAGTGAGGAGATTTGAAGAATTATTGGTTTGGGGCATGGATAGGCAGTTCTTTATCTTTCTGAGGGAACGTCTTCTGTTAGTTGGTCATATTTTGTTATTAGTTTTCACTTGTAAGGCTTATACTAGAATGTAGTTAGAATTTGTTTCATTCATCAAAACAAAACTGCACAGACTTGTTTCTGTGAGGTTTGAAAGAACAGGAGTCATTCCAAGTTATTCTGATTAGTTAACATTTGATAATAGGATAACAACTTTTTTTTCCCATTGAGAAACTGAGAAATGAAGGGTAACTTATGCTGTGCCTGCATGTTATCCTATTGATTTAAATACAGTAACATTAAACAGTCGCAATTCTTTATGGACCCCTGTATTTTTTTGAAGAATCAGTTGTAACCTGATCTTGTAGATAAGTTAATATCCAGAACTCTGTTGTCTCCCGCCTGGTATTTGATGTTATTTTGAAGGAAGATAGCATGTATACATTAGCTGAAAAACACTACTGTAGTTGTGAAATCTAGTGGAGTAAATATTTTTGGTTGCTAGGTGATTTAAGAACATCTACCAGACATTCTGTTAATCTAAAAATACATTTTCATTAGGATATTGTTTTTCTTATTTTTTTGGCCATAAACTGTCGATTCACTGAAATAGATAACTATGTCGGATTTTTTTAAGTAAGCTGACCTGATGTGTTCTTGAAGCTATACGTTGTGTAGAATTATAATTATCAGGAAACAGGTGTAATTTTAAAACTACAAACTTACTGTGATAATACCGAAGTAGTGCTATGTCTGGTGATACATTTAACTTGTCAGAATTCTGAGGTCTCTGATGTAACTTGCTTCTTTCTCTTGGAAAAAGTCGAGTAGTTTCGGAATCTTTATTCTTGGCAGTCTGCATTCTTATTTATGAGAACTTGAGTAAATTCAAAGAGAAGTCAGCTTGTGATTTATAGCATGGGCGACAGATGTGAGAAATTATTTCCACGTGGCTCTGAGATGTTCTGTTTTTAGATAATTCATGCTTTTGCTTTAGAAGTTCTTTTAAAAAGATCGTGATCTTGCTGATGGAGTGAAGTGGTCTTATTTTCCCCAAATTTCTTTTTTGATGTGGTTCATTATGATAGATGTCTTTTTAAATAAATTCTTGCATAATTTTGGTATGGCAAAATGGAAGCACAGCCAGATATAAGAATGTTTTTGTGTATTTTAAGACTGAAAGTCATGTAGTAGTTGGTACCAAACTAGATCTACCAAATGTTAATTTCAACTTCATAAAGTAAAAGTATTTGTACAGATCCTGTTGTGAAATTGATTCTAGTGGATTAAAGGAAAAATACTATAGAAAGTTTTGTTGTTCTTTAGTCTCAGTATTTACTGTTTGTTAAATCCCATGCAGTTTTGCCATTCAGAACTCTGTCATGAATCTTATGTTAAGTGTTCTATGATATCTTTTTTTAAAAAAGAAGTTGCTTTCTTCTTTCTACTTGATGGATAGAATTTGTTGGTGAGTCAGAAATTTGTATGAGTAAAGAAGCATTTGTGTCCACTTGTGAGTGAACTCTGCTGACTTTGTCGTAGAGGTAACAAAGCAGCTTAGCCATATTTTCATACTGACACATGCCTAAAATTACATCTTCATTCACATTTATGCTGACATTTGTATTATTTTTGATGAGGCATTTGGTGCAAGATCAGCCTCTTTCAGTTGCACACAAAGTGGCTGACTTAGACTGTATATGTGTCAGTATTATCCCATACAAGCTACTGCCTTATAAAAATTGGCATTTATTGTATCCTGTTAATTTCAAAGAAACTTGTTAGTCATGTGCTTCAGTTTAAAATGTCATTAAAATACATTTTTGTAGCTTTTACCGTGATGTTTGTGCCTTTTTTCAAGTTGATTGTAGTGATACTTAATAATAAACCTTCATGAGAGCCGAACTTCAGATTCTTCCATAAAAAATTATAAAATAGATAAACTTTGCATTTTTGTGTGAGAATGTATTTTTTGTTTCTTTGTGGTAGTATTTGTGCTCTAAACGTAATTATTATTATAAATAGCTGGAACACATGGGAATGACATTCAGTGTAAGTTTCTCACAATTTTCAGCTGTGAGGAAATTTTTAGTGTATGAAATGAGGATGCGTAGCTGAAGTCTTAAAAGTTTGCATGAATCAACAATGCTATACACAAAGCAGAAAAATACTCATTGGTCTGAGTAAAATAAGCACTCATTGGTCCTTTAAAATAAAAAGAAAGTTCCTGAAGCTTGTAATTTTCATGAAAATGCTTCTCTTTAAGAAGTTACCCTTTCACATTAAAACGCTGCTTGAAAAATTCACAGCCAGATGTACGTATCCAGGACATGTGTCCAGGATTCTCCACCTGTTTTGTTGATGGCATTTTACTCTTCCCCTTCATTCCGAGTTTTTGGCATGTCTTGTGTCACACATTGTGTTGCTTCTGAATACAGTTCTGAGGTGACGTAGAGCAGAAGGAAAAGGCTCCTGGAAAGAGAGTGGTCAGCACTGTGCAGGCAGAGAGAGCTTTGGGGTAGGCGGAATCTTAAAATTTGTAACAAACCAAATGCTCTCTAAGTAGACATTTTGGATTTGAAAAGTTGCTCAAAGAAAGACAAAGTGTTGAAAAAGGAGAGAAGGTACTTGGAATTAGAGCATTAATGGTGGTTATGGAGGCGTGCCATGGCCCAATGTCTTTCTTCACTTGGTGAAGTGGTACAGAAGTAACTCCCAGATTTCCAAGACTGGAGATTAAACTTTGTTAACAGTTACGATTAACAGATTTTGCATTGTATTCTTCAAAGTATTAAAAATTGACTGTTTCCGTATCTCTTTTCAAAAGCATTGAAAGAGAACAGCTCAGAGGTAGTTCAGCCTTTTCTCATGGGTTGTGGAACAAAGGAACCAAAGATCACTCAGCTGTGTCTAGCAGCCATACAAAGACTCATGTCACATGAAGTTGTTTCAGAGGTAAGTTCATTCTTCACATAAATTTCTAAGTATTTCGATGTGAGAAGCACAAACCCCAAACTGAAGATGAGGTGGTTTTTTTTAGGAGACTCTTTATGTACACTGAACATAGTTTGCAAAATATATTGCAGATATTGATTTTAAAATATAATTTGAAGGAAAACCTTCTTTTTGATCATTTAAAAAAGTGTGGTGGAGAAAAATATTAACTTCTGGAAGGAATTTTTTAACATTCACAAAAAACACTTTTAGTTTGCATTCTTGTAGCGCAGAAACAGTCACTGATAAACATTATGGTTAAGACTGTATCCACAAAATTTATTCTATGTGATAACACTATATATTGTGTTTGTTGCATGTTATTTTAAAAATAAAATAAATAGATGCACATTTATTGCAACTGAAAACATTAGGTGATGTATTATGGTACTGCCCATAAAGTGTGTTAAGTTGGTAAAAAATAGATATATCTAAATACATCTTTGTGCTTGCATAGTATAAAATTATACTGTTATTTCTCTGATATGAATGAATTTGGAGGTTAAAATTTCTTCTTACTTTCAGTTTTCCAAACAGAAAATAAAGTACCCACTTTAATTTGGACCACAAATTTAGAGATTTCTGGGATATTCAGTTGTATACAGTTATGAGAGTGCTATTCTTACCGGTGTACACATGATATAAACAATATATAAACATCATAATTATTGGCACAAAATGATTTTGTTTTGGTAGGCTGCAGCAGGAAACATTATAAACATGCTTTGGCAACTGATGGAAAATAGTCTTGAAGAACTTAAATTGCTTCAGACAGTTCTTGTTCTTTTAACAACCAATACGGTTGTGCATGATGAAGCACTATCCAAGGTAAGTATATGTTAGTGCCAATTACAGTAGTTACAATGTTCAAGAGGAAAATCGGGGAGAAATTTTATGTATAAAGCTTTTGAAAATAATGGAAGAAGAGGGAGATATCTTGATTCTTTTGAGTCTTTATTGACTTTATATCGAACCCTGAAAATAGGATTTCTTTCAGCTTCCTTTTCACTCTGTCTTTTAATTCCTCCTAACCTAATGGGGACATTAAATAAAAAACACTGGGCTAATGCTTATTCTTCTGATATACTAAATTAGTTTTCTGTGTGTTCAGACTGAAATAAGTGCACATAGAACAGTTTAAGCTGTCACTGATGCAGCAAATGTTAGAAGCTGCCCCCCACTCTGCCTTAAATCTATCTCTGAAGTAGTGCAGTTACTGCTTTTTCAGTCAGAACTGAAATAATTTTATGGTATAATTTTAAACACGTACTGCTTTGGATGTGTTTCAGCTGAAACAAAAAACAAGTATTCTGATCTCATTATAGTCGTAGTTTATAAGAGAAGCAACACTGTTTACCCATCTGCAAATTACAAAGTTCATTTTCTAGATTCTATATTTATGAGTTTTTTTTAACGTAAGGAACTTTTTTTTAAAACAGACTATTGCAAATTACTGTCTTTGTTATGCTTTGCCTTCAGCGTATTGGTTTAATATAAAAGGGTTTTGTGTTTTTTTGAGATAATAGAATTAAAGAATATTTTTAAGGGGTTCTCTTCTGATGGCAGGATTAGAGTTTTTCTTTCCTTCAGATTTTGGAGAAATAACTTCCCGGGCAGTTAGATGAGTAGATACTGAAAGCATTATTAATCTCTTTAAACAAGGAAAGGAAAAACATGAAAAGAAATGAAAGCTAGGTTATAAAGGTCTGCTGAAGGCAGAAGGGTAATGGAAAAATGTGTAGATGGCAGAACAGAAACTTGCTGAGGATTGAAGGCTTTGCCAGTCAGTTCATTTTGTCTTGACTATTCAGACTATGGCAAAGACTCTACATCACCAACTTGTTTCTTTTGTTCCACATGATGTTCATTTTCCAAATTAGATGCTGTGTTCTAGGGCAGAAGAATATTTTTTGGGGAAAATGTTTATTGTTTAGAAAGTGGGATTCTCGGTAGCAGATGTTCTAAAACAACGTGCAGTAATGTTGTTCTATCAAGACTGAATTTAGGCTGTAGAGGGAGGCAAATGCTCACGTGGTATGATTACCAGAAAATCTAATTGCTGTACTGTTAACAAATTGTTTACAGCACATTGAAAACTGGTGTGTTTTAGAAATTTATAGTCAGTTTTGGGCAGGCTTTGACAGTGGCAGGAAAAGAAATATTTTTGACACAGCAATATCCTGTAAAAATTCATGTTTTTATCCAAGGCTTGGAATCACTAGAGCTTCTCAGTTAGACTTAATTAACATGAATAAAATAATGGATTGGTTTGTTTGCTTTTTCCCCACAAGACCATTTGGAGGACTATTTGAAAACGTTTTTTTTCCATGTTGAAAAGTTCATGGAGAAAATGAGTTTGAGGCAGATGTGTGTTGAATATTCATGTTTCAGCCTGGCTGACAGAAATGAAGAAAATTACTGGTAAACCATCTTGTAAAGGCCCTTAATATGCACATTGCACTTAGATTAACCTACAAGTCGTGCATTATCTTGTGAAAGTCCAGAAGCGTATGATGTATTATATAATCTAAGCAGAGTCCGCAGATAATTTACAAAAAAAAAAGGAAATAAAAGAAAATTCTGAATTTTGTATGACAGCATATGGCACCATAGCAGGGTGTGGCTGAAGTCCATGCAAGTGCAAGAACATGAAATAAGGGTAGAAGAGCAAGAAATACAGGTTTTACCACACAAACAGATGTTAATCTTCAAAATTCATTTTAAAACCATTAATTATTAAATTATGTGTTAGAGGTAATAACAAATCCAATGGCAGACAATATTCACATCACCACCTGCACAGTGGCACATCAAAATATGCACCTTTGGAAGAATAATAGCCACCCAGCCAATGTGATTATTAAAGTGTTGCGATTTATATAGTATAGGAACAGTTTAAGGTTACTTACGTTTTAGCTTTTGAAGTTGCCTAGCCTTTCTGTAATTAACTGTATAATCCTAATGTCTTTATTGACATTAATGTTCATATAAATTGTTTTATGTAATTGATTACTGTGTATTCTCAGTGTGATGCTTACTGTTCTGTCGGTGCATCATAACATGTTCTGTTATTACCACTTCTGGTTTACTTTTAGGGAGGATTACTAAAGAGACTTCTGGCTAGGATAGTCCATAAAAGTTATTCTGGTTCTTCAAATTTGAAGTGATCAAAGTAGGTTTTTTCAGGCAACCTTTTGACAAATGACAGTGGAAAATACTCCCCAGTCAACTATCTTGACTCTTAGCTAAAAGATGAAGATAAAATGCTGTGAGGTGATCTATTTATTTATTTATTTTCAGGCAATTGTACTTTGTTTTCGATTGCACTTCACAAAAGATAATATCACGAATAACACTGCAGCAGCTACAGTACGACAGGTAGTTACTGTGGTATTTGAGAGAGTGGTTGCTGAAGATGAACGATACAAAGGTGGGCATACTTTTTTCTCTACTTGCTTGTTTTAGGTAGTTTCGGTAGACATCAAATGTTTATCTTTTTCAGATAAAGAAGTAATAAAAATTCCATAAATGTTATCAAAGATCATAGGCATTATTCATTTTTATGGTCTTTTGTACATTGACTTGTATTCACAAGTGATGAAATCCTCAGTGCCAGTCCAAGTCAGTACTATATATAGAGAGAGATCGATATAAAATAATAAATAAAATCTATTTTTTTCCCTGAAGTGTGAGAGCCCATCTTCAGGTTAGTATTGTGAAGGAGTTTGGGGTGAGGGAGACACTTAAAGTGAAGATAACTTAGAACAATCAGTGTGGAATAGGCCACTGTAGTGGTTCTAAAGAGTGCATTCATTGTAAAGAAGTGCTTGGTGTTCATGATTTTTGGTATTCGATCTAATCTTTATTTCTATAGAAATGATAAGCTGTTGAAGAATTACCTGGCCATTCTTTTAGAACCTCTTTGTGAGAACACTTAATGTATACTTGACTTTGAACAGTTCCTTGGTTCACAAAACTGATTTTTGTTTTCACACAGACATTATTGAACAGCCAGTTGCAGTTCAAGGAAATAGTAACAGAAGATCTGTCAGTACACTGAAGCCATGTGCTAAAGATGCATATATGCTTTTTCAGGTAGTTGGGCAGCATATGCTTACACATTTGCAGTTATGATTGGGTGCTCTCTGTCTCTGTAAGAAATTTCAGAAATCTGTTTTTGGCATATTGGTGAGGTCCTTAACTAGAGCTTTAGGCCTTCTTATGTATATTTATTATAATTGGCAATAATATGCTATATTCCAGTGGAATGATTGGAAAATGAAGACAAAGTGGCTTAGGAAAATGTTTTATTATAAATCTTAAGTATGCATGTTGGCATTTAGTTTGAGGTTCTTATTTGCTTTAGCCACACACTGCTACCATAGTCGTACTTTTTGTCTTTAGTAATGTATATTAATGTAAAATGTGTAACAAAAAGTAAGAATTGTATTCAGCATACCAATAAAAGTTTCTTGGCTTTGCAAGTCACTGATCTTGAGATATTTTTGTGGGCAAGAACAAACAGAATTACTGCAAGGATACCAGCAAATTAATAATTTTTTTTTTTGCTTAAGAACTTAAGTAAAAGATGTATTTGAGGAAAAATTATGTTGAAATTATTACTTACCAAGGATACAGCGAGTGTAGATTTTGTTGTAGACTCAGAAAATTATTACAGCAAAGGATTGAACGAAAATCTAAATGTTAATGTGTTTCTTTTTAAGGATCTTTGTCAGTTAGTAAATGCGGATGCTCCTTACTGGCTTGTTGGTATGACAGAAATGACCCGAACTTTTGGCCTTGAACTTCTTGAGTCAGTCCTCAATGACTTTCCACAAGTGTTTTTACAAGTGAGTAGTTGTCAGAGAGAAAATTAGGAAGTCTTTTCTTCACGTGTGTAGTAATATTTACGCATCATTAACTCCTTAATTTAGCGTGAATACCACTTTCAGAAGAAACTGTGGCTTTTACATGTTTGATCTTTTATTTGATGGAGGAGTACTGTGTGCTTTTTGACCACTTTTTTTTTTTAATCACATTCACTTTGTGCACTTTGAAGAACATGTGTTGCTCTGTTTCGTGTTTTATTTTGCCAGTTGTATTCCCTTCGAAGTTGTATTTATATATATCCTGTCTTGCATTATTTATGACACTTTTGATGATTTAGCTGTGTAACTTAATGAAAACATTAACTTTGCAACACTTGCAAAGCAGAAGCAATTATAACTGTGGTTTGTGTACGTCTACTGTATATAAAGGTGCCATAATCTTATGGTAACGTATTTTAGCAGATATTGTCTAAATTAAGAAGTTGAATGTATAAAAAATGATGTATCAGCAGACTATTTTTATTTGCAAAATACAAGAAGAGGAGTGCAGGTGTGTACCTGAACATGTGATTTCTTCATGCTTTTTGGTAACTTTACAATGGTATCTACCATTCTTTTCATTTCACAAACATTTAATTACTACCAGGATTTACATGACTTCAGAGTCCTTGATCTTAACAGTACATGTAAATAAGATGCATAATCAGAGCTACTGATGGCAATTGAAGAATATCTGTTAATAACTTTTTCTGAACATGAATTTTTATTTTATTTTCTTTCAGCACCAAGAATTCAGTTTTCTTCTTAAAGAAAGAGTATGCCCTCTTGTTATAAAGCTCTTCTCCCCAAATATAAAATTCAGACAAGGTTCTAGTACATCATCTTCCCCAGCACCAGTGGAGAAACCGTACTTCCCCATCTGTATGCGCTTGCTGAGAGTGGTTTCTGTTTTGATCAAGCAGTTCTACAGCTTGCTGGTAAGAAATCTGTTCAAATTTTCTTTAAGCAATTCTGTTTCTCCATGTATGTGCCATTATTGTGGTAAATAATAGCGTTAGTTAGTGGTTGGGAAATGTTAAGTTGTATTGAAGGAAGTCTAAATATCATCTTTCTCTTACAGGCATTTGTGTTTACCTGTATGATATGCATATGATTTTATTAACTGTGGACTTAAATTCCTAGAACAGATTAATTATTGTCTTTTCTGTACTTGGCTGGCTTGGTTAAAGTGTGGGTTTTTTTTAGATTCTGTGCTTAGGATGGGACTTCTAAGATGAAACAAGAATTTTGGAAAAATACGTTGCAGAAAGTTTCTTCTTAATTTAGTGATTATAAACTCTATATTTTAGGTGACAGAATGTGAAATATTTCTGTCATTGCTGGTTAAGTTTCTGGATGCAGACAAACCACAGTGGCTAAGAGCTGTTGCAGTGGAATCTATTCACAGGCTTTGTGTGCAGCCTCAGCTATTAAGGTATAACATACAGCAAGTTTTCCTCTTATGTACATTTTAAGAAATCTTGTTATTTTTCTTTGCTGAAAAATGCTTTCTAAAGCATTTTAAATAGGATGAAACTTACATGCAATGAACTCTTGACGATAATTTTATTTAAAGCATTAGGCAATTCTGATTATCCAGGAGGGGATGAATTACAGTATTTACATAGTCAAAAAAAACATTTACCCCATACTGAAGTTTATTATTCACCAAATTTGCAGAAAAATTTTAGTCTCCAATTTATCAAATGCTTATTAGATTTTATAAAATACTTTTCAGATCCTTTTGTCAGTCCTATGATATGAAGCAACATTCCACTAAAGTTTTCCGGGACATTGTGAATGCACTGGGGTCCTTCATCCAGTCACTATTTCTTGTACCAAGCACAGGGAATACATCAGTGACACCAAACCAAACTGGTAAGGCCTTGTCCTTATTATAATTTTAATTTTCCGTTTGTTTTCTTATAATAGTAAATTCTGACTTCATTCAGTATTTACATTTGGTTTGATATAGTCCTGTCCTTTATTGTTCATTTAGCTGAAAAGCTGGAGACAAACTGTGTAAATCACTGTAAAATTAATACCCCCTATTTATTTCCATGGAAACTACAGTAGATAAAAATAGTACAATAGCAGTATTTATTAGAGCATATTCCCAGCTACAAAACACTATTTTTTAACATACCACCGTTAGCTATGCATTTTTGCCAGCAATGAACAAGAGCCTGCATGCCACGCTTGTAAAAATCTGCACCGGTGGAGGTGACCCACTGTTGCTGTCAGTGCTGCTGGAATGCACCACCCACTGCCTCACTGTGCTCACATCCACAGTTTGATCTCCATAAATGTTCAGCAGACATTGTCAATGAATGTCACTATGTCAGTGGGTGGAATTTTTTCCGCATGGAGGAATTCAGTTCCGCACCTTTGCTTCGTACACTCTTCCATGTCAGACTGCCCCTCTGCTGCCATCTGTCACATGGAAACAAAATGGAATGGAGTATTGGCAGGAAGGTTCAACTTCTGCTGCCATACTACCAACATCTGTCTCTGACGTTGTGAGCCAACATAATAAAGAGCAACCTTCATGATTTTCAGATCCACTACACTAGATGATGTTACATACCAGTGTCACAGAAAAGGCTTAGCCCTCAAAGAGCATAGTTGCAGACCTACATTTGTATCTGCTTCTACAACTACCAAGCTCTTTGGTTCACTGTTTTTCAGAAGGAAATTGAGGGATTCTTTTTCTAATTTCTATTATAAATAGAATTCTGTCTGATTTGGGAGGGATGTCACGGTATGTGACGGTATGTGTTTGCTTCATCTTTTGAGAGGTGATAGTATATTCATCTGGATTTTTAGGGACAAAACTGAACTGAGGAAGCCAAAGGGTAGAGAGACTGATCTGTGTTTTACAGATAATCTTTGATTTTTCTGTAAAATGAAAGTAATTGCTTACTGAAAATAAACTTGGTTATCTTTTCTTGCAGCCAGGGTTGTGGCATTTCACTAGGTATATTTTATTTATTGTAAGATGAAATGGTCTTCCTGTTAATCCCTTTGCAGGTAGTCACATCTGATTCAGGGCTTTCTGTTTCTTCCCAGGGTTCTGGAAGCATGTCTGCTATTAAATAAATAAACATTAAAAACTCATACTTTCCAGACTTCCCTGATGAAGTTTGAATTACAAGTTGATGTTAATATTATTTACATGAAGCAATTTGTTAGTAGTTGATTGATAGCTACCTATATGGAAGCTGATAGAGAAATATTATTTCTGGGTTAGTTTAATCCACTTAAGACAATTAGGAAAGCAGTTTTCATCGTATAACGCACACACAAAGAAAACCATTCTCCTTCTCCTCAAAACTTACATTTTTCATTCATGTAAAATAGCATTGCAGTAGGCTCATATATTTAGTGGTATCATTGTTTCTCTAGCTTATCGTTCCAGTTTGTTTCTCCTTTACCTTTTTACTTCCTCCTCACTGAGTGTTTTTCATGTCTCTTTCTCATATGTCTCTCTTCCACTCTTTTCCTTCTCTGGCCACACTTGTCAAAGAGCAAATGAATGCAACTTGATTTTTGAACTGAATCTTCTCACTGTAATGATGGTCCTTCAGCAGCAGGTGGTTGTATCCATGTGGCTGGCTTTTGAGCTTTACATTTGCAGCAGGTTAGCTGTTCCATGCCTTTTGCACAAAGTTGTGCCACATTCCTCAGAGTGTTACCCAGTCGATGCGTGGGGACCTCTAACAGTGGAGATCGCGAAACCTCTTTGGACAACCTCCTCCCCTGCCTGTCTCTTTCCTTGTGGGTCTGGACCCCTTGTGACGCACCATAAGTCAGTTAGTTCCTTCTGTCCCACCATGCACCACTGTAAAGTGTCTGGAGCTGTCTTCTGGACTGGGGCTGCTGTGAGGTTCTTGTAGAGCCATTTCTCCACACTGAATGTAGTCTGCTCTTCCTCTTTCTCCTCACAGTACAAATGCTCTGCCTCCCTACCAGTTTCATGGACCTCCTCTGATCGCACTCCAGTTTGTCCATGTCTTGTAGTGTGGGGCCAAAACTGGATGCAGAATCTAGATGCAGTCTAAGAAATGTTGAGTGTAGTGAGGTAATCAGTTCCCTTAATCTGCTGGCTATACCTCTGCCAAGGCAGATTGCTGGCCTGTGCTCACCAGCTCAATAGGGCCCCAGGTTATATCAGGGTTTTGTGACCTGTCATGAAGACAGAAAACCAGAAGGATTTCTCTCTCATGTCTATAGATAAAAACAGGGGCTCTTGGGGCCTTCTTCTTTCCTGCAAAAACTCTATGGAGAAGGACTTGTGGGGTTCCGGTGAATAGAAAGCTGGACATGAGCCAGCAGTGTGCAGTTGCAGCCTGGAAGGCCAACCACATCCTGGGCTGCATTAAAAGAGCGGTGGCCGGCAGTGAGAGGGAGGGGATTGTCCCCCTCTACTCTGCCCTCGTGAGACCTCATCTGGACTACTGCATCAAGGCCTTGGGGACCCCAGCACAAGAAGGATGTGGAGCTGTTGGAGCAGGTCCAGAGGAGGACCATGAAGATGATCAGAGGGCTGGAGCACATCTACCGTGAAGAAAGGTTGAGGGAGCTGGCCTTGTTTAGTTCGGAGAAGAGAATACTCTCATTGTGGCCTTCCAGTACTTGAGTGGAGCTTATAAGCAGGAGAGGAAGTGACATTCTATGTGGTGATAGTGATAGGGAAAGGGGGAATGGCTTTAAACTCAAAGAGGAGAGATTTAGATTAGGTGTTAGGAGGAAATTCTTTACCCAGAAAGTGATGAGGTTCTGGAACAGTCTACCCTGGAGAAGCTGTGGATGCCCCATCCCTGAAGGCATTCAAGGCCAGGTTGGATGGGTTGCTGGGCAGCCTGAGCTGGTGGGTGGCAACCCTGCCCACAGCAGGGAGTTGGAACCGGGTGGTCTTTAAGATCCCTTCCAACCCAAGCCATTCTATGATTTTATGAGAGAGTGAAAGCTGCATCTGCCTAAGTTTTCTGTCACTCTTAATTGGTGTAAGCCTTTTTTTTTTTTCTTTTTTTTGCTGATGTAAGGAATTGTATTGAAAAAAAAACAGTTTGACTGCTTGGTGGGATTGCAGAAAACCACACCAGTGTAATTACTTTAACGTTGGTGGCAGTGTGTGGTTGACTAAATGCAGTATGACTTTTTTTTTTAATCTGTTAAGCTTTACTGTATTGAAGTATATATACGTAGGTTTCTGCTTGTATTCATATTACCTGAATTAGTAATTTAGCTTCTCAACATGCTTACAAGAGAGCACACTGAAATGGCAGTTATGCTGTTAGTAGGTGCTATGAATCACCTTTGGAACTCTGCCCTTTTTTCTCCATTGTCCATATGGATAGAGCCTGAACTTGTGGCACCTCCTTCTAGCTCATGTATTCTTCTTTCCACGTACAGGAACCATATATCTACAAACTTCCATGTCCTTTTATCTGGGGATTTTTTTCTTTTTTTTTCTTGGTTTGGAACCATTGCCTCCTATCTGTTGCTTCGCTCTTCCCTGATGTTATTTTCTTCTGCTTTGGCATGGAACAGATTCAGACTCTGCAGTTCTCTCCATGTGCCCTGAAATCTTTAAAGTTAGTTGTGATCTTTATTCTTGAAATGTTTATCCCCTCTTTCCTACTACTTCTGAGATTTAAATGCAACTCAAATAGTCCTTAAATTTGAAAGCAGTTTGAATCTTCACTGAAGTATTTATTATTTCTTCGAGACCACTGGAGTTCAGTTTGTTCAGTGTTATGAATACTGCTATGGCTGTCACAGAAACATTTTATTCTGTCTTAAAGTAATAAGGGAAGGCAGTTACTATGAAACAGCCGTGCCTTTTAAGCTGTTTACTTTGCACATAGTACTGTGTTGTAGACAGCAGGGGGAGCTCAAAAATAGTCTTTTGTGTTGGTGGTGATGCATTGAGTAGGGCATCTCAGATTGATCAGTGTGTATCTCAAGTTAAAGAATTAAGTGTAGAAAAATGATGTTTGCTGATCACTAAAGTTAGATTGTGAGAATGGTTAATTTTATCCCTTGGTTTTCCTGAACAGGAAGCAATGCATCAGGGAGTGCTGGATCAGCACAGACAAACCCAGGAGTGCTTGGAATGGGAGGTGGTGCGACTGTACTACCTGCCTTTGAATACAGAGGTACCTGGATACCTATCTTGAATGTAACAGTACAAGGCAGTGCTAAAGCTACCTAGTAAGTACCACTATCATTTTGAAAAAAATATATAACAAATACTTTTATTTACAACTTGTCAAAGGTTTATTTTTTATAAGTGAATAATGAGCTGTTCATTTCACTGGCACTGAGGTATATTATGGATTTTCTTCTTTTCAGCAGAGAGGTGGTCTAATTTTCAAGTATTTTGTCCAAATTCTCTGGATTCTGTTCTGAATATCCCCTATAGCTGTAGCATCTGTTGGATTTTTTTTCTACTGTAGTGTTGCTGAATTAACTCTGCTTTTAGGTCTTGGTATAGTGGATGACAATTTTAGAATGTCTTTTGCTGATTTATGTAATGACAAGCATTTGTCCACCTACTGCAGCCTCCTGCTTTTGTATCTTTTCTTTTTTCTTCTTTCTTTTCTATTCTGACTCAAAAGTTTTGCACCCTCCATTATAGTGCCTGTGCTGTTCTGAATTTGCTTGTGTCTTAACACTGTATCTCTCTAGTGAATCCATGATTTTCTCTCAGTAAATTTTGCATTCTGTACTTCTTGCATTCTGTACTTTTTGCTTTCTGTTTTTCTTCTGTGAAAGATAATGGAATTATTGCTACTCTGTCTTGTCAGCAGTTTGTTTCTCCTGTATCACACTTTTCTCTGCACTTAAGATGTAATTATAGATTTGGGTTACACACTTGCTTTGATTTTCTGTTACTGTTGACATTAGATTTTCATAAAATTACCAGATCTTTTATTTTTATGCAGTGATTTAATTAGGGACCTCTGTGAACAGAGTTAGCAGAGTTTTTTGCTGGGGTGGGGCTGTCTTCTTTTGAATGCAAGAAGACTTGCATTCAACATTTTTCATGGCCATTCCCATGGAACTAACAACTCTATTCTGCAGTTTACTTTCCCATCTTTGAAAGCTGGTGTGTATGATCTCTACCTCTGCTGTAACTATTAAACCCATTAGTATTTTTAATTAGAGCCATATATATGTGTATATATATACACACTTGTAAGTAGATATAGGGTGAAATGTATTGGCAGAGGGAAGAGGGGTAAGCACTACGTTTTGACTGCATTACACAACTCCTGGAGCGGAATCCTTAGTTGAACTGCGATACCCTCCACTTTTAACACTGCTTGTTTTCCTGCATGTGAGTGTGCTGCTTTTTTCAGACCGTCACCTAAGCCTGGATCACTATTGCTTCTTTTTTGCCTGATGCCTTCTTTCCTTTTTCTGGAATCCATTTAGTTGTACCTTTTTTCAGTTGACTTCTTATCCCCAAACCTCACTTTCGACAGTTCAACTTAAAATAGATGTTACAGAAATCAGACTTGAGACATCAAGAAATAAAGTAGCAGTTTCTAAAATCTATAACATTTCAATAAATGATGTATTTGATTGTAAGCTAATTTAATGGCTTTACTTAACATTTTTTGCAGCAGAGGTTGTTTGAC
Organism: Aquila spilogaster; assembly: GCA_024606505.1. Taxonomy (NCBI): domain Eukaryota; kingdom Metazoa; phylum Chordata; class Aves; order Accipitriformes; family Accipitridae; genus Aquila; species Aquila spilogaster. The sequence goes on from JANHGO010000069.1 coordinate 48,746,199, forward strand.
TTATTTCATCTTCATCATTTTTTTCCTCTCTGCCACATTCTCCAGCATAGTCAGGTGAAAACCAACTACAGTACAGAAGCCCCATGTTGTTGTGGTACTGATCCAAGACTCAGGTGTTCAAATCAGTACCTGTCTGAATGCCAAACAGTTGACAAAGTTATACTTTATTTGTACCTACACTGTTACTGTTTTCTTTTACAGAGTCATCATGCCTTACTCAATTATTGCTCTGTTTTTGGTGTTACAACTACTCTTTATTTTTGTTGCTACCTTTTCAATATGGAATGAGTGTTGTTTCTTCTGCCCTCTCATGTCTTAAGAGTAGAAACAAAAGTTGAACTATCCATCTACCTATACTTTGAATTTCCTCAGATGCCTCAGGCAGCTATGTTCAGGAAAGTTGAATTAGTAACTGAAGCATTACATGTTCAGGGAAAGATGAATCTTTGGGCAGAAAGCTGTAGAGGCAGTAGAGTATAAAAATTGTCTTTGGTATGTTGTAGTTGGAGTGCCTAATCTGTTTAAGAATGTTATATAAAGCAAATCTTGGAACAGTACTTGTTGGGATAGCAGGTAATTTCTGTAACAGGCCATCTTTCCTTGTACAGATACTGCTGCTGCGGCAGCTACAATCTGTTTCTTGTTGAGTTGTAACCCAGCAGCTCTTCATAGGCTTTTAAGGTAAAATATAAAGAGAAGTGACAATGAGGCTGCATTTCTAGAATGATGATGTTTTAACTGTATGATATTCAGCAGTGAATTGTGTCAGCGTTTCCTCTTTGTACAAGTAACTGCCATTGTCTACCTATGCATGTAGTTAATGAATATTTACTCGTATATTATCTTACTATGACTGACTTGTATGGACAGGTTGTATAGACTCAACTTGGAACATCTAGCTTATTCTCAATTTGTTCTAACAATATTCCCACTGTCGTGACTTTCTGACCTATTTCTTCTGTTTTTTCTACGTAGTTATGTTCTTTAGGACATGTTCAGTTGCAGTAGCTATAACTATAGTAATAATAGTAGAAATATTTATTGAGTGATACCTACTGTGTGTTAATTTCATAAAGTGTTTAGTAGCAGGTCTAAATATTCAGTGTGTGTACCCTTTAATTTACTATTTTACTTAATGCATCATTTACCCTTTTAATTAGCAACTTAATTAGTCAGGTAGCTGATTTTCTTGAGTTGCTGTAAATCTTCAAGGTTATTTTGGGCCTGTTAGCACTTAATGTTGATTTGGAATCTTTGTTGCTGTTTTTAATGACAGTTGTACTATTACGTACCTACCTGTAATGCTTTCAATTTTTCAGTTTGGAAATGCTGGACAAAGTAGAGCCACCTACAATTCCTGAAGGCTATGCTATGTCAGTGGCATTTCACTGTTTACTGGATCTTGTCCGTGGTATCACTACCATGATTGAAGGAGAGCTGGGAGAGGCAGAAACAGTCAGTCAAAGCACAACAGAGACAACTTCGTTACCAGCACAGTCTTCAGAGCAGCAAGACTTACAGTCTATATCTGACCAGTCAGACAAAGAGCTAGGTATTTAAAAATGCAAATGCTGTCTAATGTACAACAGTTTTACATAAAGTTGGATTAAGGGAGTTAATGCTTTGTTGCTTTAATTTATCTTTTTTTAATTATTATTATAATTATTAATATAAAGATAATTATTAATTATCTTACATAAACATTTTTAATGATGGAAGAGGGTTTTGTTTTGTTGCTTTGTTTTGTAACAGCAGTAGTCTTATAAAACTTGACTTGATATAATGCTTCTGTCCTGCAGCACCTTAGCTCTACATTCGTCATGGTGAATTGGTATTGTTTTACTTGTTTGTGGGATGTGAGAGAGACATATTAGGCATTTTGTCCTCCAGAACTGTTGTTCTTCCTTCCTGTGTCCTTTACTCTTCTTAAGAAAAAACTTAACTGAAAGAAATGTGCCAGTTAAGACTGTGTTACAAGAAAGCTGTATTTCTACTAAGAAGGTGAAAAGTCAAATATTTTAATGGAAAGATTTTAGTGGGATACAAGTATATGGGAAGAACATAATTCCTTTAAAAACAGAGGTAATATGAACTTGTATTTGCAAAATATGGAGAATCTGTATACACATGTACAGAAGAAGATACATCTCATGACACATTGATTTGTGTACCTGACAGCTGAGGTTCTATAAGTTTGTTTGGTCAGCATCTGCAGTCCCTGCTGAACTCAGAGCTCTCCATTAATGCTGTAGAGCTCTCCATGGTGCTGCAGGCAGCACAGGTTTGGCTTGGGTCTTGTGACTGAGGAAGAAAACTCTGTGGACTTATAGGCACGTTTTAGTTTTGTTAGGCGTGTTTTGATAGTACATTAGAGAAATGAAAAAAAAAGACATATCCAATAACCTGGAGATCTCTAAAAGCCAAAAGAGAGTGCCTTCACTCTCAGTAGAGTGTTTCTTGTTTACCTGATGTTCCACATTTATGCACTTATGCATACATACATGCTTATTTTTTAGAAAAGGATTAAAAATAGTTTTATATAACTTTGTAGGATTTTTTAAAATGTAATTTAGAATAAGCATTGTACTCATGACGTTTTTTACTTTAGCAATATTTCTATAGCTGTGGCTGTTTAAACAGTAATGGTTTGAGTGCATGTGTACATGTGTCTGTGCATGTGTGTATATATATGTACATATGTGTGTGTTTATATATATATGTATGTACACACAAACTTTGAAGTTCCAAAACCAGACATTGTATGTTTGTGGTAATATTTTACTTCAACAACTTTCAATTATGTGTTTCTACTTTAAATAATTATGTATTTATTTCAAGTTAGCAGAGCTGTCTGGGAAGAAATGGTGAATGCCTGTTGGTGTGGTCTTCTTGCTGCACTGTCTCTCCTACTTGATGCAAGGTATTTGATCTTCCATTTCTCATGATTTTTCAGAGATGATATTTGCAGTTATATTTTGAACTGAATTTGTGTATCAGTTAACTGTTATTTGAGAGAGCTATTCTTAGTATATAAGTAGAGGTCTGTGGGTTGGTGATTGCTAGGCTGAGTGGAGATCTATTGAGTGTAAACTACATGGAACCATTATTGTGCTTCAATATAGAAAAATTAATTTGAATTTCAAAGACTTCTATTTAAACTATTTAAATCTTACTCCTTTTTGCTTTGACTGAATGTTTCAACGTGGTGAAGTGATTCTACTCATGTTGTGATTAGTGTTGATAAGAATCTCAGTACTTGTTGATAATGTTTCAGCAATTGTTATTAATATACAGTCTTTCAAACAGAGGAGCTGTTTACTAAGCAATAACTGTAGTAACTATTGCATGGCTTTCAAAGAGTCTTTTTCCTATCAAACGCTATTTTCTGAAATTAGTGTTAAATATCTCCTCATAGTCTTCTTTGCAAAGTCATTCATAACTAAGGAGAAGTTTTATAGGAAACAGTTCTGGAGAGTTTTGTTGATCGGTTATGCTTGCTCTTCAGAGTTTATGGTGTTCCAGTTTCGAAGTATGAGTTCTCATTGATTTCAGTTTGGATTAGCTGCTTCTGTGCCATGGATTAATTCTTAGTAAACAGTGTGTACCGTTTCAGCACTGATGAAGCTGCTACCGAAAATATTTTAAAAGCAGAATTGACTATGGCTGCACTCTGTGGAAGATTGGGTCTTGTAACATCAAGAGATGCCTTTATCACTGCCATTTGCAAAGGATCCTTACCTCCTCACTATGCTCTTACTGTATTAAATAGCACAACTGCAGCTCTGTCCAGCAAATGTAAGTATACAGATTTTCCTCTGTTGTTCAAATGTGCTTAATTTTGCTCTACATGTTGTCCATAAATCCAAACCCAGATTTTCTTGGGATGTAGTTGCAAAGATGTACAACAGTATTATTGTTTGCCATAAAGTATTTGGCTATGCTAAATTTAGTCAGAGTCTACAGTCAGAATCTAGACTGCCTTCTTTCCAGAACCTGCACTATTTACTAGGCATAATCCTAACCAGCCTAAAACTTCCGCAAATGCTTAGTGTATGTCAGAAATTTACCTTCTAAGGAGGTCTATCTATCAATCTAAAGATCTTTTAGGGTAAGTAATTAAGGCATTCAAATTCTGAAAAAGTTCCTGGCAAGAAACTCACATAGTTACTGGCTAGAATATCGTGCATTTCTACAATTGCGTAGTGATTAGTAGAACTTACTTCATAAATAGATCTTAAGTTCTGGACTCTTCAGCTTACAAGAGATTCAGCTGATACTTTCTACATCCTGAGATAGTGTTGTAAATCATTGGATACACCAACTGAGAATATGCTCTCTTTCTGATTTTGAAAATGAATCGCTCTGTAGCCAGAACTGCAACTACCTGGTGAATAGGCAGGTGGATTTAACTCTTAAAACAAAACAAAAATATTTCAGTATTAGAACAAAGACCAGAACCATTTCTCTAGCCCATGAACTAAGTGTATTATGAGACCACAAGTATACAAAGCAGTATGCATGACTGAGGTACACTAAATTCTGTGAAGATGAAGCAGTGAACTTAATGATATTTTATTTAGGTTTTTCTTCGTTTTACTGGTGCGTTATAAAAAGGATCACCTGTAGCGTCCTGTATTGGAAAGACACCACTATGCATCACTTGTGAAATCTTCATTTTCTGAATGCCTTATTACAGTGGTAGCACACAGTTACACTACTAATAGATAATAACTGCAGATAACCCAGTTGAGACATAGCCTGAGGCTTGTATCTTACCAACTTAGCAAAAAAATTCAGTCTTGACATAAAATACATATATATAGTGCAAAAGGGAGGGAGAAATTAGTACTGGTTCATTTAACCCTGTAACTTAATGATGTAGTAGTCTGTATATAACTAAAGATTTAATTGAAGTAAGCTATCTTAAGGCTAATACTGTGAAAAAATTTTCAGGAGTATGTTTGCCACTACTCAGGTGAGGTGGTGGTTGTTATAACAGCAGGTAATGGACTTCAAATTTGGATTTTTTTTCATTTTCCTCTAGCATACTCCATTCAGGGACAGAATGTTCAAATGATCAGTCCCTCAAGCGAGTCTCATCAGCAAGTTGTGGCAGTAGGACAGCCCTTAGCTCTTCAGCCACAGGGAACAGTAATGGTAAGTACAGCTTGAAAGTGATATCTGTCTTGCTTACTAACTTCTTTCTGCATCTCGGTATGTTTCAAAAGAGGCAACAGATAAACGGCATTCTTACAAACAATGAAATATTATCCTAAGCTTTCATTTGGATGGCTGCCCGGGTCAGCAAGTTTCAAAAACTGCTTTTTTTTCAGCCTGAGTGTTGTTTGAAAAAAACTCAGGTCTCAGCTGTCATTTGTGCCTGTATATGAAAGTTTGCTTATATGTTTTGTCATAAGATTGGCTCTGATTTTATAGAGAAGATGCATTTAAAGCTGGAGTAATTGACTTTGTGTCTTTGGTAATAATGTGACACTGGGAGGAGAGGGCACTGATCAAATTGCATTCAAACCCAGCAAGATAAGATTGAGAGAAGGAGAGATACTGAATTACTCACCTAAAAAAAGATATATTGCGCTAGTGCAAATAAGATACAATCTTTAAACTATTTTGTAAAAAATTGCATCCTTCCTAGTGTTATGGCTTAACCCTAGAAGGCCCTGGAAGGCAGCTAAGCAGCACACAGCTGCTTAGTTTCCCACACAACCCTATCCCCGCAGCAGGATGGGAGAAGAGAATCAGAAGTTCAAAAGGTAGAAAATTTGTGGGGTGAGATAAAGTCTATTCTGTAAGTTTAAAAAAAGTTATAGTACGATGTGAGCTGCTTTGAAGAAAGCTATCTCTATTCCAGCCAAAACTAGAGCCTCTAGAAATACTGTTATTGTAGAATAATATATATATATTTTTTCCAGCTGACTTCAAAAAATATCCAGTGTATGAGGACATTGCTCAACTTAGCTCACTGCCATGGGGCTGTTCTTGGTACATCATGGCAACTTGTCTTGGCTACTCTTCAGGTATAACAGGAAGTATTTACGGTTTCTGATACCTTACTTTTTCATTATACATACTTTGGTTTTGAATTTTTATGTGACCAATAGAAAAAACTTTGATTCTACTTCTGGAGTATTTTAACTGCCTTAAAGTAAATACTGTGGTGTTTTCCTTGAATTCTGTTTAGTTGGAATGTTACCAGCTAGCTCAAGTAGAATGTTAGTTCTGCTGCTGCCTGAAGAAGTTTTCCTGCTGTAAACCGTCTTTGTGTATTTCAGCATCTTGTGTGGATTTTGGGGCTGAAACCTGCTGTTGGGGGTGCCTTAAAACCTGGAAGAGCTGTAGAAGGGCCCAGCACAGTAAGCACAGTTGTACATTTTATAGTTAATGACTGTGTGGTATTTTCTGTTGCAATTTGTAAGATACATTTCTGTCTTTTTTCAAGGTTCTGACTACAGCAGTTATGACTGATCTACCAGTTATATCCAACATACTATCAAGACTTTTTGAAAGCTCGCAGTAAGAAACCTTATAATTAAAATAACGTGTATGTATCAAACTTGACAGTGTTTTGATAGCTGTTATTTTTCAGGTACCTTGATGATGTATCTTTGCATCACTTAATAAATGCCCTTTGTTCCTTGTCTCTGGAAGCCATGGATATGGCCTATGGAAACAATAAGGTATAAAAAGAGTTCTTTATTTTCTTCTTGCATTTTTTTTGTGAAATAGGCAGAAGACTTGTATATATTTGTCTTATAAACTAACTGTTTCTAATGTTAAGGCAGTAATACATCTGATTTTGTACTCCAGAATAAAAAAAATAATGTTTTCATTAATCAGATTGTGAATGGATAAAACTTAAAAAGCCCTTATAATTTCAGAGTTTAGAATTTCTGTCTGGCACAGTATGTTCTGTTAGGTGTTCATTTTCAATATTTTTTTTAATAATATGCTTCAGATAAAGCATGACAACTCAGGTATTAAAAAAACTAGTAATTCTTACTTGCCTGGGGAAATAATAGTATTCCTGTCAGCCTCAGAAAATAACCCCTAGCCCAGGATAGTTAAAGACCCTGTGATTGAAGAAAATTGAGCATGTCTTCTCCTAGTCATAATCTAATCCCAGGTGAGAATTTCTGAAAGTTTTTACTCGATCTATTACCGTAGAGATAATGATGACAGAAAATGTTCTTTATAATATTTGACAATTACAGTAACAAGGCAGAGAAAAGAGAATGAATTAAAATAAGTAAATGTTGTGTTTAAAATTAGTTGAAAATGGGAATAAAAGTCAGTGGAAATGGGAATAGTGAAGAGCAGAAAAATTACATTGCAAGTCATTTTTGAGTATATGTTCATTGATTTATCATAAACTTCAACAAATCAATGTTTGCATATGTATTTGATGAATGGGAAGTGTACCATGTTTCTGCAGGGCACTTACGAAGTGGATGAAAGATAAAGAGTAGGGAGAATCTTAAGTGTTTTATTTTATTTGTTCATATAGAATTTTTAACTTTGCAAGTTGTGATGGGTAAGAGACTGTTTTGCTAGTTGAATATGTTATAAAGCTGATTGGAGGGAGGGCTGTGAGAGTAAAAATGGTGTTTTGGAGATAACCTTAAAAAATTACGAAAAACGTGTTCTTGCTGATATGCTGTTGCTACCCCCTTGTGGCTTCTCATGGTGTACTGCAGATGCTTTGGAAACTTCCTAGCTATGTTACCTGGACTGTAAATGCTGTGATAACAGCTTATGAAATTCAGTACTCCAGTGGAGACTAGTTACATCTTAATTTACAAATCATAACGTAGTATATGGTTCTGACATCATCTAAGTTACTTCAAAGTCATGTGTTCAAATTCTCTTTTACTAAGGAACCATCCCTTTTTGCTGTTGCTAAATTACTGGAAACAGGACTAGTTAACATGCACAGGATTGAGATTCTTTGGAGACCTCTGACAGGTCATCTTCTGGAGGTAACTAACTGCTTTTTTAATTTGCACTAGAACTTAGAGTGCAATAAGGTATTGCCTTATGGCAGTGCATTTTTAAAGTGTAAATGGTTTCTTCTAATCTAAAGTGTGTTTAGATGTATTGTTTTGTACGTGTTGTTTTTGCAGTTTGCATTGCAATTTTAATTTAAATATTTAAATTCCAGTATTTTGTAGCTCTTACTGACTTCGTTGTCTTTATAGTGCTGTCATTATTTATGCTCCATATATGCATTATATTTACTGTAACACAGAGAGTTTTCATTTTGGATTCAAGTGGTACAAGATATATCAAGGGAGATTTTAAGATGTACTTACTGAATAGATTGAAGCCATTTGATATACCAACGAAGTTTTCTTGTTTGTTTTTAATAAATGTGAAGTAATATTTTGAATTGTTTCTTCAAGAGAATACCATTGTAAAAATAGCAACATAGGTGTCATTTATAGAGTAAATATTTTTACTCCTACATGAAAAATTTGTTTCATCAAGGAAAAAATCTTATATTTTGAATTTGAAACTAAAACCAGATTACAGAGTGTACTTGTAAAGTTTTAATCCTCTGCAGGGATAGGTCGAAGAGTGAAATACAAGAGCAGGGGTATATTTAAAGACAGTAGAGGACTGTAGTGGATTAAACTTCGCTGGCGCCAAAGTGCTTACCTAGTTGCTCACTCATTCCATCTCTCAGCAAGATAGGAGGAGAAAGTAAGTTGAAAAAAGCTCATGGATCAAGATAAGGACAGGGAGATTGGTCACTGATTACCATCGTGGGTTAAGCAGATGACTTTGGGAAGATTTTTGACAATTAGTAACTAAGTAAAATAACAGAGTAAGAACATGTAACTACAACCACCTTCTGCTCAGCCCCTCTCTTTTTCTGGGTTCAGCTTCACTCCTGATTCTTCTGTGTCCTCCCCACCCATGAGCAATGCAGAGGATGGGTAGTGGAGGGTGTAGTCAATCTGTTGCTCCTGCCTTCTCACTCTCTTCCCTTGCTTCAGTGTGGCAACCCTCACATAGGATACAGTCCTTCATGAACTGCTCCATTGTGGATCTTTCCCATGGGATGCAGTTCCTCAAGACTACTCCAGAATGGGTGCTCTGTGGGCCACAGTTTGTGCCAGACAACCTGCTCCTGTGTGGGCTTATGGGCTCCTCTTCACAGACCATAGATCTGGCTGGGATCCTGCTCCTCTAGGGGTTCTTAATGCGGTGCAGCTTCCTTCAGGCTTTATCCTTATGCATGGGCTTCTTCCTGGGCTGCACATGGAGATCTTCTCTGCTGTGGTACTCCACGGGCTGCAGGGAGGCAGCCTGTTCCACTGTGGGCCTCTCCCTGGGCTGCAGGGGGAATCTCTTCTCCAGTGCATTGAGCATCTCCTCTCCTCCTTCTTCATTGTTCTTACTACCTGCAGAGTTGTTTCTCTCATATTTTCTCACTGAGTACTCTTAATAGCTGCTGCACAACATTCCAGCATTATTTTTAACTTTTCTTAAATATGTTATCACAGAAGTGTGCCACCAACCTTGCTGATCAGCTCAGCTTTGATAAGCAGTGGGCCCCCTCTGAAGCTGACTGGAACTGGCAGTGCTCACCACAGAGCAGCTCCTGGTCTCTTCTCACAGAAGGCATCCCTGCAGCACCTACCCACTCCCACCCCCCATGCTATACATTGCCACATAAACTGAGTGCAAGCAGAGAGATTTTCTTCCTCATTTTCCAGAAAGTATCAGATGTTTCCTTCAAACCAGTGCATTATTTCAAACAGTATTAAGGATTGGCTATCTCTGATCTTGTTTATGGAGATCATATGCACATAATCTTAGATCTAGGAGAAAAAAAAATGGATACTTAAAGGTTTAATGACTTAAAGCAGACATCTTTCTCTTGTCTTTTTCCCTTCCAAGGCAATAAGGTTCACCATCCACACTTTGAGACTCCATGTTTTCCTATAGTAAGCAGTCTGTTTCAGTCTATTATCCATCATGGATATTTGCCACTGTATTTTTAGAAGATGCATAGTCTGTTTCAATTTATTTTAAAGTACTGTATTATTTCCATTTAAACCTATGTCTTTGAGGTATGGTGAGGAAGGAGAAAGCACCAGCTGCAAATTTAGTTAAACACAACCTGAAGGAAGAATTCCTTCGTTGTTTCTGAAACTGATTATCTGGTCAGATTCAGAGCATCATGATGTAGTTCAAATTCTGTCATTTGATGTAAAGTAATGAAAATTAATTTAGGAGACGAGCTATTTTTGTTCTGTGTTTTTTAACATGAAGCTAGCTTTTCTGCTTTGGTCTCCTTTTCTCTTTGGCTAGTGTCTAATAATGAAATAGTCCACCAACCCACCCCCAATCCAAACCGTCTTCCTTCCTTACGATCTTGCCTTGGATTTTGAAAGACACTGGATTCTCATACCAGCTAAGCTCAGGCAGGAAGCATGGATGGAAATAATTGTTTTGAGCTCAGTGAGACTGTAGCTACCTTATTTATTTGCGGCCAACAGACACAGGATTACAAATACAATTACTGTGTATCTATGCATAGTGTTTCTAGTTTCTTCTAAAAGAAAGGCAAATAGAAAAACAGTTAGGCTCAGGTAATTAGGAGACAAAGAATAAGAAAGATGTTTGAAACTTAAGAGTGAAATAATGATCACTGTCATTTTGTCAAGTTTTTGAAATAGTAATGTGTAAGGCTTAATTTACATTTATTATGTAGTTACTTTTTGTGTTTGATACCATAGAAGAGTGGGCACATATTGTGTTGGTCAATATCATGCTTCCTTTCTTGATTATATATGTTAGACTGTGTGTGAAAAATGAAATTTACAGTAGCTCAAAGTTGAGTTAAACCTAAGAGTTTCAGACATGCTTCGAAGACTTATTTGGTACTTTTTAACCTATGAATATCTGGCATAACAGTTTGTATATTGATTTTTGGAGAATGTTTTGACTTGATTTACTGTGGTTCTCAATTTGTTTCCTTCTGTGTCTTTCCCTGCTTCCTGTTGCTTCCTTATTCAGAAGGTATGTCTGTCCAAAAGATAATTATTTCTTTTTAGTCTTAAACCTGATTTTAACATTTAGAGATTTGTTATGTTGTCGTAAAAAAATACTTCACTAGAATATTGTATCTAAATGTCCACTTCAATTTAAATGTCTAATTTTTATCTGTTACATATACTTAAATCTTGGCTAAATAAAAGTGCCTTCAAACAGAACAATGCTATGCTTTCAGGTCTGTCAGCATCCCAACTCCAGAATGAGAGAATGGGGAGCAGAAGCTTTAACTTCTCTTATTAAAGCAGGACTGACATTCAGCCATGATCCTCCATTATCACAGAATCAGGTAAAGTAAGTTTATGAAAAGCTGCTTTCCTCCTTTTCTGGGACTTATTATGAACATGAAATCAGAATCTTCCCTAGAGGAAGTTTTCTACAGTTCAGTGAATAGGAGGCATTCATAAAGCAATTTTACCATTGTGTTTATAAAGCCTACAGCTGTAACGTTCAGTTGTAACTATTGAAAATCACCTTGTGCATTCTAATGAGCTACCCTCTCCTTTTTCAAATGCATGACAAAGAGTACTGAGGCTTGAATATCATGTGTGTTTGTTAGAACAAATTGTGGATCACTCTTGTGAGTGCAAAATAATTCCAGAATGCTTTATATGTTCTAGAATGTATATGTGTGAAGTAGTGGCGTGTAAAAAATAAATGGCCTAACCTTCTAAATCACAACTATTCAATCAATTATTAGTAAAATATTCTAAAATTTTACTGGGGTTCAGTGAATAGTATTTTTAAGGTCTGTTGGATGAGCATAAAGTTGCATGATGTTTTTTATGCAACTGTGACAGCACACTGTAGTTGCTCCCTTAGGAACCTGGAGAACTAGTCAGGAGAAAAAAGAAAATGCAGATTTTCTGCTGAGATACTTTATAAAGATTTGTTTTAGAAGGGCCTGTCTGACACTGACTTCCAGCAATTTGGATAACTCTAAAAACTTCTTAGAAATGTTAGATTGGTACTATGTGGTTTCACTTATTATATGTAAAAATAATTGTGAATCGGTTAAAGCATATTAAGGACACTAAAATTTACTGTTTACTTTTAGAGACTGCAGCTACTTCTACTGAATCCACTCAAGGAACTGTCGAACATTAGTCATCCTGATATCAGGATCAAGCAGTTGGAGTGTGTGCTACAGATTTTACAGAGTCAGGGTGACAGCTTAGGACCTGGTTGGCCGTTAGTCCTTGGAGTCATGGGGGCAATACGAAGTGATCAGGGGTAAGTGATCAAAATAAAATATTTAAATCGTGTAAGGTGAGAACAGTAGAAAGAGTTCTGCTTTTATTTTCATACTTTAAAAACCACTTTGATAGTAGCGTAATTTGTGTTGTTATTTTTTATCTTATGAACAGTTTTACTTAGCAGACACGTGATTTTGGTAATTTTGGTAATTCTTCTTGTAGAACACTTTTATTGTACTGTTATCCTGTTGCCACTTGCACGAAGGACTTAGCAACCTTTCTCCAAACACACGATATTGTAATGGCCTTGTGTTTGAATATAGAAAAAGGTATTACTTGCCCATTAATGCAGCTCTTCAAAATGAGCTGCATAACCATGATGTTTTCATTTCCTGCCTCCTTTCCTTTTTCTGTAGAGTCCTTGAAGACTACATCTGGAATTTTGTAGTGGAGAGGAAACTACACCAGTTTTGTGTGTGTTTCAGTTTACAGAATTGTGTAATTAACACAAAGGAAAGTAGTGTATGAACAGTTCTTCCATAAGTATAGCAGGAATAAATACTTACATGGTAGGATAGGTATCTATTTGTAGGATATGTATTCTGAAGGACACTCAGTTTTTGTGTTACAAACATTTGGATTTTTCTTTTCTGTGTTAAATATTAGGCATTTTAAAAGCCCAGTAGCTAAATTTAAATGCAGCTGCAGTACTCTGCCTTTCCTATTTTGCATTATCTACACTGCACTGCTCTTTTTTTTTTCTCTCACAAAACAAGATTTTGGTTCTGGATAACCTTCCTGCTTAGAGGACTTCTCACAAAAATGTTTCCATACTACATTTTTATTTTATCTGTTTGTATTCATAATTTAATTCTGAAGGCTAAATGTTTATTCAGTATGTATTTAACAGCAGATATTTCCAAAAGATTTTGTCTAACATAATATATAGTATTGAAGCGTGTATGACTACCACTATGCACATCTTTCTTATTAAATAAAAAGACATTTTACCCACTCATCCGTTCGGCATACTTTAAGTTGAGGCTTCAACTTAATGTTGCATTTCAAAAAACATCTATTCGAAACATTTTAAATCTTGTAAATCCATTTCAAAAATTTATAAATATAAATATATGTATTTAATAATACTATTTCCTAATGTATTTTATTCAGAAAGTTTCTGTGTTCTTGAAGAAATTTGAAATTAGAGTGTGTGTATGTTTTGTTTTTGTTTTGTTTTGTTTTTTTAAGAGAGTCCTTAATACGGACTGCATTCCAGTGTCTTCAGTTGGTTGTGACCGACTTTCTTCCAACAATGCCATGTACTTGTCTACAGATAGTTGTTGAAGTTGCAGGAAGCTTTGGTCTTCATAATCAAGAGCTAAATATTAGCTTAACTTCAATTGGTTTGTTGGTGAGTTTCATGTTAACCTACAGTGATGCTGCTTCTGGTTTGCTTTTTTTAATTAATGGAAATTATTTGTAGCCTATTCTACAAGTAAAAGCCAACGCCTATTTTTTTAATTCTTACTGGTGTCTCATGCTGTCATTTGGAATCCTATGTAAATAGAATGAGTTTTAATCTCTTCTAAACTCCGTATAAAACAAATGGTATTGGATTGTAAGCGTTTTCACCAGTATCCCATTTTTGATATGTTGTTTCCTTTTCTAGTATGAAATCTATAACTGTGGCCTATAAGCTGAGATTTAAAGAAACAACTTTCTGCACCTTGTAGCATTCATGTGCTGATCTTCCATTAGTAAAGGGAACTTTGCAAAATACTTTCAGATATGAAAATGAGAAATGTTTTATTTTATGATCATTAAGAATGTTGTAATATTTGGTTGTGTAATATAATATTTTATTTATTTTCTAGTGGAATATTTCAGATTATTTTTTCCAAAGAGGTGAAATAATTGAAAAGGAACTTAACAAAGAAGAAGCAGTGTTGCAGAAGCAGGCAGAAGAAAAAGGGGTGGTTCTGAATAGACCTTTTCATCCTGCACCACCATTTGACTGTCTTTGGTTGTGTCTGTATGCCAAACTTGGAGAACTCTGTGTGGATCCCCGACCTGCAGTCAGAAAGAGTGCTGGGCAGACATTATTTTCCACCATTGGTGCTCATGGAACTTTGTTGCAGCATTCAACATGGCACACAGTGATATGGAAGGTATGACACATATGCTTCTACTGAAGGATTTAAAATTTCATTCACATTCACATTTGCTTGCTATTTTTTTTAATATTGCTTAGCTAGTTTATTCAGATTCTTTGAAAGATAACATAGGGTGGTAGAAATCTGACCTCATTTTATTATTATTTTTTAATTTTTTTTTCTCTTGCCCTTAAAGCCTTTTATGAAATGCAGTTTTTGCATCTTGGTATTTTCTTTCTCATGCAGGAGTTGTATAAAAGGGCTTTTGCTTTCCTCCACCAGCAAATGACTCCTCCTGTTTTGCAAAAATATGGTGACATTTGAGGGTCTTGTGACTTAATTGATCTGATATTAGAGTGAGCTTTGCTTTGCCCTCTGTTTGGCTCTCTTTTCTAAAAGGATCAGTCAGATGCCCTAATCCTAAAAGCACAGTCATGTTGTCTGTGCCTTTAGGAAAAATCGGGGTATGGTTGAGTCTGTTGCCTGTTGTACTGTGTGAGGTATCTGAGATCTGTGCATCTGTACTGGCACTGTTCTCATTGGCTCTGACCGTACTGTTTCTAACCTTTCTTAAGTGAGCATCGGTAGGCTAATTCTTACTCTTAGCTGTTGCAGACACTGTTTTGAAAAAGGATGTTCTCAGGGTAATAAAATTACATATAGGATAACAGAAAGCTTACTATTTTTTGTTGTTTTATCATGAATACAACTGTGTTGTTTTGAAAGTTGCCTTTTTTTTTCTTTTTTTTCTGAATGTTGCAGGTTTTATTTCACCTGCTGGATAGGGTTCGAGAATCCTCTACTACAGCTGACAAAGAGAAGATTGAATCGGGAGGAGGCAACATCCTTATCCATCATTCAAGGGATACAGCTGAGAAACAGTGGGCTGAAACATGGGTATTAACACTGGCTGGAGTTGCAAGAATATTTAATACCCGGAGATACTTACTGCAGCCTTTAGGTAAAAAATAGATTTAAAGTTACTGAAAGATACAGTTAAAAACTTTCAGATTTGGTTTGTTTTTTTCTTCAGTTAGGGTTGAGGAAAAACCTTAATCTTTGCTTAGAGGTGCGTTAATGTTGTGTCTCATATCAAATGTGATGAAAATTACAGAGTTTTTAATTCTTTACAGACAGAAATTTTCAGCACTGGTTTCATCTTCCATGCCATGGTACTTGAGATTGAATTTCAATAGTCACAATTCTGAGTGCCAAATAACTTTAACTTATGGTAGCCTGATAACAATAGTAATTTTTGTGTTCTTTTGCTTCTCAGAACATACTTTTCCTCCTGTCTTATTAAAATTGCATAGTGCCTACCTAGAACTTTTTCATAGCTTCCATGTGTAAAGTTTATCAGTGCTCTTACAGTGTAGAGAGAACTCATAAAATCATTGAAGCATATAGATTAAAAAAGAAGGGGAATGTTTTAATGAAGAGATGGGACTCAAAAGATGTTGAGATTACCTGCTGTTTCAAGTGATTGTTTTTCTCCACTCACTCTACCTTCTTTCCATTCCTCGACTATTGTCTAGTACAGAGATGTAATTTTGAGTTACCTTATTGTTCTAACTGTGCCTAACTGAAGTGAGTTCATCTTATGCTTTAAAATCTTATTTCTCTTTTTTTAAAGCCTTCCTTTTCACTTCTGTAACTCTTTGGTACCTTTATTTCATGCTCTTCATTTTTCTCAGGCTCTGGTGCTGCCCTGTTTCTTTTTCTTACTGCAGAAATTAAACATTAGCTCACTTACCAAGCTATTGCTAAATATTACTACATACAATTGTACAACATACACGTGTTGATTCAGTTTAGACTTCTAAATAGAGATATTCTGATAATAATTTCAAAACACTGTTTCTTTTCCTAATTGGGTCAGTGAGGGCTACTGGAATATATTACTTTTAAAAATAAGAATATGATATAAAGAATGTATAGTTTGCAAAGATATTTCCCAGTTACATTAATATACCTTCACTATGCCATAGTGTACAATTAATATATACATAAATTGAAATAAGTTCTTAAAATTCATTTATGATACAAATACCAACATATTAATAGCTATCAAGAATATTGGTCATTTGTGGAAATGTAATGGATTTGAAACTGTACTAAGCTTGAATTTGTTGAGTTAAAACTAAAAACATTACAGAGCTACTGTAATTATTCAGACCAGTAGTTTGTGGCATGAAAAAACAAAGGTTAAGGCTAAATTTAACTAAAATCTCAAACTCCAAAAATGAAATCTTTCTCTACAGTACAGTAATCACAGAATTTTAAAATCAGTTCCTTACAAATGCATTACATGACCACAGATTTGATTCTGTATTCCTTGTGTGTACATAAGATCTCTTGAAATCAACAGGCTTCTCTTATGCATACGAATAAATCTGTTTCACTATCCCAAATAAAGAAAACCTTTTTTTCTGGTATGTGATGCACATGATGTATTGCTAGCAATTTTGACATAAACATTCATATTTCATTCTTTATATTTGTGTATTTGTCTTTTGCATTCATTTTCTTTGACTGTAGTTGAACTGGCATATTTTAGAAGGCACTGAAACCATCAGGTTACCTCGTGAAATCTGTGTTAGAGAAACAAGTACATAAACAGCCTTTCAGAGATGGGTGGCTGGGCAGGTAAATAGCAAGCCAGTACCTAGCTGATTTTTTTTTTTTTGATCTTTTTTTTAACAGGAGACTTTTCCCAGGCCTGGGACGTTCTTCTTGATCACATTCAATCAGCAGCACTCAGCAAAAATAATGAAGTTTCCTTGGCTGCTCTAAAAAGTTTCCAGGAAATCTTACAAATTGTTTCTCCAGTCCGAGACTCAGAGAAGCCTGACACACCACCTGCTATCAATGTTTCTGTACCTGTGGTCGTAGGAGCGACAACTGCCACTAGTCTTGGGAGATCATTCATGAGAACTGACTCCATAGGAGAAAGAATGGGAAGATACAATGGATCTGAACTACCTGTAGTAACAGATGAGATTGAAGATCTGAATCTTTGGTGGGCAGCTTGGAACAGCTGGTATAGGATTGGTTCAGAAAGTACAAAGCCTCCAATTACTTGTGATAAATTGACTTTCATTCCCAGCCAGCCTTTTCTTACAGCTTTAATTCAAATATTCCCAGCTCTTTACCAACACATCAAAACTGGTTTCAGCATGGATGATCTCCAAAAGCTGGGTGTCATTTTGCACGGTGCAGTTTCGGTTCCAATCAGTTCTGATGCTTCCCCTTTCATCCTTCCATCTTACACTGAAGCAGTTCTGACAAGTTTACAGGAAGCAGTGCTTACAGCTTTAGATGTTTTACAAAAGGTAATACTGGGACTTCAAATGTGTAGTGAAAAGGAAACGACATTGTCTCAGTTCTTCTTGGAGCTTTTGTGTGGTGACTTAAACTAATTTTTTACTTATAATTGCACAGTGTACTGTCTTAGAACAATCAAAATTCCATTCCTGTTGCAATCCAGGTGTTTTGCATTGGAGGGAATGATGTTATCTTTATGAAATGCATTTTGCAAGACTGCAGAAGTACCTTAAGGGTGGTGATGTTTTTATAGCCACTTTCTTGTCTATTTAATATTTAAGTATTGTACTGTTCTGAGAGTCTGCCCAAGGAACCAGAGAAGTAGTCTTCCAAATAGTATTCTTTCTGTTGCCCTGGCACTGCCATAAACAAAATCTAAAGGAATTATGATCATGAGATCTTTGAGTTCATGCAAAACATAACATCTTAAAAAGTCTCTAGCACACTACCTTCTTACCTCTTATAAACCAATTGTTTAAGAATAATGCTGCATCTCTGCATAACGAACTCGTACTGTAGAACTCATCCTCAAAAAGAACCCCTGCTGCAAACAAATTTGTAAATAGCCAACTAGGGTGGCCTTTTATGGGCTAGTAAAATAGCAAAAAAAGTATGCTTCTCTTGCTGAAGTTCTAAAATATTGTCCAAAAATGACTGTTAATTCAGAAAACATATTTATTCAAAAGAAGCAGAGTTGATACTGAATGAGATAATGCATTTAGATTGCTGCTTTAGGAAAAAAAACACACACTGTTTGGGAAATGCCAGAATTAAAACTGTCCATGTAACCTGACTTCACTCCCTTTGGGCTTTCATGTTATGACTACTTAACTGTGTGGACATACCTTTTTTAAATTCTCTTCTCAAACACGATCCCATCTCATTCAGCTCATAGAATACATGGTGCCTACTTAATAGGCAGTGGATCAGTACTTTGTTTTTTGCTTAGTGTAGATTGGCTTATCTCATACTTATTTAACCCCCACAAGCAGGGCAAAGTCATTATCTTGCAGTTGTACATTTGGTTTTTGGATTTAAAAATATTCCTGACTGTATTTTAAGAAAAGGGATATAAGAATAGAATTTGGTGTCAAAACTCAGTGCTGTGTGGGAGGACATAAATAACACGAAGACCAGTTGTATCTGCTAAGCTATCACCCTAGTGATTACCAGTCAGGCAGGCTTACCCTTTTTTCACCCATCCCATTCATCAGCTCAGATTTGCTGAAGTCCTGTGTTCTCTCCCTTCCTTTTCTTCATTTCTTCCTTGTTTTCCCCGTTTAATCACTTCATACATTCCTCTGTTTCTCAGATTTTCTTGTTTCTTCGCTGGTCTTCCTTATCCATAAGTTCTTGGCTATAAAAAGTTTCCAGCACTTTCCAAAGAAGAGTTTCCAGCATTTTTAACAGGAGTTTCTAACTGCAAATCATTTTTCTCATCTCATTCTTGTCAAAGCAACAAACAGTTTTATCTGAAGTTTTCTAAAACCGCAGTAACAGCTGCAACAAATCCCCATGTGAAACAAAGACATGTTATCATAGCAGTTACAAGCCTTTGAAAATAAGGACTTAAATAGGAAGTTTTGGGCACCCTAATATCATACAGTAAACCCTATCTCATCAGTAGTTACATTACTAGCAGAACAGCACTACAGTCATTAAAAACTAAGTCAAAATATATTTGGAGATGGGTTAGTTCTGTGAAGTCTCATGATCTCTCTCAGCTGTGTAACGTGGTGGAATTAACATGACAAGGCAGTCTGTCAGTGTGGAAGTGCAAGCAAAGGCCATCTGTGCAAGAGTCTTGCTGGATGCCACAGTATATTTTTCCTGTGTTGAAATGAATTAATACTCAGGAGTGCTCACAGGCTCTAGTGTGGTAGTTAAAGGAGTGTATGTAAATATTTGCTACCTTCTTTTAAACAAAATCTCTCTTGCAAATGGAATCAGAGTAAGTTTTGTTCTTTGTTGATGCAGAAAGATTTAGGTCAATTACAATTTTGTAAAAATCTCTGGAACAACTTTCCTGTTGGAATAGCAGGAAAAAAAAATACTTTTTAAAAGCTGAGTCCCTAACTGATCTAACAGAGATTTTATTATGTGATTGTGCTAGCAAAGGACATTATAATGCAAGAAAACAGGAATGGAAGGCAAGCTCAGTTCCTGTTTTAGACCCATTGTTCCTTTTCTTTTTATTTACTGTTAGAACTTGTTTTCTTGACTTTCGTTGCTGTAGTCTGAGTGCCTGCTTCACCATATTAGCTCAGCTAAAATTCGTACTCAAGCCTGAATTCTCTGGTTGTTCACACTGCCTACCTATATTCACTCTGGGTGAGCTCTGTGGTGAGCCAGCTGGCTCATCAGGCAGAAGAACACTGATACATACTTGGTTATTATCAGATGACTGTGAATGCGGCCTCTGTAGGCAGTATGAATGTAAACCTCTTGAGCTGTGGGTGTGGTGCCCAAGGCTGTATTTATATTTACAACAAAGTTAGTACAGACTTAGCCACTGAGAGCTGTAAAAATAACAATTCCATGACAGTAGTTGCACTGGGAGGTGTTTGATAAATTTGAACTATTCAAAAATTTGAAGGTTTGTACTTGGATGTTTTAAAGCATAAACTTCTAAAATACCATATCAATTTTTACAGAAAACAACAATCAGCCAAGTGTTTTGTTTTAGGGCTTGTGTGTGTTTCACTGTTGCCTGACCATTACTTTTTTATTTATATCTCTCTTAAGGATGTAAACAAGTGCACTCAGTGCAGTAACTATTACTCTATTTTATACGCACCTCTAAAAGATAGTTTCAGCATCCTCGGTTCTGTGCTTGCTGTGCTGTTTTTGCATTTTTCAGCTGCTTAGGTAAAAGATACATGCTGTCGGGAATATAAACTTATTTGAAAATTCAGTTCTAGTTAGGTGACTTTTCAAAATTAAATGACAAATGACCTAGTACTCTTTTTTTTAATATTAGGTAATTTTAAGAGCTGAAATATCATCAGTAGACTGGATAGAAAATGCTTCTATTTGTAAAATAAAATGTTTACAAAGGATTCATAAAATATGAGGAATAAGAACCTACTGATGCACAAACTTTAAATAAGTAGTAGTTATTGCTTTTGTTCACCAGTACAAGAAAAAGTGTCATCTTAAGGAACACTCATTGTAAACGACTAATAAGAACAATAATAAAAATCTAACAAACTAGGAGGAATAGCAAAGTTAGTTTGAATTGTTGTCATTGTAGATATTAAATTAGTCTCTGGCAGTAGTGATAACATTGAAGATGTGTACAGGAATTATTTCTGTGTGAGACTTATATAGGGATTTGTGGATGTTCTTTTTTCCCTTTCCAATCCAAGTAGTGTTATTTCCCTTTCTAATCCAAGTAGTGTTATTTCAAAATTGTTTCTTACGTACAGAATCTTGCATTAACCTATTAAAATTTAGTGCAAGGACTTCGATGCAGCAGCACATCAGCTGAAACTGTTCTGCAGTGTGTCGAGTACATCAGATCAGCAATTAAACTCATAGTGTTCTGCCACATAGGGGAGTATTTAGCATCAAACCAACTTTTTCTGAGGTCAGTAGAGTCTTGAACACAAAAACCAGAGGAGTGTAGCTTTTTAGAAAGAGCAGTGTTCCACTATATTCATAATGTTGGTTAAGCTTTTGGGGCATTAGGGCATTTCAGTTGCAGAAAGCCGAGGAAAAGGACATTTATGGAGTGCTCTGGTGCAGGATTGCATGAAGATGCCCTAGGCCTTAGGGTGATCTAACAATGGTGATGCCTGCAGCCCCTGATGGATTACTCCATCTCTCAGCTGAGGACTGGAGATATTCACTAGCCCCTTGAATGCCACAACTCATGGCACAGCCCCAGAATGGAGACTGCAGTCGCAGTTTCTGAACTGTTGGCACCTTGAATTAGTTTGGCCACAACTTGTCATGAATGCTCTTTAGTTAATGGAAAGAGAATTTGATTCCTCCCCAGAGAAAAATGACAGTACAAGATCAACTCTTTGTGGAGCAATAAGTAAGCTGTTTCTTGAAGCTTTGGGAGGAGGGACATGAGGAGAAAGAGCAAGACTTAAAATGACAGTAGATAATTGAAGTAGCTTCTTAGAATTTTGATGTCTGGCTTTGAAAATAGATGCTCTGCCTTTTCCTTGGGATTTATATTGCAATAGGAAATCATTATACTGTGACAACGTGATATTTCACTGACATCTTCTAAGGGCATTCTTCCTAAGTGTTTCCAATTTTAACACAAGACTATGTGTTTCAGCTGTGCCAAAATGATATCATTCTGATTTTGTTTCTTCCTGTAAGACACAATTTTAACTACTTATGGAAACTATGTATGAATTACTTCTGAGATTTAAATGCTCCTTGAAGTAGACCTTTTAGAAGATGTGGCTGGGAGCAACAGTCAAGAATTTTATAACCCATAAGTATGTCATATCAAAGCAAAGTTTGTAAATAAAAGATATCTTTTATTAGACAAAATGAGATAGCTTTATTTACTAACATATATATTGCCAAGTGTCCTTATAATTTTGATAAAATAACAAAACTTATTATCCTTAAGCTATTAGAATTATACATTGTCTTTTATGCGGTGTTATTTTTGTATAGTCCTGCATGGTACTGTGGTAATCATTCTGCATATTTATTAAATAATATTGATTAATTAATTGTTAGTTAATATTGATAGTATTGTTACAACTTTGGCATTATGGTGCTATAGCAAAAATAGTAGTTCTTATAATTATCCAATATAGCAAAAAGACAGACATGGGGATTTTTCTGTAGGAGCGTGTTGTACTGAGGCATAATTTTATGTGCTGAAGCTCAGGATAAATACCAAGCTTTTGTTTTTCCTTCTGGTATAGGCTATATGTGTGGGCTCAGAAAATATGCAGATAATGTATCCTGCAATCTTTGACCAGCTGTTGGCCTTTGTAGAATTTTCATGCAAGCCTCCACAGTATGGACAGCTGGAAACAAAGCACATTGCAAATGCAAAGTATAATCAGGTAATTTATTACACGTCTCACCCGTTTCATTTGGCTGGTAAACACAGTTCAGCTTCAGATATTCTTTAGCAGGATGCATTTATTCTATCCGTAAAAACTTTGCTGTGCATGTTGTGTAATAAGTTAATTTATTAGTATTTTTACATGCTTTTATCTTCTTTTACTACCTTTGAATTCTGTTTTTTTTCCTTAATGTATTTTGTATTTCTCCATGTAGGAAAATTCTTCTCTGGACACCAGACATAATGAATATGTCTAAATTTGTCCAGTGAATTCATCTATATTATCTGCTCCTATATTTGACACTAAATTAAATAGGAAAACACCGTATTTCTGAATGGAAAAATTCCTTCAAACTGCAGATTTCTGAATTGCATGTGCTGTAGAGAAATAGGACATGCTCATTAATATACATATATATTTTAAATCTGTGTACTACGCTGTTCACTAAGCATGAGCATCTGATTCAGTGTAATCTAAGAGGTAACTGTTATGTATGTATTAATTCTTCTTATTCTATTTATCCTGCAACACAATGGAATCACACTAGATACAACTATTTGCACCGGTGAGTTAAATTTCCTTAAAGATTGTCCTAATGTAGTTGTCTTGCCTAGATTGCAACATTTCTCCTATTAAATGTACTTTACTTCAGTGTAGAGTACATTTTCATAGTCAGACCACACTGTATTTGCAGTTTTGTTGCTTGGACCATATTCTTATCAAAACTTGCATGCATTAAACTGAGAGTTCAATGCAAAGCATTCAATTTCTGTTCCTTAGTACTTTCACACATACAGTTCAGTAATTTACTTTTTTTTTTCCTAGGCGGAATGGGTAGCATTGAATTATGTACCATTTGCTGAGAGATCGTTGGAAGTGGTTGTGGACTTATACCAAAAAACAGCTTGCCATAAAGCTGTTGTAAATGAGAAAGTTCTTCAGAACATTATTAAGGTAAAGGATTGTCCAGCTCACGCTCTGAATTAATGGAGTTTTATTTTGAGATAGTGTTGATAAACAGCTTCTGGGAAGCTTAAGCTTCAGTAAAGAATACAACTGGTAGTCTATGAAGATGAGCAGCAGGTAATTTCTTGTGATGCTGCAGTCGTTATTGATTAAGATGTATGCATTGTTCTTTAGCTGCATGCTATAAAAATCAGTATTTCAGTGTTAAGACAAAAATCAACAAATGTGTTAGGCTGAAAAACAGTAATCTTTGAAAGTAGTATGCACCTGAGTCTAAAAAGCAGGCCTCTTAGTAAATACAGCAGAAGGCTGAAGACAAAACTGGCACACACATTTTTGTGGAGGTGTGCTCTGCTTATTATTTTGGTCTGTTTTTAATGGCTTTACATGTCACTGATATAGCTATAAAATGTTATGGGTGCACAGATGTGCCTTTGATGTGAAAGTGCCAAATCCATAATTTTTTGACCTTGTTTTTAGCAAATAAGTTTGGCAAACAATAATGGAAGTAGTAGTAAATGTCTTGTGAATAATATATCAGACCTAAGCTTGTTTATACTGACTTGGTTGTCTGTGGGTTGTTCCTATAGAGAAATTTAGAAACACTGAAGTATTTAAAACAGTTACATGGTATTATTTGGAATTTGTTATGAACTAAATGATTATATTTCAAAATTATTACTGTTGATTTCCACTTCTGTTTTAAATGGATAGGTGAAACTGATGTAAAATCCTGCTTTTTTCAAAGGTTCACAGTTGTTAATAGTGTACCCTACTACACTAAATGAAAACACCTCTGAAATGATTTTTCATCTGTATGAAGCCCATGTTTATATTAGAATTAGATTTGACTTCTGTGAGCAGAAGCATCAGAAGAAAATATTCTGTTTATCTCTAGGGTTAGATCTTAGCTCTGATTACAACCTCATTGCCAAAATTTATTACAGTTAACTCTGTCTTGAGAGTGAGTTCTCCCTTTGCTTTCCTTAAATCAGAAACTTTTCTGAAGGTATCAGGAGCATATACATAATACCCAAATTTAGTTAATACATGTTTGAAATATTAATTAAAGAATTAGATATCCAAGATAACTTGCTATCGCCTCCTAGTTAGATCAGTGTCAGTTGACTGACAGTGCTAGAGGGAGTAAATAAAGGGGAAGTAGTTTATAAACTTAGTTTAATCATGTTAATGAGTTTCTTCTATAGCTATTAAAGCTATATTTCTATCCAAAATTTGCTGTGCTTTAATCTGCTATACATCTGAGTTGTGTAGCAACCTTTGTCTTCAGAATTTCAGTAGTTCTTTTTGCTTTTAAACTTCCTGTGGTTTAACAGTCAACAATGAGCAGATATCTTGGAGTAGTCACGAGCATAGTTCAACTTCTGCATTTTGGGAAAAGTTTAAATTCAGTATGGCTTTTTTTTCTTTCTTTTTAAACTTTGGAAGCACTTGGGAGAACTTTCTAAATACAGAACTAAACTCCAGAATACACTTATGGCAGAACAGCCCACAACTCATTAGATGTTAGGTAAGCCTATTTGTCAGGATTCACGGAAAGATGGATGGTAATATAGAAAAAGAGCATTAGTGGGTCAGTTTGTAGGGTGATTGGATCAGATCTGGCTTCTAACCTTGTACTTTGTTAACAGACCTGTGCTTTAGCCAGCTGGTATCAGGTAAATAGTCTTTATAATTATATTATAAAAAGATCATCTTAAATGCCAGCAGAAAATGTAGAGATACGTACTGTTGTCTGTTTAAATGTCTGCTGAGATCTGCAGAAATCTGTCTTATTCTTAGATTTCTTTGAACAACTATACATTTTGTTTGATCTTTCATTTTGCAGACACTGAGAATACCACTTAGTCTGAAATACTCCTGTCCTTCTGAAAGCACATGGAAGCTAGCTGTTTCCTCTCTTCTCAAAGTACTTTCTATTGGACTACCAGTTGCAAGGCAGCATGCATCTTCTGGAAAATTTGACAGCATGTGGCCGGAGCTAGCCAATACATTTGAAGACTTTTTATTCACTAAAAGGTAAACACAATGTCCTTTTTTTTTAAAACTCAAAAATATTTGTAATTTATTCACTAATGTAGTCAAACAATGTGCCAGTAGAGTTCAATAAAAACAGCCTTATTCTTAGTTGTTTGGTATCTGAAGATGACTCTAATGAATGAAGGAAAAGAGATAACCAATTTATCTACTTTTAAAAAGTATACTTTCAGTAAGCAGTAGACAAAAGTTTGTTGAAAAAGTGAAATATCAAAGCAAGAAAAAGCTCAGCGGAGCTCTGAATGCAAGGCATAGCCTTTCCTTATTCTATATAAACTCCCAAGGATTGGGATTTGATTAAGAGTTATTGATACATACTCAGTTTGATCAGAACTGCAGCATTATTTTTTTCCAGTTAAGATGAAAACAATTAGCTGTATTTATAGTACTTTGTGAAAAGATTAGAAGACAGACTGACAGATTTATATGTTTAATCTCTCTGTGACACTGTAGTTGTGGGCATGTTGAGAAAAATCAGAAATGGGAAATGATAGTGATCAGAGATTAGACCTATAAACTTGTTGAATAAGAATAGTGTATCATGGGAAGTCTCCAGAATATGGTCAAATAATTATTTTTTCCCCTTTACAGTGGGTAAAAACTCATTTCAGTGTGGCAAAGATTATCAAAAGTTAAACATCAAGGAAACCTTTTCCTGTTGGTAAGGTTAGGTATTGTAGAAGACTGCACAGGAGGGGTGAGGAATTTTCATCTTTTCTGAACATCTGTGGATGAAGAGCTTTCAGCAGTAGCTGAGTATGTCTAATTGTGTTGCAGATTAAAGGGCAATGTGGAATATGAAAAAATTAATTCCCTGATTTTTTTATGTTTATTTCAGTCATAAATTAATCTTTCTTTTTAATTGAAAACAGCAGGGTTCTTCTGTACCTAATACTAATATTCTGTGTGTATTTGTGTGTGCATACTTTGCAAACACACAGGAGTCAGCAACCAAACACAGCTGTATTTACTAGTGATGAATAAATAGCAGCTTGTCCAAAACAGGCAAAAATGAGATACCAATGAAACTTAATGTTAGAGGAGTATCTGTTAGTAAAAATGTTTATAATGAATGGCTTTGGAATTCCACCAGTAGGATTATAATGCAATTGTATGAAAATCCTTTCTTTTGTCTTTGAATTTACTTGTAAGAAATAGACAGAAAGGCCAGGAAATCAAAAAAAGATCATCAAGAACACAGAAAAAACACTTGAGTAACACCAAATGTTTGTTTTGTTGCTTCACTGTTTCTTTAATTTAAAATAATCTTTGTAGTATCTTCTTTGGTTTTGTTTTTGGCTACAGTTAGTATTCCAGCTTCCATTCCAACAGTCCAAGTCAGCTAATACCCTATAATCAATACCATTGTGAGGTTTAGAAAATTAAAACAAAGATTTTTCAGGTTATTGTGGGATAACGTATATTCACTTAGAAGTTTCTTCAGGAATACATACTACTACTTGCTGTAAATTAATTATTCCTAAATATCTGTGGAAAAGAGGACATACATTCATTTTGCATGTTTTTAACTGACCCAGATTGGCCATGGTTTAGTTTTTGCTATTAACCATTTGTAAGTCCAGGGAAGTAAGACTATCAGAGATCTCCAGCATAGATCAGTGTTATCTGTTATCATCTGCATGACCTTTTTTTGGCCAAGTGTA
This sequence comes from Aquila spilogaster, assembly GCA_024606505.1. Taxonomy (NCBI): domain Eukaryota; kingdom Metazoa; phylum Chordata; class Aves; order Accipitriformes; family Accipitridae; genus Aquila; species Aquila spilogaster. Next base: position 48,773,690 of record JANHGO010000069.1, read on the forward strand.
TAATCTCTTTTTCTTAACAACAGGTGATTTATACTTCTCTTGAAAGTTGTTCTATCCATAGAAATTCCATATTAACATTTTGCTTGCTAAAAACAATCACTGTTGGTGTTAATTAATAGCTTTTGCCAGCTGTCATGCATGGGAGAATATTCCCTGGAGGTAAAGGAGGCATTACTTCTGTAATTATTCATAATGCCCCAAAATTTCTCTGTATTTTCTTAACTCTGGCTTTCTTTCATATGAGACCAGAGCGTATTCTGTGATTTTATATACAAGATACATATATAAGCGGATATAAGGGACCAGCATTTTAATCAAAATTAAAGATTTTCTCAGATGTTGCATTAAACTTTTTGGCTTTCTCACTTAGGACGCTTAAAGTTCAAAAGAATTTAAAATATTAATAATAGTCTGGTGGTTCATGGAACCATGTGGATAACAGCAGGATAATTTCCTAGTTATCTGGTCTTCCACTGTTAAAGGCCAGGATCATTACTCCTTCCAGGGTTTTTATCAGCGGATGATTTATGTTTGTTTGTTTCTCTAGGCTTCACTCAAAACTGTAAATATCTTCCTTCTGAACATGCCCTTCAAACTCTTGTTCTTCAGAACTCACTTACCTCTTCTGAGATGGTTCTTAATGTGAAATGTCTGCATCTCTTTAAACCTTGAAAATCCCTTACTGTAGTCCTAGAATCACAGAATGGCTTGAGTTGGAAGGGACCTTAAAGCCCACCCGGTTCCAATCCCCTCCCGTGGGCAGGGCTACCACCCACCAGCTCAGGCTGCCCAGGGCCCTATCCAACCTGACCTTGAACACCTCCAGGAATGGGGCATCCACAGCTTCTCTGGGCAGACTGTGCCAGTGCCTCACTGCCCTCTAAGTGAGAACAAATAGTCAGTTCTATTAGTAATACTGCGTGTAACTGATTTGGCTGATTTTTCTTTCTACCTTTGTTCATTTTTGTATGCACATTGTCCAAGCGTCTACTGGGCTGAGGAACCAGAAATTTTCCTAGAGTAGAGAGATAAAAAGTTATTTCATTTTCACTGGTGTTCTAAATTTCTAACAGACATATTAAACATGTTTCTGATCTAACTTATAATTTTTCTAATCGGTGTGGTCCTAGAAATTACATCTGTAGATCTCCTAATATTGCTTCTACCAGTGAAACTGAGTTGTTGTTGACAAGAGTCACTGTGGTAGTAACCCTTAAAAATAATCTCTGAATCTGTGTTTAAAATAGTGAGCATCCTCTGCATACTGTTTCAAGCAGGAATAGGTTTTCAAACTAGCTGTGGAGCTGAATGACATGAGATACATACTGATGCTTGAAATGTACAGAGACAGCAGAAATGGCCTTTGGAGTTTTGTACAACAAGAAATTTCAAATATAGCCAAAAGAGCCCAGGTAAATGGAAAAGGAAAAAGTTATTGCCATAGAGAATTAACAGCTTCCAAACAAAAAGCTTCAGCTTTTTTGTTTTTGTTTCAGGTTTTGTTGATGTTGTTATTCTTGTTTCTTTAAGCAAGCTGCAGCTGAGAAGGCTTGATAATCTTGATTTTTATTATAAATCAAAATGACATTTAAAAATACATTTCACATAACTCAATTTATACAAAATTGTCTTCTAGTAAGAGGCTGGTCTGTTTATTATTTAATATCATACTTCTTTCCCAGAGGCATTCATGGAAGCATGTCAAGCCATTATATAAAATAAAATTCAACAAACATGCATATATATAATTTACTAGAGCAGAAGTCTGTGCTTACATGAGGGAATTAAATCAATACTTTCCAAAAAGATGCTTCAGAGCAGAGTGCCGCTGTGCACAGCACGACTCTCTGTGGCTGTTAGCTCTTTGTTGTTAGGTTTTAAAGACCTCCCTAGACACTGGGCAGCAGCTGGGAGCTCTTTACCTGGAAAATCCTGCACAGAGCTACAGTGTGTATTATACTGCCTCTTATCTGCACTGGCTTGTGACCCTTCCCATACCGTTTGGATGTATTGCATCAAACAAGCAAAGCTTTTGCCATTAGATCTCTCGTATGGCCATCTTACAGAAATCTATTTACCTGGGAGTCATTTGCTACATGAACAAGAGTATAGCATCATCTGTGACATATATGGTAGGTCAGATACAGATGACTGAGCAGAGAGGTCATAAAACCTCTTTAAAGTAAACCTCAGCTCACAAAGTCAGTCATTCATAAACAAGGAGGTGTCAGAATGAAAACTTTCCGTGTAATTCAACATGACCTGCATATGTATGCATCGTAATTGTTCATATTTCTATTTAGAGGGTTTGCATAGTTATCTTTTTTATGTTAGAGAATGTATAGAATGAACAGCTACTTAATATTTATTCTTTGCTTTTGATGTGTAACACCAAATTTGCTGACAGCCTAACACACGAACCAATAAAAAAAAACAATCTAATCCCTTTGAGGCAGGGAAGTATCTTTATTTTCAAACAGGAACGTACTGTCACAGTTGTCAGAACTGAAAATTAGCTGTGGATGTGCAGATTCAGATCCAGGTGTCTCTTGCTAAGTACCCAAAAGATAGCAAGAAGGACCGTACCTAGTAAAACTCTATTTGACTCAGTCAGCATCATACAGGAACAATGGGAGGAAAAAAATCTGTTAGCCAAACAAATCATATTGAATGAGATTTAGAAGGCTCCAGCCATTCCTGAAAATCAAAGTGGGATGGAGGAGAAAGGCCTGGATGAGTACCCCTATGTGGAAAAGGCTGGCACAGGTCCATGGTCGTATATCTGGCAGCTGCCTTTCTAGTGAGCACATGCCTGGCTCAGAACTACCCACTGCATGTGTATGCTGTTTCTTGGGGGAGACATGAGGGTGGAGAAAAAACTGGGAGTTTTGAGGAGGGAGTTTGGAAATGAGCCAAAGGATTCTGGTCTGCTTGCTGCTGCCATACTTCACCAATTCCTCAGCTTACAGAACAGCTTGGCTCTTTGTTCCGCCCAGACCACTGTTTCCCTTGCATCTGCCCATGCTGCAGTAAATCATGCAGGGACTGTGGCAGATTGGCCATATCATTTTCCTGCCTTTTCAGTAGTGACCATCCTGTGTACTTCTCTAGAGCAAATAAGGCACCATCTAATTTAAGGCCCATCGAAAGAAACAAACACACACAACAGCAAGTTGAAGTACCAGACACCATCTTAATTCATATGTTTCAAACGATGCCTTTCAGATGGTCACACTTCCAAGCTGTTCCTCAATTTTAAGATCTTAAAATATTATTTAAAAAGACAAAAATTACGGGAAAAGGAGAGGATTTAACACGTGGAATTATATTAACTTTTTACAGCTCTTTACCTCTGATTTCTGTTAATGCAGATTTACTCTGTTAGCTCTAATAAAGTTACCTTCCATGCAGACCAGACATTACAGAAACACTAAACATACAATCCCGTGAGTTTTGCAGTAGTTTTTAAATTTCAAAGGGACATAGGCATGAGGATTTTGATTTATGCTCTATGTCAGAAAAGTAAGAGCAGCACAACTGGGTCAGAACAGACAGATACCTAGACCTCTGTATGCTGTTTCTGATGGATTAGTAGGATATCTAATGAAGGGCGCAAGGTAACCACATAGTGGTATTTTCATGGTATGCTTTCTGTCTTACTGAAGAACTAGCCTCAATAACACAGCAAGCAGTAGCATAATCCAGCAAAGAAAAGGGAATTGGAGTCTACTTAGCAGGTATTCCAGTAAGTAAAAAGAATGATTCTTTAAATGAGATAGAACTTCACCAGAAAAAACTTTGTGAATGATAGCTAGCATAACATTTCCTATCAAATGATACAAGATTTCCAAAGTTGCACACAGGTAAGGTAGGATCTCATAAAGCACGGAGTAACATTCATGGTTGAATCACTTGTGGGCATTTCATCTTTAAGTGGATTTTTGTATACAGTGGAAGAATTGCAGAGAGTTCTGAAATTCTTCAAAACTATTGTTTGTAAAACGGATTTCTCTCTTCCTAGAATTAGTTAAGAATGAGAACAAGTATCAGCTATCAACAGAAGGGACAGAGTAATGCCCCATTAATGAGAAGTGTGTTTCATTAACACATTTTTTTGTGAATAACTGCAAAAATTAAAAATTCTCAACAAAATCCTACAGAGTGAGAAAAAGGAAAACCAAAATGAAAAAAACCTGTGATGCCTAAATGATACTTCTCACAGATGCGTGTGAACAAGTATTGTGACTAATGTGCAATATAAGACAAAAGAGGTTATTTTCACGTGCATGTGAAGAATGGTGTTGCAAGTCCTTAATTGCCCTAACTCTTCATTTTAGCATTTTACTGCAGTTTTCCTTTGAACCGTTTTTTATCATCATTATTCATAAGATTTTCTTCTAAAATGTAAATAATTTTTATGTAACAGTACCAACTTGATGCATGTAATAAATATAAACATAATGCATTTTCCCATACTTGGCTCCTTACGCATTTTGTGGATTTAGATGTATAATGTATTTTCTCTATTTTTAGTGCGCCTCCTGATACTCTCTCAATCCAAGAATTTCAGAAGAATGAGAGTATTGATGTAGAGGTAAGGAGACTACAGTAAATGTATAATATTGTCAGACGCACAAGATAGTGACATTCACAGGTTGCATTTAGTTTTGAAATAATTTTTGGAAAACTTACCCGTTCATTATTTTTCCGAGATGTTTTCTTCCATTTGAAAAGGAGACAAATTTGGAGGCTCAGGACTTGAGTGCTTCAGGGTTTTGCAAGGGATAGGAAGCTGCGTGCCAAAAGCTTATTGTCCACTTGAGTTCAAACTAGTATCGAATGGAATAAACAGAATGTCTTAATGCTTCTAATCCTTTATCTGGTTCTTACTTATTGTGCTGTAGCCAAGCAGTTAAGCAGTTACATAGGTAATGGTAAACCAAAGGAAGCTGATGATTGAACCTAAAGTAAATGCTGTCTTTGCTGAGAGGTGGCATTCATTGTTGCAATCTAGATGTGTTCTCAGTATTAAAAATCTTGTGAATAAATGGTGAAATGACGATTTGTTTGTGTGGTGCAGCGACCATTATAATTGTAAGGGAAATCATGTTTGGTTGGATAACACCAAAGAAAAATAAGAGGAGGTGATACTTGGAGTGAAGAGGGACCGATCCCCTGGAGTAATCCCAGACAAAGAGATGTGGCAGACCAAGCATTAGGTGTACAGTGGAAGGGAAGTTGCAGAGAAGCATGGCAGTATCTGTGGGATCGGTCTCCTGTCATCTCTCCAGCTAGGATGTGAAGATTTCTGGGCAAAAAAAGCAAGAGCAGTTCTATGTGCAGTGAGCAGAACTATGAGATCTAATGCATTAATTTACGTAGATCTAAACTCACTTTGTTCCTGAGTGGATGCACCAAGACCAAGGATAGAAGACATTTCAGTTTGTGTGTTCCCTTCAGCTTGTTTAAATAGTTAGCTCCCATGTTCTGTTTTGCTGATGTAACTCTGTAAGTACGTAATATATGTGTTAATGTGATTGTGAGAATATTGAATGGAGTGGAGGGAGAGGGAGATTCCTATTGTCAAATCTACCCTTTTCAAAACTGTAAATTTGATTGGAAGAATATGCTTCAAATGTCAGTGGAAATCTGAGTGATAACTCCTTCAGAAACTCAGAAGTAAGGGAAAAATAAGTTCATTAGTTCAAGTTTAATCTCTTACACACCGTTACACAGTTTTTAGATGTATTTGCAAATTTTTAAAGTGGCATTGGAAGATCTTGTAAAGTTCTGCTAGGCATGTCTCTTTGTTTCTTTTGTCTTCTACCAGGATTGCAGTGTTAATCTTCAGAAAACCAATATAAATGTGTTTAATTTATTTTAGGTGGTGCAGCTTATAAGTACAGAGATACTGCCATATGCTAATTTTATTCCTAAGGAATTTGTTGGTCAGATAATGACTATGCTCAATAAAGGCTCAATACACTCTCAGTCATCTTCATTTACAGGTATGGTTGCTGAATGACAAATGATACAGAAAAATATGTTTAAATCTGCTAGACAGTAACAAAAATATTGACAGTACTTCTGATAAAGACCTGAAATTCCATGACACGTATATTCACTTTAAACTGTATTGCCTGATGGAAGTTGCAGATTTTTTTTTTTTTATTACTACTATTTCCTTATTTTTTGGTCAGTGTCATGTATAATATTGTATTTGTGTTTCTGCAATTTTTTTTTCTGAACATTCTGTGTACTTCGTTTTCCTTTATGCCAGTTGCAGTAGTTGCCAGTAATTTCAGGCAATTGTAAGGCAGACGTGACATCCAGTACTTAAAAATGGAATGACCTTAGCATGACTGTATGTTGTAGCTAACCAGACATAAGCAAAAAGATAAAAAAAAAAAAAATTAAAAAAATTCTATGTATATTCTTTGAAAGAAAAAAAAAATTAAATTGTATAGTAGCAAATATTAGTACTGGTGGTATAGGACTGGGGTTGCTGCTGTCACTTTTTTTTTGTTTAGTTTTTGTTATGTAATTTAATGTACTTTGTTATTAAAGCAGTGCGAAGTAGGTGATGTGTTAGTGAATGTGTTGAATGTTCTTTTATTTGAACTGTTGTGAATATCACAGTCACCTTTCCTTAGAATGTGTTCTTAATATTTGTCCATATCACTGTTAATCTTTTTTTAATACTGCAGGACTGATAACTTTTTTGCAAAATAAAATTAACTGATGGAAATGCATCATCTGGTATACTGGCATGTGCAGTGCTCAATTAATTATGATGTTTTACTTTAACAGAAGCAGAAATAGATATTCGATTGAGAGAGGAGTTTTCTAAGGTGTGTTTTGAAACACTGCTCCAGTTTTCATTCAGTAATAAAGTCACAACTCCTCAGGAAGGATACATCTCTAGAATGGCACTTTCTGTGCTCTTGAAAAGGTCACAGGATGTATTACATCGCTACATAGAAGATGAGAGGTTGAGTGGCAAATGTCCTCTTCCACGGTATGTACAATGCCCTTAGGAAATAAAGGGTATTACCAGTACCTTTTGAGAAGAAGGCTGCGTTCAGAATACATCTGTTGTGTGTTAGCGGTGTTAGTGTGTATGGGTGAGTGTTAGGGATGTATGAAATTTAAAGTTTGAGAAGCATATGAAAAATGTTTCAAATAAAAAAATGACACCAAATTTCTGTTGATCAGAAAAAGCTTTAAAAAATAATGGTCACGCTCAGTGCTTTTACATTGAAAATAGGAGTGTAATTCGGTAATAAATAGTATCAGTTGTTGAAAGAATGTTTCTGGTATCTCTAACATAATATTTCTGAAATCTAATTTCACTTTATTCCTAGCAGAGCTAGTTTCTAAACTGAGAGGTGGAGAGTCTTCTTGAAAATAAGACAAAATATCTAAATAGCAATATTGTGAATCATTACTCAAGTAATTGTTCTTGAAACAGAAAATTGCCCTGAGAACAAGGAAATTCTTTCAAACAGGGACTTACTTAGATTTCAGTTAACCTCAGCTGAAATGTTTTTGGAGTTTTTGATTGTGACTGATGAAACTGATGCTTTCCATTTTACAGCTAATTGTGTGCATGAATATTTTCAGATTGAGACACATGTTCTGTCACTGTCTCTAATATCAAATTGAAAGCCATCCTAGCTGGCAATAGCTTTAATGGTGGAAAAGTTAAAGACAAATAATAGCCTTGGTCTCTTAATATCCTTTTTTTTTTTTTGGTAGGCAGCCATTTCCATTACATTTTTTTAATGTTATGGAAGTTTCACAGAAAATTTATAATCTTGAGACAAAAATGGGTAGCTGACTGTTTGCATTTTTCCTTTGTAGGCAACAAGTAACAGAAATCATATTTGTTTTGAAAGCTGTCAGTACACTCATAGACTCACTTAAAAAAACTCAGCCTGAAAATGGTAAGTTATTGTTAAATAAAATAGTTCTAAATGAGATAAAACTTTATCTGCCACAAAGATATATTTATTCTTTCCTGTAGTGCTTTTCATACAAATTGGAAAGTGTAATCTGTAAGATTCGATATTCTATGTATATGTAGGTGGCATGTAGAAAAAACATTTTTCAGTATACCTAACAATATAAGGTCTAAGATATGTTTAAAAAATAGAAAACTTCATTTTCTGGTGTCTTATGTTAGATCTTGGCATCTTTAAAAAACAAACAAAACTTCCATAAAATGTTAATAGAATTCTTAAATAGAAGCATATGTATAGCTGTTAGTTTTACTGTGTCTTCTTTCTTTTCATTATAGCCTTTTCAGGTTGCTGTGGATCTCATTCACATAGATGCGCTTCCCAGTAAAAGGGGTATTCAAATTAAATGATGAGCAGGCTGTTCAACACTTAAACGTGAAGTCTTGCTTCCCCTCCCTTTCTGCTATAGTACCTCCTGTCCCCATAATGAGAAACAAATGAGAAACATTTCTTTGCTCATTGATGCTAAGTGGCAATGTGAATGTTTGACAGATGTATTTAAAGGACTGATTGAAGTGGGAGGCCGTGACTTCATTTATGTGTCCTTTTCCTCCTGTAAGCTGCAACTTCTGTATGCAGACGGTTCCCACCAGAAAACTTGAGAGATACTAAATTAACTTCTGATAAGTAGATCACGTTTCTGTCTGTACTGATGGGTTGTTTCCCTTTTTCTGTAGTTCCAGATATTCAAGCTGTTATCAGATGCTCATTATTAGGCATATTATTAGTATCATCATACTGCTTAATACTTTGTTAACCTAGCTGTATTGTACTCTGCAACTCTGACAGAATTGCATATATATCACTTCCCTCTACCTTCCCTGCTTTTGATATTAAGAGGAAGGAAAAAAACCTTGTAAATCTTGAAACATACTAGACTTTCTGGAAGAACATAGGTGGATTTTCTGAAAGATGCAATGTCTGCATCAGTGAGCAGGCAGGTGTGGTGATGCTGTTTCCTAGGTTGACAGCAAGAGGCTGAGGACAGAACTGTGCTAGAGTACATAAAGCCTTCTAGCATACCCTGAAGGCAGCTAAAGTGTTACTTTTGCGGGGCTTTCTTTTAAAGCTCAGCTGCACTGTTGCCCATAACCTTCTTACTAAAATAAGAGATCACCTGATCAGACTGTATGGCAGTGATTGCCAAAACTGCTGCATACTTTCTTATGAAGAGGGCTACCAGACGCATTAGAGAATCACTTTGCTTTTAATTCTCCTACTTTTGAATCATTTTATATTTGTAATAAAATTATTAATATCTGAAATCAAGGTTTTGTGCTCTCTTGAAATCAAAACAGATAAACAAGGAAGTGATATAATAAATAAGATTCATAGACAGTGTTTATTTTCACTTGTTGTACTAACAAATGTTACCATGGATATTTTTTGTGCCCTGGTCCAGAGTTTCTGCCTGTGCTTTTTATAGGTCTTATAATCTGGAATGATTTGAAATTAATAGATAGCCTTATCGCTGATGTTTCCAGAAGTGAAGTGTGTGTCCGATTCTGCTTTCTATCAGTAGCTGAGAAAAGCTGACAGAAAAATGTATATGTTACAGACTTAATAGAAGTAGTATCTTCACATTGTCAGATGCTCTTCATCCAAGAAAATACAGTGAATGAATTACACGTAGAAACAAAAATATGCAACACCGTTTTGTGGATATGTCATCTGGCTTCCACCTGCTACTTCAAAAGTGTGGCTCTTCTGCAAATCCAACATCATACCTGAGGGCCCTGTAGAGATGTCTTAGCATCTCAGTAGCACTACATACCTGTCTTCGAGCATGTGAATTTGTCCTTAATTTTTTAATAAAATGTTGTAAGAATTTTGAACAGTACGAAGTGATCTAATCTGCTCTTTTCTTCATTGCAGTTGATGCTAACACATGGGCACAAGTTATTGCCTTGTACCCGACATTAGTAGAATGTATCACCTGCTCCTCCTCGGAAGTATGCTCTGCTCTGAAAGAGGCATTAGTTCCCTTCAAGGACTTCATGCATCCACCAGCATCCAAGGTACAGAACGGAGAGTCTTGACCCCATAAAACTTTTTTTTTAATTTTTGAAGGAAAAAAAAGTATCCAAAAATGTTTGTTCCCAGGTGAAGTTTCTCTGAGAAAATCTCTTGTGGCTAGTACTTGGCAACCAATGCTGACTGCCTTTTAACTGTACTAACAAGAGCTCAGTAATTCATGAATACAAGCTATATCTCAAAGGTTCCAGAGTGAGTAGCAGTGCAAACCTTTAATAATTTTAACTGAGTAGTCGGAATCATTTATAATCTAATGTACTTGCTACAGTATCTTGAAGTGGTGATTGAAAAGTGGGCTTATGTACAGCTTGTTGTGTAT
>JANHGO010000069.1:48784163-48849409 GCA_024606505.1 Aquila spilogaster
AGCTCTTTGTTATATTTTCTCTTCCCTGTCCAGCTGAGGAGGGGGAGTGATAGAATGGCTTTGGTGGGCACCTGGCATCCAGCCAGGGTCAACCCACCACATATTAAAACAAATTTTTTTTTTTCAGGCAACCTTTTGACAAACTGCAGTGGAAAGCATTCCTCAATCGGCTTTCTTGACTCTTAGCTAAAAGATGAAAATATATTGTTGTAAGGTGATTTTTTTTTTTTTCTCGTCTTTCAGGCAATTGTACTTTGTTTTCGATTGCACTTCACAAAAGATAATATAACAAATAATACTGCAGCAGCTACAGTGCGGCAGGTAGTTACTGTTGTATTTGAGAGAGTGGTTGCTGAAGATGAACAATACAAAGGTGGGCATTCTTCTCTGCTTGCTTGTATTAACCTGTTTTTTGGACACACATCAGATGTTTATCTTTTTCAGATAAAGAAGTAGTAAAAAGTCAATAAATGTTATTAAAAAAAAATCACAGGCATTATTAATTTTTACTGTCTTTTATACATTTACTTGTATTCAAAGGAGATTAAATCCTTAGCTGTTGTGTCAGTCCACGTCAGTACAGCAATATATAAAACCCAGATTTTTTTTCAAGTTGTGAGAACTGGTATTCAAGGTGGTATTGTGAAGGAATTTGAGGTGAGGGTGTCATTTGAGGTGAAGGTAACTTAGATTACTGAGTGTGAAATACACGGCAGTAGTAGTTCTGAAGAGAAAATTTATTGGAAAGAAGTGCTTGGTATTGATGATCTTTGGTATTCAATCTTGTGTTTATTTCTGTAGACATAAGTTGCAGAAGAATTACCTGACTATTCTCCTAGAATCTTTTTTGTAACAACACTTAATGCATACTTGATTTTCAACAGTTCCTTTGTTCACAAAACTGATTTTTGTTTCTACACAGACGCTATTGACCAGCCAGTTGCAGTTCAAGGAAATAGTAACAGAAGATCTGTCAGTACACTGAAGCCATGTGCTAAAGATGCTTATATGCTTTTTCAGGTAGTTGGGGAGCATATATTTATACATTTGCAGTTACAACTGGGTGCTTCTACATCTCTGTAAGAAATTTCAAAAATTTGCTATTGGCATATTGACAAGGTCCTTAACCAGAGCCTCAGGCTTTCTTATGCGCATTTATTGTAATTGGCAATGAAATGCTGTATCCCAGGGAGATGATTGGAAAATGAAGACAAAGCAGCCTAGGAAAATGTTTTACTATAAATCTTAAATAATAGCTAAGCATGCATGTCTGCATTAAATTCAAGATTCTTTTTCCATGAACCAAACACTGCTGCTGTAGTTCAGTCTTGCTTCTTGTGCTTGGTATTGTATACTAAAGTCAAGTATATAATGAAAAGTAGTAGCTGTATTCATCACGCCAATAAAAATCTTCTTGACTTGGCAAACTCACTGGTCTTGAGATATTTTTGAGGACAGGAATGAACATAATTGCTAGAAGTATAGCAGCAAAGTTTAAAATTTCTTTTAAGAAGTTTTTAGCTTAATAGTTTATGTAAAAGAAGTATTTGAGGAAAAATTATGTTGAAATTGGAAAATTACTCATTGCAAAAGAGGGAGAGAGTGTAGATTTTCGTGTAGACTCAGAAAACTTATGGCGGTACAGGACTGTGCAGAGAATGTAAATGTTACTGTGTTTCTTTTTAAGGATCTTTGTCAGTTAGTTAATGCTGATGCTCCCTACTGGCTCGTGGGTATGACAGAAATGACCCGGACATTTGGCCTCGAACTTCTTGAGTCAGTCCTCAATGACTTTCCACAAGTGTTTTTACAAGTGAGTAGTTCTTGAAGGGAAAATAGGAAGACTTTTGTTCACATGGGTAGTAAAATTTACACTTCGTTAACTCCTCTTTAATTTAGCGTGAGTACTACTTTTCAAAAGAACTTGTAGCTTTTACATGTTGGGTTTTTATGATAGAAAAGTACTGTGTGCTTTTTGTCCACTCTTTCTATTTTCATACACTTTATTCTTGCATTTTGTAGAGCATGTTGTACTCTGTTTCACTTTTTTTTTGCCATTTATATCTTCTCCAAAGATGCATTTTCTTATCTTGCGTGATTTCTGACTGCTCTGTAACTTAGTTTGTGGCATTGTTATTTCTATGAAAGCATTAACCTCACCCCACTTGCAAAGCAGCAAGAATCATGACTATGAATTGTGTGGATCTACTGCATATAAATGCACCATGATCCTACAGTAACACATTTTAGCAGACAGTAGCTAAATAAAAAAATTAAATATATAATAAATGATGTATTAGCAGCCTATTTCAATTTGCAAAATACAGGAAGAGGGGTGCATGGTATGAACCTGACCATGTCATTTCATCATGCTTTTTTTCGTAGCTTTACAATGGTGTCTGCCGTTCTTCCTTTTCATTTCCTGAGTGTGTAATTTATACCAACATTTACATGATTTCAGAGTGCTTGGTCATAACAGTAAATGTAAATAAGATGCATAATCAGAGCTACTGGTAGCAATTAAAGAATATCTACTTATATTTTGTTGTGTTTTCTTTTTCAGCATCAGGAATTCAGTTTTCTTCTTAAAGAAAGGGTATGCCCTCTTGTTATAAAGCTCTTCTCCCCAAATATCAAATTCAGGCAAGGTTCCAGCACATCATCTTCCCCAGCACCAGTGGAAAAACCATACTTCCCCATCTGCATGCGTTTGCTGAGAGTAGTTTCTGTTTTGATTAAGCAGTTTTACAGTTTGCTGGTAAGAATGTTCAAATTTTCTTTATGCAATTCTGTTTTTCTGTGTATATGCCAGTACTGTGATCAGAAATAGTATAAATTAGTTCTTGGGAACTGTTGATGTATACTGAAGGAAGAAAAGTCTAAATATTCTATTCCTCTTACGTGTATTTGTTTACATGTATTCTACAGGTATGATTTTATTAAACATGGGCTTGTATAAATTCTCAGAGTAGATTAGCTGTTCTCTTTTCTGTACTTAACTGCCTTTCAGTTAAAGTTTTGGGAATCTTTTGATCTTGCGTTATTTGCCTGGCTTGAGATAATGTTAATTGCTGTGCCTTGTTAATACTTGCTAAGATGCTTTTGACTTGTGTTGCTAAAGCTGTTGACAGAATGTGCATTAAAAACGCATGTTCAGCTGTTCTTACCTCGCGAATTTTAGATACTTGCTAAAAAAGATTTTTTTCAGTTTCATTGGTTTACTGTAGCACATGTAAGAACTTTAATGCAATGTCTGTGAGGAATTTAACTCCTTCAATACAATTGCATATGTGGTGTTAGCTTGGCAAAAAAAATATTATTCTTAGGTATTCTTTTTATATAATTTTGAGTAAATGCTTGTTGAAGGGGTTTTTTAGATCCTGTGCAAAACTTGCTGGAATGGAACTCCTAAGACAAAACAGAAGTTTTTTGGAGAAAATATTTTGTAGGAGCCTTTTTCTTCTGATTTAATAGCTATAAACTGTATCTTTTAGGTAACAGAATGTGAAATCTTTCTGTCATTGCTGGTTAAGTTTCTGGATGCAGACAAACCACAGTGGCTAAGAGCTGTTGCAGTAGAATCTATTCACAGGCTTTGTGTGCAGCCTCAGCTATTAAGGTATTAAATATATTAAGTTTCACTTCTACATAAAATTTAAGAATTTTTCTTTTTTTTTCCCAGTGGAAAATGCTTCTTAAAACACTGTAAATATTTAGAAACTTAAATGCAATAAACTCTTCAAGATAATTTTTTTATAAAGCACTAGGCAATTCTTATTATCCAGGAAGGGCTGAATTATAGTTACTTGAGTATTCCAAACCCTCTCGGTCTTACCAGTGTCAAAGGAGCATTTACCTAAAACTAAATATTATTATTTACCTAAATACTTGCAGTTAAAATGTACTTTTAGTCTACAGATTAGAGGGGTGGGGGAAAATTGCTGTAAAATATGCTTTTAGTACCTAATTTGTCAAATACTTAACTGTATTTTATAAAATACTTTCCAGGTCCTTTTGTCAATCGTATGATATGAAGCAACATTCCACAAAAGTTTTCCGTGATATTGTGAATGCACTGGGGTCCTTCATCCAGTCGCTATTTCTTGTGCCAAGCACAGGGAACACATCAGTGATGCCAAACCAAACTGGTAAAGCGTTGTCCTTGCTATCATTTTAATTTTCCAGCATTTTCTTGTAATAATAAATTCTGATTTGATTCAGTATATACATTTGGCTTGGTACAGTTCTGTACTTTCATGCTCATTGTTCATTGAGATGAAAAGCTAGCTTGAGGAAAAACTAGTGTTTTCAGATCTGGTACAACAGGTGATTTTATCTACCTGTGTTGTGGGGAAGACGTAGCCCGCAGTCAGCAGAGCAGTGCTGCTGCATTTGTAGCTGCTTCTACAGCAGCCAAGCTCCTTGGTTCACTACTCTTCTGAGGGAAATTCTGGGGGAATTATTTCCAATTTCTGACTATAACAAATTTGATTTCTGTCTCCTTGTGCGGGGATGTCATTTATGGCAGCGTGCAAGTGAAGTAGTAAGACAGTGTGTGTTTGCTTCCTCCTGGGAGGCAATAGCTAATTCTTCTGTATGTTCAGGGGCAAAACTGGACTGATGAAGCCAAGAGGTAGAAAGAAAGATCTGTGTTTTACAGATGATCTTTGCTTTTCCTGTAAGCTGAAAACAGTCAGTTACTGAAACTAAACTTGATTGTCTTTTCTTGCAGCCGGGGTTTTGGCATTTTACTAGGTATATCTTTATTTCTAGAAGAAGAAATGGTCCTCCTGTTAATGCTTTTGCAGGTGTTTATGTCCAAGTGAAGGCTCTCTGCTTCTTCCCATAGTTCTGGAAGCAGAGGCCTCAGCAACAAACAAAATAAAAACAATTTCTAAGGGTGTCTTTTGACATGCCCTCTTAAAAGAGATAATAAACAGATAAAGTATAATTATTATCAATCAGATCTACTATTAAACTAATAAACATTAAAAAGTCTGGGTTTAGACTCACACCTTCCAGGGTTCACTCATGAAGTCTGAATTCCAAGTTGGTGTTAGCATTGATAATGTGAAGAAATTTGTGTCAGTAGCGGTTGTTCAATAGTTGGATGTATGGAAGCTGGTAGAACATTTCTGTCAGTATTATTTCTGGGTTAGTTTAATCCACTTAAGGTAAATCAGGAAAGCGCTTTTCATCATGTAACATGCACATATAAGAAGCCATTCTAAAATACTCATTCTCCTGAAAACTTAAATTTTGCCTTTGTTTGAAACAGCACTGCAGTAGGGTCATACCCTTAGTGCTGTTGCTCTTTCTCTGGCTTATTGTTCCAGTTTTTCTCCTTTACGTTTTCACTACTTCTTTCTGCCTGAGTATTTCTCATGTCTCTTACTCATGCATTTGTCTTTCTGCCTCTTTTCTTCCTATGGCCATGTCTAACATGCAAAAAGCAGGTCAATGCAACCTAACTTTCAAACTGAGTCTTCTGATTATAACGATAGTCCTGTTGTAGCAGGCTGTCTTACACACCTGTAGTTGGCTTTTGAGCCTCAGTTTTGCAACAAGGTAGCTGTTTCATAGAAGTTGAATGCTGCATCTACCTAAGTTTTGTGTCACTTTTATTATACTGGTATATTGTAAGCTTTTTTACCACTTTAAGGAGTTATGTTGATATAAAAATAGTTATATGTGTCTGCTCAGTGGTATCACAGAAAATGATACCGGTATAACTGTGTGTGTGTTAGTGGTAGTGTTTGGTTAACCATTTCTGTTTAGCAGTATGGTTTTGTTGTTTCAGTCTATTAAGCGTATACATAGGCTTCTGTGTGTATTCATATCGCCTAAATTAGTAGTTTCATCTCCCTACACGTTAAAAGTGAGCACATGAAAATGGCAGTTGTTACACTGATGTATTATGTGCTGTGAGTCGCCTTCTTGGCAACTCTGCCCTTCTTTCCCCATTGTCTGTACAGAGAGAGTGTGAACTTGTGGTACCTACTCCTAGTAAGTATAGACCTCCTTCTATATGTAGCAAGTCTTATATATACAGAATTCCTTGTCCTTTTATTTGGTTTTTTTTTTTGGCTTCTTGAATTGGAACCAACATTTGTTTCCTCCTAGCTGTTGGTTGGCACGTTGTCAGCTCTTCCCTAGTGTGGTTTGTTTTCTTCTACCTTGGCATGGAACAGATTCAAACGTTGCAGTTCTCTTTGAGAACTTTTACATTTCTGAAATCTTTAAAGTTTGTGTTGATCTCTTTCCTTGGAATGACTAACCTCTCTTTCCTACTACTGAGCTCTAGATGCAACTATTCAAACAATCCTTAACTTTTAAATATCTGTCAGACTCTTCACTAAAATATATATTGTTTTACTGAGACCACGTAAGTTTAGTTCATTCACAGAATCTTAGGAATGCTGCTGTACCTTTCACAGAAACATTTTACTCTGGCTGAAAATAAGGCAGTTGGCATCAATCAACTGTGCTTCTTGAACTGATTGCTTTGCACATAAGATCGTGTTTTAGACAGCAGAGGGAGCTCAAAAATTGTGTTGGTGGTGGTTTTTGTTATTGAGCAGGGCATCTCATATTAATCCGTGTATCTCAACTTAAAAATTAAATATAGAAAAAGAATGTTTGCTGATCACTAAAATTAGATTGGTTAATTTTATCACTTTGTTTTTTGGAACAGGAAGCAATGCATCAGGGAATACTGGCTCAGCACAGACTAACCCGGGAGTGCTTGGAATGGGAGGAGGTGCAACTGTATTACCTGCTTTTGAGTACAGAGGCACTTGGATACCTATCCTGAATGTAACAGTACAAGGCAGTGCTAAAGCTACCTAGTAAGTACCTCTATCTTTTTGAAAATGTGTATAAGAAATGTTTTAATGTCCAACTTGATGGTTTAAGGATTTTTTTTTATTAGAGAATATTGAGGTCTTGATTTCTCTGGCATTGAAATGTATTATGGATTTTCTTTTTGTTGGTGCCATGAGGTGTTCTGATTTTTTTGCTATTTTGTCCGAATGCTCTGGATTCTGATCCAAATGTCCCCTATGGCTTTAGCATCTGTTGGATTTTTTCTATCATACTGTTGCTGTATTAACTCTTCACTTTTAGGCCTCACTACAGTATATAACAATATTAGAATATCTTTTGCTGGGTTGTGTAATGGCAAATATTAGGGGCATTAAGCAAATGGGACATCAGTGGGAGTGAAAAACAGCTTTCTTACACCAGCTTTACTGTATTTACAGTTCTTATTGAACGGGATATTGTGGTAGATATTGGCCAGGTTGTTATTCCAAACAAAATATTGACCTATATATGAAGGTTAGACTGTGAATGCTTCTTAGAGTGACCAATTATTTTGTCGTGACTTTGTATAATGGAGATGGTGCTCTCAGTTTAGAGCTGTGAACACTACATTACTTTTGAAATAGTGGAATTTTTTTCATGGTCATTGAAGGTCAATCTCTTCCAAATTGAAAGTTACTTGTACAGCCCATGAAATTTTGGCATACAAATAATACTCAGTGAAATCAGCAAATAGCCTGGATCTCAATACTTTTTTTAAGGTAGAAACTCTTTTTTCTGTCTTTGAGACTCAGAAGGACAATTTCATCCTCAGATTTCAATAGTTTAACTTGTTATGTGTTGACTTGGCTTTTTGTTCCAGCAGTGGCCATGAACGTTATTTTAGATTACCTGACTGTTCTCAGGAAATGCAAATTTTTAACAAAAGTGGATGAAAGCTAGGTCATGCTTTGGCCAGCTAATAACACCTCCTGCTTTTCTTCCTTTTCTTTTCTCTTACTTTATATTCTTAACTGGCTCAAGGACATTGCAGCCACCATCACAGTCTCCTGTGCTGCACTGAACTTGCTTGTGTCTTTACCTTTGGATCCCTTAGTGACTCCATGATTCCCTCTGAGTAATTTTTGCATTCTTTTTTTCTTTTGTGTAAGATTGCAGAATTGTTGCTAGCATGTCATGTCACCAGTTTTTCTCCTATCTTGTACGTTTGTCGTCCCTGCATGTAAGGAAATGACTAACTGTAACTGTAGATTTGGGTCACATCCTAGCACTGATTCTCTCTTACTGCTGCCACTAGATTTTCAGACAATGGCCTCATCTTGTACTTCTACACAATGATTTAAATGAAGATAAGAATTGTGAACAGAGCTAGCAGAGTCTTTTTGCCAGTGTGGGCCTGTCTCTTCCCAGACCGCTATGCCTTGTCTTCCTCTTTACGTGAGGAAGTAAGTATTTTTTAGAGGAATAGACAAAGATTATCCAAAATTTTTCATGGCCATTCCCATGTAACTGTAACAGCTCACTTCATTTATTCAGCAGTTTGCTTTCCAGTCTTTGAAAGTAAGAGTACATGACCTCTACCTCACAGGTACATTGTAACTATAAAACCCATTAATAATTTTAACAGAGCCATAGATATGTACACACTTATTTATAGACAGAGGGTGAAATGTTGACCATTTGATTTCCCTATACTGCCTATGCCCCCAGATATCTAAGGCAGCCATCTTCAGGAAATTAGAGGTAATAACTGAAGTGTTATGTGTTTGGGAGAAGGAGACTCCTTTGTGCAGAAAAGAGTGGTGACACTGCAGTACAAAAGTGTCTTTGGTATATAGTAGCTGGAATGCCTGGCCCTTTTTAAGAGAAGTTTGTAGAGCAAATAATGAAATAGTGGTTGTTGGGGTAGCAGGTAGTTTTTGTAACAGACTGTCTCTCCTTGTGTAGTTGCTGCTGCTGTGGCAGCTACAATCTGTTTCCTGCTGGATTTGTAACTCAGCAGTGCTTTATGTACATTTAAAGTAAAATATGAAGAAAAGCGGCAATGAGGCTGCAGTTCCAGCATAGTGATGTTTTAATTGAATGGTTTTCAGCAGTGAACCATGTAGACGTTTACTCTTTGTACAAATAACTTCCATTGTTTACCTATGCGTGTAGGTGATGAATATTTGGTCATATATTATCTAGCTATGACAGGCTTTTCTGGTCATATGGACTCAAAGATAATAATGGAACATCTGACTTGTTCTCAATTTGTTATAACTATGTTCACAGTGTCATGACTTCCTGACCTATTTCCTCCATTGTTCCTATGTCCTTGTGTTCTGAATAGGTTCTGTTGCAGTGGCTTGAAGTAAAATAATAATATAAGTAGAATAATTCATTCAGTGATGCTTTCTTACATGTGTTAATTTTAAAAAATATTTATTTGCAGATCTAAATATGATGCTCAGGGTTTGTACCCTTTCATCTACTATTTTATATAGTGACTCATTTACTCTTTTACTTAATGACTTGATTAATCAAGGAATTTTTTTCTTGAGTTGCTATAGATCTTGAAGGATGGTGTTTGGGGCCTGTTTGTACTTAACATTAATTTGGAATCCTGTTCTTTGTTACTGTTTTTAATCACAGTGGTACTATTACATGCTTGTCATGCTTTCATTTTCTTAGTTTGGAAATGCTGGACAAAGTAGAGCCACCTACGATTCCTGAAGGCTATGCCATGTCAGTGGCATTTCACTGTTTACTGGATCTTGTCCGTGGTATCACTACCATGATTGAAGGAGAGTTGGGAGAGGCAGAAACAGTCAGTCAAAGCACAACAGAGACAACTTCATTACCAGCACAGTCTTCAGAACAGCAAGACTTGCAGTCTGTATCTGACCAAACAGAGAAAGAACTAGGTATTTGAAAATGCAAACACTATATAAAATACAGCAGTTTTACATAAAGCAGGATTAAAATAGTTCATGCTTTGTTGTTTAAATTTACTGTTTCTAAATCGTATATTAAAACTTTTAATGAAGTGGGTTTTGGTTGTGGGGGGGGGGTTTGGTGTGGTGATTTGTGGTGGGATTTTTTTGGGTTTTTTTGTGTGTGTAATGGGACAGCGGTAGTCTCTAAAAAAACATAAATACTTGACTTGAAGTACTGCTTCTGTCCTTGGTCCTTATAGCACCTTGGCCATAGACTCCTTGTGGTCTATTAATGCTGTTTTACGTGTATGTGCATGGGATGTGAGGGAGAGAGAACAGGCATTTTGTTCTCCAGAACTACTATTCTGCTGTTCTGTGTCCTTAATTCTGCTTAACACTGAGATCCAAGGTCGCAAGAGACAACCTGACGGAGAGAAATTTGGCAGTTGTGACCACATTAAAAGAAAAATGTATTTCTAGTAACAAGATAAAAAGATGAGCATTTTAATGGAGAGATTTGAAACAAGATTGAAGTATTTAGGGAAGAAGTTCTTGAAAAGCAGAACTAGTAGGAACTGAGGCTTGTATTTTGTGCACCATGTGAGGAGTCCGTACGTGTACGGACAGAAAGACTTGGCTCTCGGGAGTGGTTTCGGCTTATGTCCCGGGAAGCAGAGACCGTAGCGCAGCGGTCGGGACGGACGGACGGACAGGGTTTGTCCAGAGCGCTGCCCGCGGCCTCGGCGCTGTGGAGCTCTCCGTGGTGCTGCAGGCAGCACCGGCTCAGCCCAGGCTCGGGGCAGGTTATAGGTCTCTTGGACCTGTATTTTTTTTTTCCCTATTAAATTAAAGAAATGAAAAAATATGGAGAATTATAAATACCAGGGGAGAGTATTTTTTCTTCGCTGCAAAATTTCAGTGAGTTTCTTGTCCCACATTTATACACTTCTGAATGTTTATTTTTACAGACAAAGATTAAAAATAGTTATGTATACCTCTAAGGTTTGGGGTTTTTTTTTGGGGGGGGGGGGGTGGTGGTGTAATTTAGAATAAGCATTGCCTTGGTGACATTTTTACTTTAGCAGTATTACTTTAAATGCAGTTCCTTAAATGGTACTGGTGTGAGTGTTTGTATATACACACATATGTGTCTGTCTAAACATGCATATAAAAATGCACTTTAAAAGGTGCTGTAGGAAGCATTTTGTTTGTGATATAATTGAAAGTTATTGAGAAAAATACTGTGTTTCTGCTATAAAGAAGTATTTCTTTCAAGTTAGCAGAGCTGTATGGGAAGAAATGGTGAATGCTTGTTGGTGTGGTCTTCTGGCTGCTTTATCCCTCCTACTTGATGCAAGGTATTTGGTCTTTCATTTCTCTTGATTTTTTCAATGATGACATTCCCAGCTATATGTTGAACTGACTCGATACCAGTCAAGTTGATGGTTTTATGAGAGCACACTTCTCATGGCAACAGAGCAGACAGGTTTGTGGGTTAGTGATGGCTAGACTGAGTGAGGATCTGTTAAGAGTAAACGACACAGAAGTCTGCAGAAGCCTAGCATCAACCTTTAATGTA
Source organism: Aquila spilogaster (assembly GCA_024606505.1). NCBI lineage: Eukaryota > Metazoa > Chordata > Aves > Accipitriformes > Accipitridae > Aquila > Aquila spilogaster. The sequence goes on from JANHGO010000069.1 coordinate 48,795,483, forward strand.
TTTCAATGCAGAACAATTAATTAACATTTTCAAAAGCTTGCATTTAAACTATTTACATTATTTTTACTCCTTTTTACTTTGAGTGAATGTTTCAACACATTGAAGTGATTCTACCTATGTCCTGATTACTGTTGATAAGAGACTAAATAATGTCTTAGTACTTGTTAGTACTATGCAGTCTTTGAAGTGGAAAAGCTGTTTACTAGGTAATAACTTTGGTAACTTAATTGTCTCTTTCAAAGAGTCTTTTGTTATCAAACACCATTTTCTGAAACTAGTGTTAAATACCTCCTCATAGTCTCCTTTGCCAAGTCAGTCAAAACTAAAGACCAGTTTTATAGGAAATGGTTCTGAAGAATTTTGTTGATTGGTTATGCTTGCTCTTCAGTATTTATAGGGTTGACAGGTTTAAAGTATACGTTCTCACTGCTTTCAGTTTTGTTTAGCTGCCTGCTTCTGTGCCATGGATTAATTCTTACTAAATGATGTGTACTCTTTCAGTACTGATGAAGCTGCCACTGAAAATATTCTAAAAGCAGAATTGACCATGGCTGCACTTTGTGGAAGACTGGGTCTTGTAACATCAAGAGATGCCTTTATCACTGCCATTTGCAAAGGATCCTTGCCTCCTCACTATGCCCTTACTGTATTAAATAACACAACTGCAGCTCTGTCCAGCAAATGTAAGTATATAGGTTTTCCTTAGTTGTGTTTCCATGTATTGTCCTCTAAACCCAAATTTTCTCAGGATGTGATTGCAAAGATAGGCAACTGTAGTATTTGGATATACTAAATTGTTAGAATCCTCAGACAGGATCTAGACCGCCTGCTTTCCAGAAATGATTAGTCTTGCAGCATCTGCTGGGTATCATTCTAGTCAACCTAAAACTTCCTGAATGCTTAGCATATATCAGAAGTTCACATTCTACAAAGATCTGTCAGTCATCCTAACAGATCTGTTAGGATGTCATTAAGGCATGCAAATTCTGAAAACATCTCTGGGTGACTCAGGTAATTAAGAGTTGGCTAGAATATCCTGCATTTGTGGTGTACTACAGTCTTTCCTACAATTGTCTAGTGATGGTAGTACTTACTGTGTAAATGGAAGATCTTAAGTTCTAGGCTCTGTTCAGCTTACAAGAAGTTGAATTGATGCTTTCCACATCTTGAGAGAATGTTGTAATTCATGGGATATGCCAGTTGCAGATGTACTCTGTTTCTAATTTTGAAAATTAATTACTATGTACTGAGAAATGCAACTACCTGGAGAATATGCAGATGGGCCTAATATTAGACCTCTTAATTTAAAACAAAAATACCTTAGCCTGGGAACAAGGACCAGCACCTTTCCTCCAGCCCACAAGCGAAGTGCGTTACTAGATCGTAAGTCTGTGAAGCAGTATGCATGACTGAGCTACATTAATCTCTGTGGAAATGAAGCAGTGAACTTAAGTTATTTTATATAGGTTACTCTTCATTTTACAGGTGAGTTATAAAATGGGTGTACTGAAGTCCTGTATTGCAAAAATATCACGACATAGCATTTATGACATCTTCATTTGCTGAGTGCACTAGTACAATGGTAGCACACAGCGATACCATTTACACACAATTATCACAGATACCTGAGTTGAGGCATAGTCTAATGCTCGTATCTTAGTGCAAATAGTTCAGTCTCAACATAAAATGTATTAATGTATTGCAAGAAATATCTAATAGTTAGTGAGAAGAAGTAATTACTGGTTCCTTTAACTCTGTAAGGCAATGACATAATAATCTAAATATAACTAAAGGTCTCAAAGTGAGCTACCTTAAAGCTAATACTGTGAAAAAATTCTCTGGAGTGTGTTTGCCAGAAGGTGATTGTTACTACAAGTAAGTACTGGATTTTAAATTCAGATTCTTTTATTTTCAATTTTCCTCTAGCATATTCCATTCAGGGACAGAATGTTCAAATGATCAGTCCCTCAAGTGAGTCTCATCAGCAAGTTGTAGCAGTAGGGCAACCCTTAGCTCTTCAGCCACAAGGAACAGTAATGGTAAGTACAACTTGTAAGTCATCTCATCCTGCTTAACTGCTTCTTTCTGCATCTCAATGTGTCTCAAAAATAGACAACAGATAAACAGCATTCTTACAAATAATGGTTATCTGAAATATTATTCTAAGCTTTTAGCTTGGAACAGCCCTGGACAGCAAAGTTCTCTAACTGTAAAGAGGACTTACTCTTGTTATCTGACTCTTAGCTCAGCAGCTCCCATCCATTCCGTTTGAAAACCCTAGGGCTCAGCTCTGTTTATGCGCCTGTTTGTGAAGGTTCGCTTATTTGGTTTTTTTAAGATAGACTGATTTTGTGGAGAAGATGCACTTGAAGCTGGAGTACTTGAACTTGTGTCTTTGACAGTAATGTGAAGCTGGGAGGAGAGGGCAGTGATCAAATCGTATTCAACCCCAGCAAGATAAGACTGAGATAAGAAGGAGAGATACTGAACTACTTCTTTAAAAAAGATACATTGCACCAGTGCAAAGCAAATGTAATATTTAAGCTATTTAGTAAAAAATTGCAGGTTTCCTAGAAACACTGTTGTTGTAGAATAATAAAAATTCTGTGGTCGTTTGTTTTTTGGGGTTTTTTTTTGTTTTTTTTTTAGCTGACTTCAAAAAATATCCAGTGTATGAGGACATTACTCAACTTAGCTCACTGCCACGGAGCCGTTCTTGGTACATCATGGCAACTTGTCCTGGCTACTCTTCAGGTATAATAAGAAATATTTATGCCTTGCTTTTTTGCCATAAATTGGTTTTGAGTTTTTTTATGTGAGCAATAGAAGAAGCTTTGATTCTACTCGTGGTGTACTTTGAATTGCCTTGAGTAAGTACTGTAGCATTTCCCTTGAATTCTGTTTGACTGGAAGGCTGCCAGATAGGTTGAGCACAATGTTAGTTTCCTCTCTGCCTGAAAAGGCTTTTCTGCTGAAAATGATCTTTTTGTATTTCAGCATCTTGTGTGGATTCTGGGATTGAAGCCTGGTGTTGGGGGTGCATTAAAACCTGGGAGGGCTGTAGAAGGGCCCAGCACAGTAAGCATGATTATTCATTTTACAGTTAATGATTATGCAGTATTTTCTATTGCAATCTGTAAGACACATTTCTGTCTCTTTTTCCAGGTTCTGACTACAGCAGTTATGACTGATCTGCCAGTTATATCCAACATACTTTCAAGGCTTTTTGAAAGCTCACAGTAAGAAACCTTATCTTGTAATTAAAATAATGCATGTTTATCAAACTAGGCAGTGTTTTGATAGCTGTTATTTTTCAGGTACCTTGACGATGTGTCTTTACATCACTTAATAAATGCCCTTTGCTCCTTGTCTCTGGAAGCCATGGATATGGCCTATGGAAACAATAAGGTATAAAAAGAGTTCTTTATTTCCTTTTTAGATGTTTTTGTGAAACAGGCAGAAGACTTGTACATTTATCCTTTAAGTTAACTATTTCTAATTTTAAGACAGTAATACATTTGATACTCTAGAGTAAAAGATAAATTATGAACCAGAGAATGTCTTGTTTATAATGGTTCATACGGTTACTGAATTCTCTGAACATTCTCATTATGTTCCTGCTAAGTGTTTTGTTAACTAAGGAATGTCATGTGTTTCTATTAATCAGATTGTGGGTGGATAAAATTTTTAAAAGCCCATGTAATTTCAGAGGTTAGGGATTCTGAATAGCACAGTATGTTCTGCGAGGTGCTCATTTTCATTTCAATTTTCTTTTATTAAATACTTCAGAAAAAGCCTGACAATTTAGACATTAAAAAAACCCTGATCATTCATATTTACTTGGGAAAATTATAGTATTCCTGTCAGCCTCAGTAAACAACCTTTAGCCCAGAAAGGTTAAAGACCCTGTGATTGAATAAAATTGAGTATATATTCTCCTAGTCATAATCTAATCCACAGGAGAGTTTCTGAGAGTTTTTCCTTCATCTATTACACTAGAGATAAAGCATATTTTCTGTCATCATGATAATATTTGACAATTATAACAACAGAGAATGAATTAAGATAAGCAAAGTTTGTGTTTAAAATCAGTTGCAAATGAGAATTAAAAAATCAGCAGAAACAGGAACAGAGAATAATTCCAGCACAACGGTTGTTTTGACTATATGTTGATTTAAAAATTTTTTTTTTTAAAATAAGCTTATTGCAGATATTTGCATATGTATTTGATGAATGGGAAATTTATAATATTCCTGAAGGGCATTTATGAAGTCAATGGAAGATAAAGCATAAGGGGATTCTTAAATGAAATACTCTATATTGTTTGTTGATACATAATTTTAACTTTAAAAGTTGTGATGGGGAAAAAGGCTATTTTGCTTGTAAAGTATGTTATAAAACTGTTTGGAGGGAGGACTATGTGAAAATGAGAGTTTTTAAAGGAATATCAATGCTCTGGTTATTTTCAAACTTGGAGAAAACTATGAACAATTACGAAAGAAGTATTCTTCACGGTATGCTGTTGCTACCCCCTTGTGGCTTCTCATGAAGTACTGCAGATGCTGTGGAAACTTCCTAGCCATGCTTCCTAAGCTGTTTTGACAGTGTTCACAGCCTACAAAATACAGTACTTCACTGAGATCAATTGTACCTTAATTTATAAATTATAATGTAGTGAAAGGCTCTGATGTTATCCGAGTTACCTCAAAGTCATGTGTTCAAATTCCATTTTATTAAGGAACCATCGCTTTTTGCTGTTGCTAAATTACTGGAAACAGGACTAGTTAACATGCACAGGATTGAGATTCTTTGGAGACCTCTGACGGGTCATCTTCTGGAGGTAACTAACTGCTTTTATCAGTAGTACTAGAACTTAGTTTGTATTAATAAAGATCTTGTGGAAATGCATTTTTAAAGTGTAATTTAAAAAAAAATCTAAATTGTATTTACATGTTTTGGTTTATGCACTTTGTTTTTGCAACTTGAAGGCATCACAATTTGGATTTAAAAGTGAATTTATATATTTAAATTCCAATATTTTAATATCTTCTATTGACTTTGTCTTTCTGGTGCCGTCAGTCTTTATACGTTTTAAATACGGCAATGTTTAAAATGATCAATTTATTATACTTCATATATGTGTTATAATTAAGGTAACACAAACAAGTTTCACTTTGGATTCACATAGTACAAATATCTAGGAAGATTTTAAGATATCTTTTTGTGTCCTTACCAGATAGATTGAAGCCATTAGATTTACTAACAAAGGGTTTGTTTGTTTTAAAAAATGTTTAAGCCAACTTTTTGAATAGTCTCTTTAAGAGAATGCTGTACAAATAGAAAAATAGGTGTCATAGTCCTATATCAATTTCTTAAGTATCTTAACTTCAACATGAAAAATATGCTTCAGCAAGGGAAAAAAAAAAATCTTAAATTTTGAATTTGAAACTAAAAACAGGTGATGGAATGTGATTCTAAAGTTTTAGTTCTCTACACAGATATGTAGAAGAGTGAAATACAAGAACAGGGCTCGATTTAAGTGGGTAAAGGAGAAACTTTCTGGAAAATGAGGAAGAAAAGCTATCAGATGCTTCCTTAGAACCAGTGCATTATTTCAAAGTGTTAAGGATTGGACATCTCTAACCTTATTTATGGAGGTCATCTCCACATAATCTTTTATCTGGGAGAAGAAATTTGTATAGTTAGGGGTTTAAAGACTTAAAGCACAGGCATCTCTTTCTCTTGTCTTTTGTTGCCCTCCCAGACAATAAGGTTCACCATCCACATCTTGAGACTCTGCTTTCATCTAGTAAGCAGTCTGTTTCAGCCTGTTATCCATTGTGGGTATTTGCCACTGCTTTGTAGGAAATACACAGTCTATTTCAATTTCTTTTCAAGTACTGCCTTATTTCCTTTTAAACCTAAGTCGTCGAGGTAGAATAAGGAAGGAGAAAACACCAGCTGCAAATTCAATTAAACACAACCTGAGGGAAGAATTCATTCCCTGTCTCTGAAACTGATTATCTGGTCAGATTCAGAGCATCATGAAGTAATTCAAATTCTCTCTTCTTTTATATAAGATAACGAAAATATAAGTAATACAGGAGAGTAGCTATTTCTTGTCTGCATTTTTTAACATGAAGCTAGCTCTACTGCATTGTCCTCCTTTTCAGTTTGGCTAGTGGCTGATAAGGGAATGGTCCACAAACCAACAGTATCAGCCATTCTTATGATCCTGCCTTGGAATTTGATTCTGGTTTCTCACACCACCTGAGCTAGGGCTGGAAGGGTAGGTGGAAATAATTAAGTAGAGGTCAATGAGACTGTAGACTTACCTTATTTGTTTGAGGGTAATGCATCAGGTATGGGAGTACAGTTCATACTAGGTATCTATGCAATGGATGTGCACAATGTTTTTAATTTTTCTGTCCTGAAAAAAGTAATTGGCAAAACTATTAGGTTTAGTTAATTAGGAATACAAAGAGAAATGAAGACATGCATTTGAAACCTAAGCTTGAAATAGAGTATGCTATTGTTTTGTCAAGTTTTTGAAATAGTGGAGTGTAAGGCTTATTTTACATTCACTATGTAGTTACCTTCTGTATTTGAGAATGTAGAAGAGCAGACACTTTCTGTGTTGGATACTGTCGTGCTTCCTCACTTGATTATGTTAAGCAGTGCATGAAAGGTGAAACTTTGAATTTTATAGTAGCTTAAGGCTGAGTTAAACGTGAGAGTTTCAGGCATTCATTGAAGAGTTGTTTGGTGCTTTTTAATCAATCATTATCTGAATTAGTAGTTAGTATATTCATTTTGGAAAATGTATTGGCTTGAACTGCTGTGGTTTTCATTATGTTTCCTTCTGTGTCTTTCACTGCTTCCTATTGCTTCCTTATCCAGAAGGTATGTCTGTCAGAAAGATAAGAATTTTTTTACTATTAAACCTAATTTTATCATCTAGAGATTTATTGTATTGTTGTAAAAAATTTATAATATTGCATGTTAATTCTAATATAATGAAAATATCAATTTTTTTATATTTTGCATATATTCAAGTCTTGGTTAAATAAAAGTGACTTTAAACAAAACATTGCTGTGTTTTCAGGTCTGTCAGCATCCAAACTCCAGAATGAGAGAATGGGGAGCAGAAGCTTTAACTTCTCTCATTAAAGCAGGACTAACATTCAGCCATGATCCTCCATTATCTCAAAATCAGGTAAAGTAAGTTTAAGAGCAGCTGCTGTCCTCCTTTTCTGGAACTTAAAATGAACATGAAATCAAAATCTTCCCTAGAGGAGGTTTTCTACAGTTCAGTGAATAGGAAGCATTCATAAAGCAACTTTACTGTTGAGTTTATAAAGGCTACAGCTGTAACATTCAGATGTAACTATTGAGAATCACCTCATGCATTCTAATGAACTACCCTCCTTCCTTTTTCAATGCGTAACAAAGATGCTTGAGTATTATGTCTGTTTGTTAAAACAAATTATGGGTCACCCTCATGAGTGCAAAACAATTCCAGAATGTTTAGAAGTATGTATGTGATGTGGTGGCAGGTAAAAAATAAATTGCCTAACCTTCTACGTCACAGCTGTTCAGTCCATTATTAATAAAATGTTCAAATATATTTACTGAGGTTCAATGGATAGTTTTTTCAAGGTCTCTTTAGTCGGAAGCTTGAGCCTAGCCCTGCTGGGTGAGTGTAAAGTTGCACGATGGTTTTTATGCAACTGTGACAGCACGCTGTAGCTACTTCCTGAGGGACCTGGAGAACGGTGGGGGTAGGGAGGGAAGGGGAGAGGGAAGAAAAAAATGTAGATTTCCTGCTGAGATCCTTTATAAACAGTTTTTTGGAAAGGTCAGTCTGACACTGAATTTGAGCATTTAATGGATGAGTTACTGAATTCATTTAATGAATCTTCAATTGGTACTGTATGTTTTCACTTAGTATACATAAAAACAATTAAGGATCAGTTAAGTTTTAGCATCTTTAATATGCTTTATTGTTTACTTTTAGAGACTGCAGTTGCTTTTATTGAATCCACTAAAAGAACTGTCAAACATTAGTCATCCTGATATCAGGATCAAGCAGTTGGAGTGTGTACTCCAGATTTTGCAAAGTCAGGGTGACAGCTTAGGACCTGGTTGGCCGTTGGTGCTTGGAGTCATGGGTGCCATCCGAAGTGATCAGGGGTAAGTGGTAGAAGTAAAATTTTAAAATCATGTAAAGTAAGAACAGTAGAAAGAATTCTGCTTTTATTTTCTTACATTGATAACCTTAATAACCACTTTGATAATAGCCTTAATTTTCATTGTCATTTTTAGCTTATGAACAATTTTACTCAACAAAAATACAGTTTTTAATTTTTCCTGTAGCACACTTTTATTTTACTGAATTAATATTTCAGAAGACCACGATATTGTTCCACTCTACCCTCTCCTGTGGTCAGCATGCAGTATATACTGGGGAGTACTCTACGTTAATTCGTTTGATCTTAACCATCTGCTGTACACATCTCTGGTGCTTGCAGATAATTCCGTATGACTTAGCTGTTGCTCACAGTTCCTCTGTTGTTTCTTTTTCTTCTTAAATTTTTGGGTATTCTCTAGTGTGTGTCATCTTCTGAACGCTCTCTTTTTCTTGAAGCCTTCCTCCCTAAACAGCTGCTGGTAGCACAAGGATGGAAGATTATTTACTTGCTGTGTGTCAATCCCTTGACTGACTAACACAGCTGACTCTGTTGCCAACAAAGGGGGAATGTGACTGGACTGGTCCTCTTGCCCACAAGGGAAAGTGAGAGGTGAAGTTGCAAGGAGCTCTTTTGAAATGAGCATCTGGCCCTGGAACTGTAAGCACCAAGGACTATACCCACACACTTAGACCATATTATTCCTTCTTTTGTGCTAGCCAAGACTCACACTAGGATAGGTCAGCAAATAACTCTGGTATCAGAAGAATTCACTTTGGCGTATCTCTGCTTTCACCCCACCTTAGCTTCTGTGTTCTGGCTGTATGAAGACCACCTAAAGACCCTTCAAATGCTTGAAGGATTTTGCTCATGTACCAGTATTGCTTGCTGTGGCAGTAGTACTCGCCAAAATTCTCAGGGATGTTGGCATTCTTGGTTGTGAGCATCCTCTTTTTGGTGACCATGCTTCCTTTGGTACCTGCTGTTTCCACACTTGGTGCTGTGTGTTCTGTGTTTCCTACATGTCTTTTGCTTTTTGCTGTAGTTGCTGATGGATGAGAACCAACACAGATTCCTCCTCAGGACAGCATTCAGCTCCTTTTACATCTCAAACCCATACCTCACTGGTGGATATCTCAAGACGTTACTAAGATCTCATGTTATATCTTAGTCTCCTCCTACAAAGCATATAGAATAATCCACTTTTCTTCAATTACATAGCACTGTTTGCCTGCATCATATCAACTACATTAGGAAAAAAAAAAATGAAGCAAGCCTCCTTTTCCTTGGGAAACAAGTGAATTTCTTGCCTCGCTTACAGCTGCGAGCACAAGATGTGGGCACTATTGTCATACTTTAAATACAAACTTATTGACCGTGAGACTTTCTTCACAAGTCTCTTCCCTCTGGTCAGTGAACATCCTGGATTCCAGGGCAGAAATCCATTTACCTTCCAGGAGAACTAATTGCCAAGCTGCTATAAATACAGAAGATGCTATTTTGAGAGCCAGTGATAGATACTTCGGTCACTTCTTGATTGTACAGTACTGGCCTGCTAAACAAAAGGAAGTCTGTCTTTGAAGAATTTTTCAACGGGATGCCCCTGTTTATTTTAATGATAGATGAAGCCCTATATGATCTTAAGTTTTCGAACTAAGCTTAAGTTTCTTGCATTTATATTTACATTTTTGGTGGCCACCTGTAACGTTAAGGACAATTTTACATTTTGAAGAGCTGTATTGCTGTTGCCACTTGCATGAAGGACTTTGAAAGCTTTCTCCCAGCACATAGTAGTGTGGGACATTAATTGGGAAAAGAACTGTTTTGAATTTGTTCTAGCGGCCTTCCATTTGAAGATTAGAAAGAGAGGTTACTTTCCCATTAACTCGGCTCTTCAAAATGAGTAGTGTTAACTATACTTTGATTTCCTGCCTCCTTCTCTTCTCTCTTAGAGTCCTTGGAGGTCACAGACCTCTGGAACTTTGTAGTGGAGAGGGAACTGCAGCAGTTTTGGGTGTGTTTCACTTTATATCGTGTAATGATTATGGGGGAAAGTAGTGTGTGAGCATTTCCTCCATGAGTATAGCCGTGATGAATCCTGTGATCTTATCTGGTAGGATGGATGTCTCTCTGCAGTATGCATCATATTAGAGAATCAGTTATACCATTATTGTCCATGTAAAGTTTCTTGTGCGTTCCTCTGGATTCTATATCATGTTGGCTGTTATGATACAGTGGAAACGGCCCACCTATGATTTTCATTTTGAATTAATTGAAAAAATTATTATTTTATTAAGGATTCTGAAATATGTAACTGACATATCTGTATTCTGAATTTTTTCCTGGGATATATATTCTGAAGGTCACTAAGTTTCTATATTACAAACCTTTGGAATTTTTTTCTTTTGTACATTAAACATTAAGCATTTAAGAAAACCCAACTCTAGTGAAATTTAAATGCAGCTTCCCTATTTTGTATTATGTACACTCCACCACTCTTTTTGATTCCTTCATTTTGTCTCTCACTAAGGTTTTAGTTATAGATGACCTTGCTGCTTCTGAAAGCTCCTTCTCACAAACCTTTTCCATGCTACATTTTTATTTTATGTTTGTATTCAGAATTTAATTCTGAAGGCAAATTATTTATTAAAGATCATTTAATGGCAGATATTTTGAAAAGATTTTGTCCAACATAATACAGTATTGAAGACTACCATTATGTTAGCATGCATTTTCCCCAATAAAAAAAAAAAAACATTTTGCCCACCTGTTTGGCATACTTCAAGTAATTTGTAACTGCTGATACAAGAAATTGTTCAGAACACCTTACTCTTCAGAAGATTATCATGCTAAAACTTCAGCTTTGTTTTGTCTATTGTGGCTTTTTTAGAACGTTTTAGCTGACACATTTGAACTAACAAGTCTTAGAACTCTAGAACAGAGAAGTGGATTTTACCATATAAAACTAGCTGAGGACCACTGGAGAGTCTAAACTTCAGCTTCACTAGCTAGTTAACATGGACTAAAATACTTCGTCAGAATTTGAAGCTTCAGCTTAATGTTATATCTCAAAAAACCCTCTAGTTGAAACATTTGAAATGTTGCAAGGTCATCTCAAAAACATTAAATATTTTCTTTTTTTTAATAAAGCTATCTCCCGAGATATTGTATTCAAAACATTCCTGTGCTCTGGAAGAAATTTGAAATGAGTGTGTGTGTGTGTTTTGTTCTTGTTTTGTTTTTTTAAGAGAGTCCTTAATACGGACTGCATTCCAGTGTCTTCAGTTGGTTGTGACAGACTTTCTTCCAACAATGCCATGTACTTGTCTACAGATAGTTGTTGAAGTTGCAGGAAGCTTTGGACTTCACAATCAAGAGCTAAATATTAGCTTAACTTCAATTGGTTTGTTGGTGAGTTTTATATTAACCTACAGTGATACTGCTTCTGGCTTTTTTTTTTTTTTTTTAATGAAAAATTATCTGTTGCCAATTCTACACATGAAAGCCAAAACGTATTTTTTGTGTTCTTATTGAACTCCCATGCTGTCATTTGGAATCATATGTAAATTGCGTGAGCACAATTTAGCTTTAATCTGCACGACTCCAGGATTAGGTGAAGAAATAGCTGTGTTGTAACCATGTTCACCTGTATCTTATTTTTAATACATTGTTTCCCTTTCTAGTATTTCATGTATAACTGGGCCTAAAAGCTGAGGCTAAGAAAAATACTTTCTGCACCTTGCAGTATTTATGTGCTCATCTTCTTCCATCAGTGTAGGGAAATGAATATCTTGATGTACTTCACAAAATACTTTTAAATGTGAAAATGGGAAACAATTTATTTCATGATCATTAAGAACATTATAATATTTTTACTGTACAACAGCATATGTCTTATTTATTTTGTAGTGGAATATTTCGGATTATTTTTTCCAAAGAGGTGAAATAATTGAAAAGGAGCTAAACAAAGAAGAAGCTGTGTTGCAGAAACAGGCAGAAGAAAAGGGGGTGATGCTGAATAGACCTTTTCACCCTGCACCACCATTTGACTGTCTTTGGTTATGCCTGTATGCCAAACTTGGAGAACTGTGTGTAGATCCCCGACCTGCAGTTAGAAAGAGTGCTGGGCAGACATTGTTTTCTACTATTGGTGCTCATGGAACTTTATTGCAACATTCAACATGGCACACAGTAATATGGAAGGTATGATGTGTAAGCTTCCACTGAAGGTTTTTTAAATTGCATTCACATTTTGGTAACAATTGATATGCTATTTTAATATCAGTTAACTAGTTTATTAAGACTTCTTAAAGGCAAAATATGGTGGCAGAAGTCTGATACCATCTTCTTTTTTTTTTTTTTTTTTTTTCCCAGTTTATTTTCTCTGGCCCTTAAACCCTCTTATGAAATGTAATTTTTGTATCTTGACCATTTCTTTCTTACTTAGGAGTTGTATAAAAAGGCTGCTCCTTTCCTATGAAGATGAATGACTCCTTTGTGTGAAAATATGGTGACGTTTGAGGGTTGTGTGATTGGATTCATCTGATGTTAGATCAAGCTTTACTTTGCACTCTGTTTTGGCTCTCTTATTTGAGAGGATCTGCCAAATGCCCTCTTCCAGGTCACAGTCATGTTGCAATGTTGTGCCTTACGGAAAAAGTCAGGCTGTTGTTGAGTCTGTTGCCTGTTGTACCTGCGAGGTACTGAGATCCATCAGTTTTAGTCTTCTGTTAGTGCTAACACTGTTCTCAGTGGTTTTGATCATGCTGTTTCTAACCTTTCTCGAGTGAACATCAGTTGGCTGATTCTTGCTCTTAGCTGTTGCAGAGACTGTTTATAATAAGGGAATTTGCAAGGTGACACAGTGACAGAAAGGATAATGGAAGAATTACTATTTTTTGTTGTTTTACCATGAATACAACTGTGTTGTTTGAAAAGTTGTTTTTTTTTCTTCTTTTTCTGACTATTGCAGGTTTTATTTCACCTGTTGGATAGGGTTCGAGAATCTTCTACCACAGCTGACAAAGAGAAGATTGAATCGGGAGGAGGCAACATTCTCATCCATCATTCAAGGGATACAGCTGAGAAACAGTGGGCTGAGACGTGGGTATTAACACTGGCTGGAGTTGCAAGAATATTTAACACCAGGAGATACTTACTGCAGCCTTTAGGTAAAATTTATAGTTTAAAGTTATTGAAAGATACAGTAATAAACTTTCTGCTTTTGTATATTTTTTCAATTAAAGTACTGGGGAAGAATTTTAATCTTAGCTTAAAAGTGTGTTCTGTTGCATCTCACCCGAAATGTGATGAAAATTATGTTTTTAATTCATGCTCCTTAGAGCCAAAAATTGTAAGTACCAATTTCATCTTCTGTATCACGGTACTTGAGATTAAATCTCGCCAGTCACAATTCTGGGTACCAAATAACTTTAATTTATAGTAGCCTGATAACAATAATAGTTTTTCTGTTCTTTTGGTTGTCGGAACATATTTTTCCTCTTGTCTTTCTAAGGTTATGCAACACTTGCCTACAACTCCTCTGTGGCATCAGTGTGTCAAGTTTAGCAGTGCTCTTACAATGTAAAGGGAACTTGCTTGTAAAGTCAGTGAAGTATATAGCTTAGAAAACAAGAAAGGGAGTTTTTTAATGAAACGATTGGACTTGTTATGATGTGAAAGATGTAGAGATTACCCAGTATTTCAAGTGATTCTTTTTCTCCCCTCGTGATACTCTTCCACTGTTTATCTTATACAGAGATGACAGTTTGAGTTACTTTACTGTTGTCCCTAATGTAGCTAACTGAAGTGAGTTCCCCTTTTCTTCTTCTTCCTTAAAATCCTACCTTTCCCATTTTGAAGTTTTTTATTTTTCTTCCTTAACTCTTTGGTATCTTTATGTCTTTCTCTTCCTTTTTCTCAGGCTCTGATTTTTCCCTATTTCTTTTTCGCTTTCTCCTTATAGAAATTAAACATTAGGTCATTTACTAAACTATTGTAAAATATAAAATATTACTACATACAATTGTAAATGTGTTGAACTAGATAATATAATTCAGCATTCATGCCTGTTTTGTACGGAAAAATGTTTTTTTTTTCAGTTTAGGCTTCTAAACAGATATTCTGATACCATTTCAAAACAGCTTTCATTTCTGGTTTGTTTAACTGGAATTACTTAAATAAATTACTTTCAAAAATAAAAATGTGATATAAAGAATGTATAGCTCGCAAAGAAAATTCCCCATTACATTAATGTATCTTCACCATCCCATAATATGCAATTAATATATATAACTAGAAATAAGTTGTGTTTTATTTCATTTTGGTTATTTGTGATACAGATATCAACACATTAATAGCTATCAAGAGTATTAGTCATTTGCACAAATGTAGTAGATTTTAAACTCTATTAAACTTGAGGTAAAACTAAATAAAAAATTAAAACACTACAGGGCTGTTTTAATTATTCAAACCCAGTAATTACTAACATAGAAAATTGAAGGTTAATGCTAAATTTAATGAAAAACTCAAAAAATGAAATCTTTCTCCACAGTACAATTATCAGAGCATTTTAAAATCAATTCTTTATGAATGCATATGTAGACTATATATATATATATATATATATATAGACGTGACCTGTAATTCTTCGTGCGTACTTAACGCTTTCTGAAATCAACAGGCATCTGGTATGTATAAGAAAAATCTGTTTCAATATCCTGAATAAAGAAAATGTATTTTCCTGGTATGGGATGTGGTATGTGATTTTTCACTAGCAAATTCGACTTAAACATTGGTATATTGTTTCATTCTTCATATTTGTGTGTTTCCCTGTCACATTCATTCTTTCTGGTTACAGTTAAACTGATACATTCTGAAAGTCATTCAAGCCATCACCTAACCTCATGAAATTTCTCTGTATTAGAGTAACAAGTACTTGAACAGCCTTTTAGAGACAGGGGCGGTGGGAAGGGGAATAGGAAGCTGGTTCCAAGTTGATTTTTTTTTTTTTTTTCCTCCTCTCTTTTTTTAAATAGGAGACTTTTCCCAAGCCTGGGATGTTCTTCTTGATCACATCCAATCAGCAGCACTCAGCAAAAATAATGAAGTTTCCTTGGCTGCTCTGAAAAGCTTCCAGGAGATCTTACAAATTGTTTCTCCTGTCCGAGACTCAGAGAAACCTGACACACCACCTGCTATCAATGTTTCTGTACCTGTGGTGGTAGGGACAACAACTGCCACTAGTCTTGGCAGATCATTCATGAGAACTGACTCCATAGGAGAAAGAATAGGAAGATACAATGGATCTGAACCACCTGTAATAACAGATGAGATTGAAGATTTGAATCTTTGGTGGGCAGCCTGGAACAGCTGGTATAGGATTGGTTCAGAAAGTACAAGGCCTCCAATTACTTGTGATAAATTGACTTTCATTCCCAGCCAGCCTTTTCTTACAGCTTTAATTCAAATATTCCCGGCTCTTTACCAACACATCAAAACTGGTTTCAGCATGGATGATCTCCAGAAGCTGGGTGTCATTTTGCACGGTGCTGTTTCAGTTCCAATCAGTTCTGATGCTTCCCCTTTCATCCTTCCATCTTACACTGAAGCAGTTTTGACAAGTTTACAGGAAGCGGTGCTTACAGCTTTAGATGTTTTACAAAAGGTAATAATGTGACTTCAAATGCGTGGTGAAAGGTAAACTACACTCTGTCTCAATTCTTCTTCTCAGAACTATAGTGCGGTGACTGAAACATGAATTTTTAAATTACTTATAATTGCACACTGTACTGTATTAGAACAATCAGATCTCCATTCCTGGTGCAACCCAGGTGCTCTGCATTGAAAGGAATGGTGTAATCTTTATGAAATGCACTTTTGCTTGATTGCAGAAATACCTTAAGTGTGGTGCTGTAGCCATTTGTAGCCATTTACTTGTCTATCTAATATTACAGTATTGTACTATTGTGAGGGTCTGTACACAGAGTTGGGGGAATAGTCCCCGAAACAGTATTCCTTGTGTTGCCCAGGTGCTGCCATAAACAACGTCTAGAAGAATAGTGATCATGAGAACTTTGAGTTCATGCAAAACATAAAATATAAAAAAATCTCTGGCAGGCCACCTACCTTCTTGCCTCTTGTTAATCAGTTGTTTAAGGAAAATGCTGCATCTCTGCGTAAGAATTTCTTACCATAGAACCCATCTTCAAAGAGCACCCTTCATGCAAGTGAATCTAGGTGCCCTTTTTCTGGATAGTTAAGAAGAAAGGTATTGCTTCTTTCTTTCTGGAGTTGTAAAACATCTCCTTGCAAAATACATTGTTCATTCAGAAAAACTTATTTATTTGAAAGAAACAAAGTTGATAATGACTGAGATCATACATTTATGTTAAGCATTGTTTTAATAAAAACAAGTCCCTAAACCCCACAAAAAACCCACTTGGGCAATGCCAGTATTAAAACTATCCGTGTGACCGGACTTAATTCCCTTTGGGCTTTCATATTATGACTACTTTGCTTAACTATGTGGTCATACCATTTGGTTTATTTTTTTGTGGTTTTTTTTTCCTTCCCCCTCTCAGGCAGGATCCTGCCTCATTTAGCTCATAGAACACATGATGCCTTCTTAATGAGCAGCAATTCAGCACCTTGTTTTCTTTTTGCTTAGTGTGGGTTGACTTATGTCATACTTACTTAAACCCCACAAGCAAGGCAAAATCATTTATCGTGCAGTCATTCCTTTAGTTTGAGTTTAACAAATATTCATGAATGTGTTTTGGGAACAGAAGTATAAGATTAGAAGTTGGTATTAAATCTCAGTTTTGTATGTGGGGATATGAATAACATGAAGTTTTAACACCAATCATATCCACTAAATTGTCATCCTTTTCCAGTCAGGCTTGACCCTTTTGTACCTTTCTCTTTCCAGCAGCTCAGCCCTCCCCAAGTCCTGTTTTCCCCACTTAATCACTCCATATATTCATCTTAGATTTTTCTTTGCCAGTCTCCTTATCCACATGTTCTTAGTTCCCAAAGGCTGCAGGCATTAATGCTTTTCAAAGAAGGGGTTACCAAAGTTTTTAACATGAGGAAAAAACTGCACTTTTTTTATACTCTTGTTCTTGTCAAGATGTTAAACTCTTTTAGCTGAAGTTTTCTTAAACAAAAAAGCAATAAATCCCCATGAGAAACAGAGACGTCCCCCCTTGTCCTCTCCCAGTCGAAATGGTTAGCATGACAGTTACAAGCCTTTGCAAATACAGACTTCAATAGGAAGTCTTAGGTACCTCAGTTTATACAGTACCTCCCACCCCATTTATAGTTACTAACAGAACAGCACTGAATTCACTAAAAAAATAAGTTAAAGTGTATTTGGACATAGAGTACTGTGAGTCATTTGGACATAAGTTCTGTGAAGTCACTGGATCATTCTTCTTGGCTATGTAACACAGTACAAATCACGTAAGACAGCTGGCCAGCCAGTGCTGCTGTGGAGCAAAGGCCATCTGTCAGATGGTTTTGCTGGAGGCCACAGTATCTTCTTCCTGTGTTGAAATGAATTAATAGTTCAGGAGTACACACAGAAGCTAGTGGAACAGTTAGAGTATGTAAATACTTGCCACCTGCTTTTAAACAAAATGTTTCTTACATATTTGCATTGCGGGATCAGATTAAGTTTTGTTCTTTGCTGATACAGGAAGATTTGGGTCAGTTCTCATTTTCTAAGTAGTTCTGGAACAATCTTGTAATTGGAATAGCATGAAAAAAACCAGACATTTTTAAGACTGAGCCCCTGACTGGTTTAACAAAGAGATTTTATGATGTGATTGCACTAGCAAAGGACATTGCAACTCAAGAACATGGGACTGGAATGGAACCTTGGTTCTCCTTTCAGACTTTGCTGTGTTCAGCCCATTTTACACCCTTTGTTTTGTTCTTAGTTTTCTTTTTATTGCTTATTAGAACTTGTTTTCTAGTCCTTCACTGCTGTAGTATAAGTGCCTGCTTCATCACTGTAGTTCAGCTAAAGTTTGTACTCAAGCCCAAATTCTCTGACTATTTTCACTGCCTCCTTACATTGAGTCTGGGTCAACTCTGCAGTGAGCCAGCTGGCTTATCAGGTAGAGAAACACAGATACATACTTGGGGATCAGATATATTTGAATTGTGCCTCTCCAGGCAGTATGGATGCAAACCTCTTAAGCTATGAGTATGGTAAACTCAACACTGTATTTATAGACACTGGCAAGATGGTAGAGAATTAGCTACGGAGAGCTGTAAAAAAAAAACCAACAGTAGTCCATGACAATAGTTGCCCTGGGAGTTGTTAGATAAATCTGAATTATTAAAAAATGTGAAGGGTTAGTACCAGAATGCTTTAAAGCATAAATTTCTGAAACTAAAGTACTGTGTCAATTTTTACAACAATGATCTGCAGAGTATTTTATTTTAGGGTTGGTTTGTGTTTTGTTGTTGCCTGACCATTGCTTTTTGATTTATATGTGTCTCTCTACTTAAGTATGTAAATAAGTGCACTTAGTGCAGTAAATAGTACTCTGTTTTATAAGCAGCTCTTAAAGATACTTTCAACATCCTTCATCACGCACTTCACTAGGCTATTTTTGAGTTTTTCATATGCTTAAATAAAAGTTACTTGCTGTCAGTCAGAAGCATAAACCTCTTTGAAAAGCAATTCTAGTTAGATGAATTTTCAAGACTAAGTGACCTAATCTTCCTTTTTTTTTTTTTTTTTTAATATTATATGGATAATTTTTAGAGTTGAAAATACCCCAGTAGACTGGTTAGAAAATACTTCTATGTGTAAAACAAAAATTTTACAAGAGTTTCATAAAATAAGAATAAGAAGCTACTCGTGCACAAACTTCAAATAGGAAGTAGTTATTTTGTTCACCAGTACAGAAAAAGTAGCATCTGAAATTATTTTCTACTGATCCTGAAATTAATAATAATAATAATAATAGTAATAATAAAAACCAATGGGGAGTGAATGGCAAATGTATTTTGAAGTTTTGCTATTACAGATGTTAAGATAGTCTTCTGTGGGTAATGTAAGTTGCATCAGTGCAAGTAAGTTGCATCTATACAGAAGTTATCTGGGGGTTTGTGGATGCTCTCTTTCCCTTTCTAACCCATGTGTTGGTACATAAAATCATCTTTTATACCTTTTCTAATAGGTATGTCATCTTGCATTAACTGGTTAAAATTTAATGCAGTGACTTTAATGCAGCAGCATATCAGCTGAAATTGTTATACATGGTGTTGAATACTTTTAGATCAGCAATTAACCTTTTAGTCTTCTGCCACACAGGTGAGTATCTAGCATCAAAGCATCTTCTTCAGAGTTCGGTACAGTCTTGAACTTGAGCACCAGAAAAGGAGTATGGCTTTTTAGAAGGAGTGTTGCACTATACTCGTAATGTTGATTAAGCTTTTTGAGCTTTAGACATGCATTTTGAATTGCAGGAAGCTGAGGAAAAGGGAAAGGCCACTGATGATTTATGGAGTGCTCTGCTGCAGGTTGTAGATTGCCTGAAGGTGCAGCTAGGTCTTGGGGTGATCTAGTGATGACAGTGCCTGTAGCCCCCGTTCGCTTGCTCCCTCTCGTGGCTGGGGACTCAGGATATTTGCTAGCCCATCGA
This sequence comes from Aquila spilogaster, assembly GCA_024606505.1. NCBI lineage: Eukaryota > Metazoa > Chordata > Aves > Accipitriformes > Accipitridae > Aquila > Aquila spilogaster. The sequence continues at coordinate 48,815,332 of JANHGO010000069.1, forward strand.
CTGCCACAGCTCATTACACAGCCCCAGCATGGAGGCTGTGCTCGAAGAGCTTCAGAGCTGTTGGCACCTTGAGTGAGTTCAGCCACAACTTGTCATGGATGATCTGTGGTTAATGAAAAGCGGGTTTGATTCCTCCCCAGAGAAAAATGACAGTACAAGCACAAGGGTCTTTTTGTGGAGCAATAAATAGACTGTTTATTGAAGCTTTGAGAGGAAAGACTTTGGGAGAAAGAGCAAGACATCTAAAATGATAGAAAATAATTGCAGTAACTTCATAGAATCATTGTATCTGGCTTTGAAAGTAAATCCCCTAAGATTGTCTTGGGATTTATATTGCAACAGGAAATCATTAGCCTATGCCAACATGATACTTCATTGACATCTTCGAAGTACACCCTTCCTGAAACGTTTTCCATTTTAAAGCAAGATTATGAGTTTCAGCTATACCAAAATCATATCATTCTCATTTTATGTTCCTTTCTGTAAGACATGATTTTAACTACTTACAAAAACCTTGTATTGAATTACTTCTGAGGTCTAAGTGTTCCTTGAAGCAGAACTTACAGAAGATGTGGGTGAGATCAACAGAAGAGACTTACTTCATAAGACTTATATTTTGCTGTCATGTCAAAGCACAGTTTGTAAAGAAAAGATATCTTTTATTGGACAAAATGAGATACCTGGGTATATATAGTTTAGTAAATCCAGCTATCTTGCCACTTAATTTACTTTAATAAAAATAACAAAACTTACTTTCCTTAGTGTTAGAACTATACACTGTGTTTTATACAGCATGACTCTTGCGTAGTCTTATATGGGAATTTTTCTTTAGGAGCTCCTTGCACTGATGCAGATTTTTGAATACAAAAGCTCAAGATACGTATCAAGCTTTTGTATTTTCTTTTGGTATAGGCTATATGTGTGGGCTCAGAAAGTATGCAGATAATGTATCCTGCAATCTTCGACCAGCTGTTGGCCTTTGTAGAGTTTTCCTGCAAGCCTCCACAGTATGGACAGCTGGAAACAAAGCATATCGCAAATGCAAAGTATAATCAGGTAATCAATTAGAAAACTTGCTTGTTTCACTTGGCTGGTGAACCCAATTCAGCTTCAGACATAGGTTGTTTAGCAAGATGCATTTATTCCATCTGTAAAAACTTTTCTGTGCATGTTGTATAATAAGTTAATTTATTAGGGGTTTTTTACGTGCTTTTGTTATCTTCATTTGCTCCCTTTGAATTCTACTTTGCTTTTGTATTTTGTGTTCCTCCATGTAGGAAGGGTCTTGCCTGGACACCAGACATAGTGAATGTGTCTGAATTTGTCCAGTGAATTAGTCTAAAATAACATGTCCTACATGTGGTACCCATTTTAATAGAAGACACGATAATTTTGAATGGAGAAAATTCCCTCAAGCTGCAAATTTTTGAATTGCACATGCTGTAAAGAAATGGGACATGTTCAATAACTCTCTTTATCTGTGTACTCTGCTGTTCACTAAGCATGAGCATCTGATTCAGTGTAATCGAAAAGGTAACTATTATGTATGTATTAATTTTTCTTATTCTATTTGTCCTGCAACACAATGGAATCACACTAGATACAACTATTTGCACCGGTGAGTTAAATTTCCTTAAAGATTGTCCTAATGTAGTTGTCTTGCCTAGACTGCAACATTTCTCCTACTTAAACGTACTTTACTTCAATGTAGAGTACATTTTCATAGTCAGACTACATTGTATTTGCAGTTTTGTTGCTTGGACCATATTCTTAGCAAACCTTGCATGCATTAAACTGAGAGTTCAATGCAAAACATACATTTTCTGTTCCTTAATTATTATGTTTTCACATATTAATAGTTCAGTAAGTTACTAATTTCTTTTCCTAGGCGGAATGGGTAGCATTGAATTACGTACCATTTGCTGAGAGATCGTTGGAAGTCGTTGTGGACTTATACCAAAAAACAGCTTGCCATAAAGCTGTGGTAACAGAGAAAGTTCTTCAGAACATAATTAAGGTAAAAGTTTGTCCTGCATATGCTCTCCATTTAATGAGCTTATATTGAAAATCATGAGTTTTATTTTGAGCTAGTGTTGATAAACACTTTCTGGAAAGCTTAAAGTTTTAGTAAACAAGTTGATATTTTATGAAGATGAGCAGCAGGTAGTAATTTCTTTTGAAGCTGCAAGGTTATTGATTAGGCTTCATGTATTGTTCTTTGGGTGGATAATGCCAGCATCAGTATTTCAATGTTAAGATAAAAATTAACAAATGTGTTGGGCCACAAAATATTAATCTTTGAAAGTATTATGCACCTGAATCTGATAAGCAGGCCTCTTTGTAAATATGGCATTGAAGGCCAAAGACCAATTTCTGTAGACTGGCATACATACTTTGGGGATGTGTGCTCTAGCTATTACTTTTGATTTGCTTTTAATGACTTTGTGTGTCATTGATGTAGCTATGAAATGTTACAGGTGCACAAATGTGCCTTTAATGTGAAATTGCCAAACTCCCAACTTTTTTTGACCTTGTTTCCATTTTAGCAAATAAGTTTGGTAAATAATAGAAGTAGTGGTAAATGCCTGGAAAAAAAATGTATGTGACCTAGATTTGTTTGTAATGACTTCGCTGACATCAGGTTGTTCCTGTACAGAAATTTAGAAACCTGAATGTGTTTAAAATAGTTATGTGGTATTATTTGGAATCTGTTATGAATTAAATATTTTTATTTCAAAGTTAATGCAGTTGTTTTCCACTTCTGTTTTAATGGGATAGGTGAAACTGATATAAACACCACTTTTCTTTAACGTTCACAGTTGATAATGATGTGATCTATTGCAGTAGATGAAAATGTTTTAAGAATTATTTTTCATGTCCCTAAAGCCCATGTTGATATTGGAATTAGATTTGAGCCCTATGAACAATAGCAGCAGAAGAAAATATTCTGTTTACCTCCAGGGTTAGATCCTAGCTCTCATAATTTTTGGCAATAGGGAGTTAATTACAACTGACTCACACTTGAGAGCAAGAGTGAGTCTTTCCTCTTTTCACCCTTTGCTTTCCTCAAATCAGAAACTTCACTAAAAGCATTGGGGGCCTATGCGACATACCCAAGTTTAGTCACTATGTATTTGAAATGTAAATTAAGTAGTTAGTTTTCCAAGATAACTTGGTATCAGGTTCTAGTTAATTTGACTAACAATGCTGACAGGAATACATCTCGTGTAAATAGCACATATGCTTAATGTTTTAAAACTCATTAATGACTTTCTTTTATGGATACTGAAGCTGTCTTTCTATCTAAAAGACTTAGTTTGCTGTGTTTTCATCTGCTATACATTTGAGTTGTATTGCAGCCTTTTTCTTAGAATTTCACTAACTCTTTTTGCTTTTAATCTTTGTGTGGTTTAACAGTCAGCAGTGACCAGGTGTCTTGCAGTGGTTACGTATACAGTTCAATTTTTGCATATTAGGAAAAGTTTAAATTTATGAGGTTTGTTTTTTTTACTGTGGAAGCACTTGTGATAGCTTTCTAGGAACAGGACTAAACTCTTCAGAATACACTGATCATAATGAACTGCCTGCAATCTGTTAGGTGTTAGGAAAGCCCATTTGTCAGGCTTAGCAGAAGTGGTGGATGGCAATAGAGGAAAAGAAAATTAATATGTAATTTCGTAGTGTAGTTGGTAACGGATCAACTCTGACTTCTAACCTTGTACTTGGCAACAGACCTGTGCTTTAGCCAGCTGGTATATGGTAAATCATCTTTATAATTATTTTTTTAAAAGAACATCTCATATACCAGCAGGGATGTGTACTATCATCTATGACAGTGTCTGCCAAGATCTTCTGCAGAAACCTGTGGTATTCTTAGATTTGTCTGAGGAACTATAAATTTTGTTTTAACTTTCATTTTGCAGACACTAAGAATACCTCTTAGTCTGAAATATTCTTGTCCTTCTGAAAGCACATGGAAGCTAGCTGTTTCCTCTCTTCTCAAAGTTCTTTCTATCGGACTACCTGTTGCAAGGCAGCACGCATCTTCTGGAAAATTTGACAGTATGTGGCCAGAGCTAGCAAATACTTTTGAAGACTTTTTATTCACCAAAAGGTAAACACAATTTCCCTTTTTTTTTTCTTAATTTTTTATTTAATACTGAAAAATACTTGTAAGTAAATTGTTCAGTAAATATGTCAGTAGAGTTCAGTAAAAATAGCTTTATCTTTAGAGATATGTGATATCTGAAAATTATTTTAATGAATGAAGAAAAAAAGGTAACCAGACTGTCTACTTCAAAAAAGTATACTTTTTAGAAAGTAGTAGAAAAATCTTCATTCAAAATGTGAAATGTCAGAGCAAGAAGGAGCTCAATGGACCTCTGAATACAAGGCAAAACCTTTCTGTTTAGGCCAAGGAATTTGTATGGACTCCCAAGGACGTTTACTGTAGATTTTATAAAGAGTTACTGATGTGTGCTCAATTTGTTCCTTTTTTCACTTTGAACAGAATTGCAACAATAACTTTTTTTAGTTAAGGTGAACACCTTTAACTATATGTATTTCTCTTGAGTTCCATCTTGAAATACTCCACTTACAATGAATTTTGGAAAATTATTTCTTATGTTGCAGTTCACTGAGAAGCCCGTAGTTATCTTGCATTTGTTTCTACCCAAGATAAATTGACTGCACCTTCATAATTAACCACGCTTTATTTATAATACTTTCTGAAAAGTGTAGCTAAATAGTCAGATTTATAACTAGGCAGACAGGCAGATGTATAAGTACATGCATAATCTCTCAAGAATGGAACACTATAGATGTGGGCAGGTTGAGAAAGTCCAGAAGTGAAAAATAATAACAATAAGAGACTTAGACAATCTGATCTATTAGTTTGTTCAACCAAAAGAATATATCATTAGGAAGACATGATAGGTCTTCAGAATATGGTAGAAGATTGCTCCAGAGAAGAATTTTTATTGTCCCCTGAGAATGGGTAAAAATGGATTTCAGTACAGCAAGATTATCTAGGCTAGACATTAAGGAAAGCTTTTACTGTAAGGAAGGTAAGGTATTGTAGAAGACTGCTTAGGAGTGGTATGGAATTTCCATCTTCTGTGAACATCTGTGGGTAAGCATCTTTTAGGAGTAGTTTAAGTATATCTAATAGTGTCTCGGATTAAAGGACAATGTGGAATATGAAAAATTTAATTCCCTGATTTTCTGTGTGTATGCTGATTTCAGTAACAGTCTTTCTTTTTAATAGAAAACAGTAGGGTTCTTCTGTACCTAACACTAATATGCTGTGTGTTTGTGTGTGTCTAGTTTTCAAACACACAAAAATCAGCAACCAAACACAGCTGTATTTACTAATGATGAATAAGTAGCAGCTTGCCCAAAACAGACAAAAAATAAATACCAATGAAACTTAATTTTAAAGACACATCTGTTAGTGAAAATGTTTTTAATAATGAATGGGTTTGGAATTTCATCAGTAGGGTTACATGACAATTGAATGAAAAACCTTTCCTTTGTTTTTGCATTTACTTCAAAGAAATATTATTAAATAGGAGGTCCTTAAAATAGAAAAGCTCATCAAGACTACATAAAAGACACTTTAATCTAAGTTTTTGTTTTGATGCTTCACTGTTTCTTTAATTGAAAATAATCTTTGCAGTATCTTGTCTGGGTTTGTTTTCAGCTGTGGTTAGTAGTCCTGCTGCCATTCTGAAAGAGGCAGTCCAGATCAGTTAACAACCCATAATCAATATCATTGTTGGGTTTACAAAATTAAAATGAAGGTTTTTCAGCTGATTGTAGAAGAATGTATGTTGACTTAGAAGTTACTTTGGGAATACATAGTACTATTTGCTGTAAATGAATTATTCCTAAATATCTGCAAAACAAATGAAACATATCCATTTTGCATGTTTTTAGCTGACCCAGGCTGGCACTGCTACAGTTTTTGGGTATTAATCATTCATAAATCCAAGGAAGATTATCACAGATCTTCAATGTAATTCAAGATAATCCACTGTCATCTGCATGACCTTTTTGGCCATATATGTTGTCTGTTTTTCTTAATTTACAGTGACTGATTTATACTTTTCTTGAAAGTTGTCCAGCCATAGAAATTCCATCTTAACATGTTGCTTACTAGAAACAATCACTGTTGGCGTTAATTCTAATAGCTTTTGCCAGCTGTCATACATGGCTGAATATTCTCTGGAGGTAAAGGAAAAATAGTACTTCTGTGAATATTTATGATGCCCTAAAACTTGTCTGTGTTCACTTAAGTCTGGTTTTGCCTCTTCAGAGACAAAAGTGTATTCTATATGTATAAAATGTGGTTTGGAGATCAGCGTTTTCATCAGAATTAAAGATGTTTTTGGAAAAGTTATACGAAACTTTTCTGTTCTCTCACTTAGAAGCTTTAAGGTTCAAAAGAATTTAAAATATTAAAAATAGGCTGGTGGTTTATAGAACCATATGGCTACAGCAGGATAATTTGGCCTGTTAATTAATGGCCGTTATCATTACTGTTTCCCAGCTTGTTAGGAGTAGATGATTTTTGCTTATATGTTGTGGCTATTGAACATCTGGTTTGGGGTTGGGTTTTTCTTTGCCCCCCGCAATGTCCACCTTTTTCTAAATAGCAGTGTGTCTTACCAAGTGCATGGTTCTCCTACTTACAGTTAGAGCCCTATCCCTTGGTAGCTTTAGGATAGATAGCCTTTCTGTTCTGTCAGCCTGAGCCTTGTGGTCCTAGAAAAAGTTAAAGCTAAGAAGGGAGTACATCTGCCTCATGTCAGTAGTCAGGACAATTAGTAATAGCAGTCATTTCTCCTTTTCTTCATCCTCTTCCTCCTCCTCCCCCTCACAATGCTCCTGAAGCGTGCCTCTCTCACTGTGATGCAAGGAGGGCTCTAGAGATAGCTGTGGAAGTTCCCCACGTTGAGGTAATTCTCTTCTGATTTCCTTTGGTTAAGTCCTTTGCACTTCTGTGCAAGATGCTGTGAAACTAGCCTTGGCAAATAGGGCAACCTGTCCCTTTTGTGTTAAAATTTTCTAAATTGTGGCTTTTCATGGATTGCAATTGCAGTATAGTCAGTCTCTTACATTTGTAGTTGTTCCGTTTCTAAGTAAATTGAATTCAGAATTTTTAAATTTACTGTGTTCTTTTGATTTTTTTTTTTTCTTTGTTATAGTTCTGATAGAAAATACATGTTAATCATAGTGGTGTCTTATTCCAGAGTAATTTGGGAGAACCTATTCACTGTTTTGAAAATAACAGCTAAAATTTATTGCTGAGTTGAGGTGCATGTCAACCTTCAGATTATAGGAGAAGGCAATGGGAATGCGCTTTCCTTTCCAACTGTCCATGTTGGTCCTTTGTTTTAGGCCAGCTAGGTGATAGAAAAACTGGTTTTCAGTGTGTTCCCTGATGTATTTATATTAACAATGAGTTGTGTTTTTTTAAAACTTTTGGTAATACATGGATTTTTGTCCGCATCGCCAAAATCAATTAACCAAGCCACAGATGAGAAGATGAGAGCACCCTGTGCTCTTAGTTAGATTAGTGACTTGTAAACTTGACTTGGTTTTAGTGACCCTGCTTGACCATAACTGTGGCTTACTGTGACTGCAAGTCAGTCACCCCTGGTGGCTTTCCAACTTGCAAATAGGCCATGCAGGACAGGGGGTTTATTAAGTCAGATGTAGAAGTGTACAAATCTGGCTACGCTGCTGAAGACCAGTATGGAGTGAAAATGTTCTGGAGCGCAAAGAATTTGAAAGATGCAATTCAGAGACACCCCAAGAGGCTATTGGTGAGACAGAGTAACAGCATTACTGCATTATCTGGATTTTTACCATTATCCAACATGTCATCCCTTGTGGCAGGAATACAGTTGGATGTATTCAGTTAGACCTGAATACAGTTAGAACTGAAAATTGACTTTCCTATGCTGGCATTCTGTAATTTTTTCTTAAGTTCTCTGCTTTAAGCAAACTGAAATGTTTTGTCACAAAGACACTTACTTTTCTTCCTTACTCCTGTATACCTTTTTGTAATCCACACTTTCCACTATTTAATGTTCTACATGTTCCGTGCTATCGTCTGTCCAGGCTTCATGCAAGCTAGGTAAATATCTTCTTTTTGTACCTGCTCTTCAAACCTTTATTCTTCAAAGCTGACTGCTTAGAAGAATTTAGAACCACTGCTGGGGTGGTTCTAAATATGAAACATCTGCATCTCTGTAAAACTTGCTAATGTCTTTCTGCAGTCAGTCCTCCTAGCAACACTGCATAACAGATTTGGCTAGTTTTTCCCTTTAGCTTTGTTCATTAAAATAGCCCAGTGCATACTGTCTCATTTTTGTATGCGTATTCTCCAAGACTCTACCTGGCTGAGGATAGAGTAGAAAGATAAAACTCTTTCTATTTCACTGATGTTCTAAATTTTTAATCAACATTTTAAACATTTTTATAGTCTAACTTACAATTCTTCTAATCATCGTGGTCTTAGAAATCGCACGGGTTGATAGCCTAATATTGCTTCCACCAGTGAAACTGAGTTGGCGTTGGTTAGGCAAGAGGTCACTGTGGTTAGAACCCTTAAATTAAAGCTCTGTGAATCTCTGTGTTTAAAATAGTGAACCTCCTCTGCATGGTCTTGCCTCTGTCTTTTAGGCAGAAACAGGATTTCAAGCCAGCTATGGGGCTGAATGAGAGGAGATGCTCATTGATGTTTAAAAAGTACAAAGCACAGCAGAAATGGTCTCTGCAGCTTTGTACATCAAGAAATTTCAAATATAGCCAAAAGAGCCCAGGTAAATGAAAAAGGAAAGTGTTACTGTCATAGAGAATTAACAATTTCCAACCAATAGGTTTCAGCTTTTTTTTTTCTTCTTTTTTTGTTAAAGCAAGTTACAGCTCGGGAGGCTCAATAGTCTTGATTTTTATTATGAATCAAAATGACATTTAAAAATTAATACATTTCATGTAACTTAGTTTACACAAAGTTGTCTTCTAGTAAGAGGCTGCTCTGTTTATTATTTCATATCATTCTTCTTTCCCAGAGGCTTTCATGGAAGCATGTCAAGCCGTTACATAAAATAAAATTCAACAAACGTGTGTGTATATATAATTTACTAGAGCAGAAGTTTGTGCTCACATGAGGGAATTAAATCAATACTCTCCAAAAAGATGCTTCAGAGCAGCGTGCTGCTGTGCACAGCAGGATTCTGGGTAGCTGTTAGCTCTTTGTTATTAGGCTCTAAAGCCCTCCCTAGACAGTGGGCAGCGGCTGGGAGCTCTGTACCTAGGACAGCCTGCACATAGCTACAGTCTGCATCGCACTGCCTCTTATCTTCCCCGGCTTTTGACCCTTCTGGTACAGTTTGGCTGTACTGCATCAGACCAGCAAAGCTTTTGGCCCCTAGATAGATGTTTCATATAGACACTTAAAAAAATCTATTTACTTGGGAGTAATGTGCTACATGAACAAGTATGTAGCATAATCTGTAGCATATATGGCAGATCAGATATGGATGACTGGACAGAAAGGTCTTAACACCTCTTTAAAGTAAACCTCAGCTCAGAAAGTCAGTCAGTCGTAAATTAGGAAGTGTTAGAATGAAAGCTTCCCATCTATTTCAACATGACCTGCATTTGTATGCATCATAATAGTTTACATTACTATTTAAATGTTTGGCATAGTTAACTTCTTTATGTGCTACCAAAGGTACTGACTGAACAGCTACTTAATATTTTATTTTATTCTTTGTTTTCAATATATAACTCCAAACTTCCTGACTGCTTAACACACAAACCAAGAATAAATACAGTATTTCATATTTTCTTCTTTGGGTTTTTTCTAGTCATACATGTAACACTTGAGTGTTTCACGGACAGGGGTGAAGTTATCTTCATAAAATCCCTTTGAGGAAGGGAGATATATTTATTTTTCAAGCACGAACATTGGTACATACTGTCATAACTGTCAAAACTGAAAATTAGCTGTAGGTGTGCAGACTGAACTTTGGCTGTCTCAGGCTAAGCACCCAGAAGATGGGGGCGGAAAAAAGCCTATCTTGGAAAAAAGCCTGTCTTATTTGACTTGGTCAGCATCATACAGGAGCACTGGGGAAAGAAACCCAACTGTTAGCTAAACTAACCAGGTCTGAACGAGATTTAGAAGCCTCTAAAGTTCTTAAACCTTTCATTAAAATTGGCAGTGGGTTGGAGAAGACAGGCCCAGATGAGTACCCTTATGAGACAAGGCTGGCACAGGTCCACAATCATATATTTGGCAGCTGCCTTGCCAGTGAGCACGTGCTTAGCTCTGCACTACCCACCACATGTCTGTTGTTTCCTGGGGAGGGACATGGGCTGGAGGAAAAGCTGGGGGCTGGGGAGGGAGTTTGGGAATAGGCCAGAGGATGCCAGTCTGCTTGTCACTACAATGCTGCACTGATTCCTCTGCTTACAGAACAGCTTGGTTCCTTGTTCAGTCCAGAGCTCTGTTTTCCTTGCATCTGCCTATTCCACCATAAATTAGGCGGGGAATGTTGTGGCAGATTGAATCTATCATTTTCCTTCCTTCTCAGCAGTGACCGTTCTGTGTAGTTAATCAGATGGTTTCTCTGGAGGAAAAAAAAAAAAGCATCATCTAATTTAAGATGCATCACACACAACAGCAGCAAGTCGAAGTACCACAGGCAATCTTAATTCCAATATTTCTAACTATTCCTTTCAAATGGTCAAATTTCCAAACTGTTCCTCAGCTGGAAGATGTTATATAGTTATTTTAAAAAGACAAAAAGTAAAACTATGGGAAAAGGAGAGAATGCAATATATGAAATTATACGGACCTTTTATAGCGCCTTGTCTCTGATTTTTGTTGTTAATGCTACTGGTTATTCCATTAGCTCTAGTAACATGTTACCTTTAGTGCAAATCAGACACTATGGAGAAACTGAACCTGCAATCCAGTGAGTTTTGCAACTGTCTTTAAATTTCAGAGAGACGTAGGCATGAGGATTCTGACTTCTGCTCTATGTCAGAAAAACGAGAACAGCATAACTTAAGTCAGAACAGACATATATCTAGACCTGTCTGCTGTTTCTGCTGGATTAGTGGGATACCTAAGGAAAAGCACAAGGTGACCACACAGTGATATTTTCATGATATGCTCCTTCAGCTTCCCGATTTATGTAGCTCAGAAAGTTCTTGTACCACAGGTTGTCATTCACTCGTAATTGATTTTTCTTCTAATAATTTTGCCAACTGTATGTTTAATCTGTGTAGATTTTAGCAGGCAATCCTATGATTATGGGATTATAAGCAAGGTATTTCAGAGTTTAACTATTGTGTGAAGGACCTTCTTTGATTCCGTGCCCCCTCCTCAAGGAGCTGTAGAAGCAGATCTGTAGAGCAAAACAGTTCATGATAAGGAGCCATCGCCCGCAGAATGCTCACTTCGGGTGTTTTATTTCAGAGTAGCTCTAGTCTGGCTTCTCGTCACGCAAGCATCTATGAGAGCTTGGAGTACGTTTTTTGGTTTAGTTTCATCGAAAATAAATCCAGTTCTATGCACTCCATGACCAGACATGAACCAAGGTTTATAAACGGGTATGTCTAAAAGTTTAACTCGAAAAGCCCATGTCTGATCCAAACTAAAACACTGACATAGGCACATCAGCTGAAGTAGTTGATTGCTGTCTAAGTAGGAGGCCTTTACTCTTTCTGTCCTGCTGAGGAACTTGGCCCAATAACTTAGCAGAAGCATAATCCAGCAAAGGAAAGAAATTTGAATTTACTGAAAGAGTAGTCCAGTAAGTACAAGGAAGGACTCAATAAATGAGATAAAACTCCACAGGAGAAAACTGCATGACTGGTGGTTGGCATAAAACATCTAATCAAATGGTACAAGATTTCCAAATTTACAAGCAGGTAAGGTAGGATCTGATAAAGTTTTGGGTAAATTGGGTAATTTTCATGGTTGAATCACTTTGGATATTTCATCTGTAAATACATTGTTATATACAATGGAAGAACTGCAGAAAGTTCTGAATTTCTTCAGAATTACTGTTTGTAAAATGGGTTTGTCTGTTCATAAAATTAATTAAGAATGAGAACAAATATATCATTTCAGTTATCAAGGAAAAAGACAAAGTAATGTCCCATTAATGAAAAACGTGTTTCACTTAAGAAAATGTAAAATTAAAATTAAGTTTTTTATAGATGTACTGCTGAAAATCAATATACAAGATATATCTTATCTTGCATAGTGAGAGAAAAAGTAAAATGTAATAAACTGTGATCCCCTGATGATACCTTCACAGACTCATGTGAACAGATACTGTAACTTTTGCACATGTAAGACGAGAGATTACTTTGAGATGCATATGAGAAGTGGTGTTGGTGATGCAAGTCCTTAATCAGGTCCATCAGTTGTAACTCTTCAATTTTAGTGTTTTACTACTTTTTTCCTTTAAATCACTTTTATCATCATTATTTGTAAGATTTTATTCTAAACTGTTAATTATTACCATATAATAGTACCAACTTGATGCATGTAATAACTTTAAATGTAATGCATTTTCCCATATTTATCTCCTTACACGTGTTGTGAATTTAAAAGTATAACGTAGTATGTTCATTTTTAGTACACCTCCTGATAATCTCTCAATTCAAGAATTTCAGAAGAATGAGAGTATTGATGTTGAGGTAAGGAGACTAAAACAAATATACTGTCGAACAAAACGAGATAGTGACATTCACAGATTGCATTTGGTCCTGAAATAATTTGTTGAAAGGTTACCCATTCATTATTTTTTCTGTGATACTGTTTTCCTTTTTGAAAACAAGACAGGAAATTCATAGGCTCAGTATTCGGCTGCTTTGGAGTTATGCAAAAAGTAGGAAGCGGCATGCCAAAAACTGCTTCTTGTCCACTCAAGTTCAAAACAGTGTAAAGTGGCTAAACCAGAATCTGTTTCTGCCTCTAACCCATTACCTGATTCTTCCTTATTATGTTATTGCCAAGCAATTACACAGGTAATTGTAAACCACAGAGGAAGCTGACAATTAAACCTAAAGTGAGTGCTTTCTGTGTTGAGGGGGAGCATTCATTCAGCAATGACCTTATTGCCCTCTAGATGTGTTCTCAATACTGGAAAGCTTGTGCATAAATGAAGAAATGATGTCTTTTTGTGCAGTACAGAGACCGCTGTAATTGTAAAAGCGATCATGTTTGGTTGGATAAGGCCAAAGAAAATTAAGAGATGATGATACTTGGAATGAAGAGGGACTGGTCCCCTTTTACTCCAGGACAAAGGGATGTGGCAGACTGGGGATGAGGGGTACAAAGGAGAAGAGTTGCAGAGAAGACATAGCAATACCTGTGGGTTTGATTGCCTGTCATCTCTCCAGAGTGGCAGCTGGGACACAAAGATGTCTGGATGAAAAGCGGGAGCGGTTCTGTCTGCAGTGAGCAGAACTCTGAGATCTAATGCACTAACTTATGGAGATCTAAACCCACTCTGTTCCTGAATGAGAGCATCAAGACCAAGGACAGAAAGCATTTCACTTAATGTGCATTTTGCCTTAAGCTCGTTTAGATAATTAACTCACTTGTTCTGCTTTTCAGATGTCACATTGTAAGCATGTGCTATATATGTTAATGTCATAGTGAGGATATTGAATTGGGTGGAGGGAGAGGGAGATTCCTAATCTTAGATCTTCTCTTTTCAAAACCATAAATTCAATTTGAAGAACATACTTCAAATGTCAGTGGAAATCTGAGTGATAACCGCTTTAGAAGCTTTGACAAAAGTGTGGTGGGGGGTGTGTGTATTATTTCGGGTTTAATGTTACATGCAAGACCACAATTCTGGACATATCTGCAAATTTTAAAAGCTAGCACTGGAAGATTTTGTCAAGTTTCATTAGGCATGTCTCTTGTTTAATGTTTCTGTCGTCTTCATACTAGAATTACAACTTTAATATTCAGAAAACCAATATAAATACATTTAATTTATTTTAGGTGGTGCAGCTTATCAGCACAGAGATACTGCCATATGCTAATTTTATTCCTAAGGAATTTGTTGGTCAAATAATGACTATGCTCAATAAAGGCTCAATACATTCTCAGTCATCCTCCTTTACAGGTATGGTACCTGAATGACAAAAGATATGGTGTTTAAATCTACTAGAAAGTATTGAAAATGTTGAAAGTACTTATTCTGATAAAAACTTGAAGTTCCATGGCATGTATTCAGTATAGACTGTTTGATATCCGGCTTGTTTTTATGAACTATATTTTATTTCATGGAACTTGCCAAGCATTCCTTGCAATTTTTAAAAAATTATTTCCTTACTTCTTGGTCAATATCATATATAATATTGTACTTATGTTACTTCATACTTTCTACATAGTCTGTTTTGCATTGTGCCAGCTGAAGTAGTTCTAACAATAATTTCAGGCAATTGTAAGACAGACATAATATCCTGTTCTTAAAAATGCAGTTACCTTAATGTAACTACATGGTGTACCTAACCAGATACCTTCTCTGCCTTTAAGAAAAAACACTTATAGTTTTTTGGGAAAGATGAAAAAAATGGACATAAGCCATTACAGAGAAAAATATTTGGATTGTACAGTACCAAATATTAGTACTTATGATGCGGAACTGGGGTTGCTGGGGCTTTTTAATTGATTTTGTATATTTTATTATTAAAGGAATGTCAAGTAGGTGACATGTTACTGAATGTGTTGCATATTTTATCTTTTATTTTTGGAACTATCGTGATTGTTGCACAGTCACCTTTTCTTAGAATGTATTCTTAATATTTGTTCTTATCACTGTTAATCTTTTTTAATACTAGAGGAGCAATAACCTTTTTGCAAATTATAATAAACTGATTGAAATGCAACATTTACTGTATTGGCGTGCACCCTGCACAATTAAATACGACATTTTACTTTGACAGAAGCCGAAATAGATATTCGAATGAGAGAGGAGTTTTCTAAGGTGTGTTTTGAAACATTGCTCCAGTTTTCATTCAGTAATAAAGTCACAACTCCTCAGGAAGGCTACATCTCTAGAATGGCACTTTCTGTGCTCTTGAAAAGGTCACAGGATGTATTGCATCGCTACATAGAAGATGAGAGATTGAGTGGCAAATGTCCTCTTCCACGGTAGGTGCATCGTCTTTAGGAAATGAAAGGTATTACTAGTACTTTGAGAAGAAGGTTGCATTCACAATATCCTTCAATGATTAAAAAAATAGTGTGTGGAGGGGGGTGAAATTTAAAGCCAGGGAAATGTTTGTGGGGAAGACGTTTCAAAGAAAATGTTGATACTAATTTTTTGTTGAAAAAGCTTTAAATAATAATGGTTGTATTCAGTGCTGTTACATAGACAATAGGAATATGACTTAGTAACTATCATTTTCAGTTACTGAAACAAGGTTTCTGATATCTATAACATAATACTTCTGAAATCTGGTTTCCCTTTATTCCCAGTAGAGCTATGTATAGTTTCTAAATTGAGAGGTGGAGTCTCCTCAAAAATAAGATAAAATATCCAAACAGTAACATTGTGAATCATTACTTAAGTAATTGTTCTTGAAACAGAAAAATGGACCGAAGTACCAGGAAATTCTTTAAAATGGGAACTTATTTAAATTTCACTTAACTTTTGAAGGTTTTGATCATGAATGATGAAATTGATTATTTTTGTGTTACAGTTAATCATGTACATGAATATTTTCAGGTTGATATGTGTATGCTGTTACTGTTTCCAGTATCAAATTTAAAGCTATCTTAGCTGAGACAACGATGATGGTGGGAAAGTTAAAGACAAATGATAACCTTAATCTCTAAATATCCTTTTTTTGGTAGGCTTCATTGCAGCTTTTTCCATTATGTGGTTTATTAATGTTGTGTAAGCTTCACAGAAAACTTAACATTCTTGAGACAAAAATGAGTAGTTGACTGTGCATTTTTCCCTTTGTAGGCAACAAGTAACAGAAATCATCTTTGTTTTAAAAGCTGTCAGTACTCTCATAGATTCACTTAAAAAAACTCAACCTGAAAATGGTAAGTTATTGTTAAACAACATGGTTCTAAACAAGATAAGCTTATGTCTGCCACAAAGACATATTTATTCTTTCCTGCAGTAATTTTCACACAAATTTGAAATAAAAGTGTGATCTGTAAGATGCAGTATTTTGTAATTCTGTGTATATGTAGGTGGCAGGTAGACCAAAAAAAAAAACAACCCACAAAGTTTTTCCAGTATACCTAAAAGTATAAGGTCCCAAGATATGTTTAATAAAATAGAAAACTTCAATTTATGGTGTCTTTTATTAGATAGAGCTTGGTGTCTTCTAAAAACAAACAAATAAAAACCCTTCCAGAAAGTGTTAATAGAGTTCTGAAATATATGTAGTCTTGCTAGATCTTTTTTTCTTCTCATGATACCTTTATAGGTTGCTGTGGATCACATTCACATAGGTTCACTCTGCAGTTAAAGGGGCGTACAAGTTAAACGCATGGGTAGGCTGTTAGATACTTAGTGGAGTCTTGCTTTCCCTCTCTTCCTGCTCTAGTACCTCCTGTCCCCTGCATTGAGAAAGATGTCTTAGCTCACTGATGCCCAAGTAAATGGTTGACAGATGTATATGAAGGGCTGAATTAAATGAAGACCTTAACTTCACGTATCATCATGTGTCCTGTTCCTCCTGTAAGCTGCACCTACTGTATGCGTAAAGAGTTCCCACCAGAAAACTTAGGAGTCTTAGTTAAACCAGCTGTATTGGACTCTGAAACTCTGACTGAATTGCATATACAACACTTCCCTCTACCTCCCTGCTTTTGATATTATGAGGAACAGAAGAGAACTTTTCAGTCCTGAAACAAACAAAGAAACCCGCCTCTCCAGAAAAGCACAGGCAGGTGGTTTCCTGAAAGAGGCAGTGCCTCACTTGCAGCATCACTGAGCAGCCAGGTTTATGATAATGTGGTTTCCAAGGCTGATGGCAAAAGGCTGAGGGCAGAACTATGCCAGGACACATAAAGCCTTTTGGCGAACCCTGAAGGCAACTGCAGTGCTACTTTGGTGGGCCTTTCTGTTAGAGGGGTAGAGTAGCCAACTCAGCTGGACTGTTCCCCACATCCCTCTTCCTGCAATGAGAGAAATTCTTCACCTGGTCCGTATGTGGCAGTGATTGCCAAACCTCCTGCATGCTTTCTTATGAAGAGAACCAGTGGACAAAGTAGAGAATCACTTTACTCCCACTTCTTCTAGCTTTTAATAATTTTATTTCTTTAAGAAAATTATTCATGTCTGAAATCAGCAGTTTGTTCTCTTTTGAAAACAGAGCTAAAACAGAGATAAGCAAGGAAGTGACGTAATAAATAAGATTGATGCTGCAGTGTTTAATTTCACTTGTTGGACTAGCAAACCTTACCATGGATATTTTTGCGTCTTGGTCCAGTGTTTCTCCCTCTGCTTTCTATAGCTCTTGTAATCTGGAATGATTTGAAATTAATAGAAGGCCTCATTGCTGACAAGTTTCCAAAAGTGAAATGTGTGTCCAATTCAATTTTCCATCAATAGCTTAGAAAAGTAGGCAGAAAATGTATGTGGATTGCAGATTTAATAAAAGTATTATCTTCAGTTTGTCAGTTCTTCATCCAGAAAACACAGTGAATGACTCATATGTAGAAACACAGGTGTGTGGTGCCATTTTATGGATATCCCATCTGGCTTCCAGCTGCTGCTGCAAAAAAAAAGAGTATGGCTCTCCTGCTAAAATCCTACATCATATCTGAGAGCCCTGTACAGATGTCGTAGTGTCTGTATAGCACTAGGTACCTATGTTTAGGCACCCAAATGTGCCCTTATTTTTACAGGTATTGAAAAAAATCCATTGTAAGAATTTGGACAGTAGTAAGTGATTCAGTCTGTTCTTTTCTTCATTGCAGTTGATGCTAACACATGGGCACAAGTTATTGCCCTGTACCCGACTTTAGTAGAATGTATCACCTGCTCATCCTCGGAAGTGTGCTCTGCTCTGAAAGAGGCACTGGTTCCCTTTAAGGACTTCATGCACCCACCAGCATCCAAGGTACAGAATGGAGAGTCTTGACCCCATAAAACCTTTTTTTTTATTCTTGAAGGAAAAAAAGTATCCAAAAATGTTTGTTCCCGGGTGAAGTTTCTCTGAGGAAATCTCTTGTGACTAGTACTTTGGCAACCAGTGCTGACTGCCTTTTAACTGTACTAACAAGAGCTCAGTAATTCATGAATACAGGCTATATCTCAAAGGTTCCAGAGTGAGTAGCAGTGCAAACCTTTAATAAATTTAACTGAATAGTTGGAATCCTTTATAATCTAATGTACTTGCTACAGTATCTTGAAGTGGTGATTGAAAAGTGGGCTTATGTACAGCTTGTTGTGTATGTGTTAATGATGTAATTAAAAATATTTCAATTCAGTCAGATTTATTAGGCTGGTGTTTTGCACCCTTTTTTTGAAGTACAAATTGTACTAAAATTTTATGCAAGATGGTACTGTAACATTCCATATATCTGTAACCAGCCTTTGTAAACAAAGGGAACTGATATACTTGTGTGTATAATAAATGGTACAGTTCTGTATAAAATAGTTGCATTTATTGTTTAAATTCTTTTTAAAATATTGATAATGTTAAATGCTTGAAAATGTATTTATTATTAATAAGTTGGATGCTTGCCTTTTTACTTACAGTTTGCCTTCTAAATTGCCAGATATACTCATTCATATCTGATCTTGTTATTAGTTTTTGCTTAATTGAATGTATCTTCTCTGTGGCCATTGGACATCTAAGAAAGGGTCATATGACAAAAGATTGCAGCAAGCAGTCAAGAGTCTGCTGATCTCAAACTTCAGAGTAGTTGACCTGAAATAAGTTTGAATATGCAGAAATCCACTGTAGCACTTCAGCACTACCATACCTCACTTCATAATATATTTGTTTCAAGATGTTTGTTCTACTCTATCCATTTTTGTAGTTGCAGCCTTGCTTTAAAAAAAATACATATTTGAGGGTTGTTAGCCTTTTTTGACCTTCTTGGCAGGTATCACAGTCTTTGAATCATGACCCAAGAAAGGTGATTTCAAATATCTGAAATACCTGGCTGTAATATTTTGTTCAATAATTTTAAGTGCTTTGTTTTGTAATGTCTTTTCAACCCAAACAAATTGTTCTACTCTTTTAATTATAAACTGTGTCTGATATAAAATCATGAGAAGTGTATTTTTGAAGATAGCTACTCATTTAGAAGTGCAGTAAAAGTTGTCATTAAGTAACTGTGAATGTTTCACGTAATACACAATCGAAGCAAAACACTTCTAATAGTATTGTTTTTAAAGTTTGTGACTTAGCATTTAAACTCTTATTTAATTATTATTTCAATAATGTTTCACCTGTATTCACATATTTTTAACCTCTGATGTGAAAGCACAAAGGCCAAATGTAAAAAAAAAAAAAAAGACAGGTGCCTTTATCAATTTCAGAATTTCAGAGCTTACCTTTAGGTTTTTGTTCCTTAAAGTCTTTTGTAGATATTAAAAGAGATTATCATGCATAAGAAATGGTATTATATCTGTTTGCTTTACACTTTCCTGGCTAAAGGGACATTGATCGGTATACGTGAATAGATGTAAAGGTTGTAGGAGCTTCAAGCTGAAGGTGTGATGAACTGGTCAGGGTTAGAAATACCCTGTGTGAATAATGTTATGCCAGCACGGCTTTGAACAGCTTGCTGTGACCAAAGTTGCATGGAACTCAATTGTCAAGCGTGGATAGTTTTTAGAGAACACATAGTTTACATTAAGGAAACAAATGCTTCTCATTAATAGAATTTATGTCAAAATAGCTCCTTAGGAGGAGCAGTTCCAGTATACTGCAGAACTGGGTCCCACATAGAGATAACAACATTATCTGTACTCTGAAAGTGAAAACCTGGCAACTGCTCTCCTAATTAGTGGAAGATAAGTCAAGCTCTATGAGGTCATTGAAGAAACAAAGGGTAGGACAGGAAAGATGGGCATTAATTTGGTTTAGAATGTATTATCTTAACCAGAATTTCTGGAAAGAGGTGTGCAGACCAAACTGAAGGTGAGTTTGTTTCCAATTAGATTCTAATTGGTTTTTTGGTGATAACACAGATGCATTCTGTTCAATGAAGCAAATCTTCAGCTTTATCGGTTTTTTTTCAAAAGGAGGTGTATAAGTCTTTCCTGACTCCAGAACTTAGAAAATTTACCACCTATGGACATTCATCGTCAAAAGGTTTTGAAGTAAAATACCAATGAGCTAACTTGCCTTCCTTTCCTCTTAATTACAAAATTAATAATATCAGTGCTATTTGAGGCATGTTTTGGACATGCAAGCTGAGGCTGACCATAATCAAACTGCTTTCTTGTATTTAGTATAAATAGTTTGAGAACTAAAAACAAGGCTCCTTAGTTTAGAAAAGAAGTTTTTCATTGACTAGTTTTGTCTGTGAATAAGAATTATTCCCTTTACTGTGCCTTCTTGTCCAGTGCTCCATTATTTCTTCCAGCTTGAAGTATCAGTTTCTTTTTTCTATTTGTACTTTTTGCTCAATTTTCTTAGGGCTTCTTTGATGCAAACAGCATTTCTTAATATTTAAATTTCACATTTTTACATGTTCTAACAAGGTAAGTCTTGTTCCTGAAGAAATTTAACTTGATGTTACCTATTGAGTAGACGCACATCCAAGTTCTTTTCAAGTCTGTAGGGTTGCTTAGTCATGAGAAGTAAAACGTGGACATTTTCAGGATTGTGCCTGCATTGTGTCGCTGAAATCAGCTAGAAAAGGGGTACAGCTGACTGTATAGAAATATGTCAGCTGGAAGTTAGAGGAAGAGCATTAATTGCTTATTGAATGTAACCACAGTCTTCACCTTTTTTCTTCTTCTCCCCAACTTTAAAAAAGACATGGATTGGGAATCCAAAGAGAAAATATGAGTGTCTTACAGATTATTAGAAGGTTCATATCAAGATTTTTGATGACTTGGGAAAACTCCTGTGTCTCAATGCCATGACCATTGCCTTAATGTACACAAGGATTTAAGACTACATAGTAACTCTGATTAAGAAAAAGAAACAGATGCTTCAAGCAGACAACTTCTTATAAAAAGACTTATTCCTAGAAATAACTTACAGTGGCTATTTGCTTATTATCAGTGATCCTTATTTAACTGGACATCCGTTTTGTTCCCTTTTACATGTGCCTGCTTTCCCACCTGTTTTATTGGTGAACTGTGGAACGTTACCGGACATTAAGCCACATGAAATACATGGTCACTTGTAGTTATTTAAAAGAGCAAGTAGGAGTACATCTGTGAAACTTCAGTAGTTTATCATCATATTCTGCAGATAGGGTTGGCTTTTTTTTTTTCACCCAGATTGAGTTGTTTCTTTGTGCCAAATGGCAAACTTTCTTATAGCTGGCCTTTTGAACCCTTCAGGCAAGATGTTTTTAGTGAGGTTAATGCCTTCCTTTTCCTCAGCACATGGCAAACACAAGTACTAGTCATCAATGTA
Organism: Aquila spilogaster; assembly: GCA_024606505.1. NCBI lineage: Eukaryota > Metazoa > Chordata > Aves > Accipitriformes > Accipitridae > Aquila > Aquila spilogaster. The sequence goes on from JANHGO010000069.1 coordinate 48,836,962, forward strand.
TTCTACAGAAATTCATTTAGAAGTTCAGGATACTACTGTTCTTGGGGGAAAAAAAAGCTTGTTTTCTCCTCATCTTTTTCTGTACGGCTCAGTTCTGTGTCTTTCATTAGTTGTTCACCTCAAATATGCAGCGTGCTACTCATTTCCTCTGTGGGCAGGCATATTCTCCAACCTTCAGCTTGAATCCTCCTGAATAAGGTGAGGCTCTTTACATGAAAGAAGGAATTTCTGGGCACAGTTGCATTGCGAGTGGTGCACATTCTGACTGTAGGTACTGCTACATGCCTATAAGGCTGTTTAGAGTGGAGTGTGTCAGAAAGTTACAAGTAAGGCAGCTAGGGTGCAGGTTTTGTTTAAACTGGGATCCAAACTAGTGCACAGACATGGCCTACATGTGTACATGTACAGCACTTAATTTCCATCAGCAAAATATTAATTGATAGAATACTTGTATTCCCCAAGAAAAGCAAATTTTAAAAAAAGTAGTTAGTTGAACTTCTGCATAGGTGAAAAGACTTTCCTCCTGAAACATTGGCTGATAATAACTTCCAGTAACTTTTTGTGCTTTAAAAATGTGGTAAATTTTAAGGTATTGTGCAGTGTCTACAGAAGCAGCGAGTTAGCTTAATTCACATTTCATTGTATTCAGTGGAGGTTCTACTGTTTGACTTCACAAGGGGAAAAAAGATGATCAGTGCTGTCTCAAAAGACCACGGTCTACCATGTCTAATTCTTTGGAATTTCCTCAGTTGTATAGCCTCAGATTAGTATCTTAGAATATATTCCTAATTCTTGGAAGTTAATTTCAGATTATGTGATGACAATGCTAGGATAGTCCAGCTGTCTCCTTACATATAGCAGTGAGTTCTGCTGTCATCCTCTTTTCTTTTCCTGTTTGGTTGGGTTTTGGTTTTTACTTCATGATAATGCAAGAAAAAAAAGGGAATGATTTGATATTGGAATTGAGACAAAAGGATTCTTCTATAGTACCTTTATATGCCACTGTACTCACAACATTCTTCTTTCAGTGTTTTTGAAGTTTTACTTGTTCTGACAAAAGAATATAGATTTACATATATAGTTCACTTTATCTGCCCTGGGACTCATATAAACTTAGTTGAGACCTTGCTTATTGTAACAAAATGTGAACTAGCAACTCTAGTCGAGGTTCTTCTGTTTTCTTCTTCGCCCTAAAGAAATTGTAACATGCAATGTAGAATACTGTTTAGCCTTGTTCTTAATGTTGTCTATCTAGATGTAGTTATAAGGGAAGATCTGCAGAAATTCTAGTTTGTTTTTCTTGAAAATAGTATTTTGGAAATTTGCTATATGTGAAATAAACTATATAGGAATAAATCAAGTATAAGTATTAACAGTGTTTACAGTTTATAGTCATCTTCTACAATCATGTGGAATAAAAAGTAAATTCTTCGCAATTCCTATTTTGTTGAGGCATTGGGCCATAAAGTTACACTTTTGTTTATGCAAGCAGTTAAGGCTCCTGTAGCAGTTATTTATCCTGTATGACTGGCTATCTAGTGGAAGACTAAACATTTATTGGGGAAGCAGAGTGAACTGTTACTGCTTGACACCTGTGTCAGCAATGAAAAAAAAGCCCAACTGAAGCATGAACATCATCTGTCCGTTGAAAAGGATATGTGCTATTCCTTTGGTCTTTGAGACCATTTTCAGTTGTTCCAAATGTAGCACTATAAAATTCTTTGTTTCTTTGAGGTTTCTTCATTTTACTGTTCAGATCAGGAGGACTTAATGAGCTGTGAATGTAAGCAAGAATTAATTTCAACCAAATAGTTGCTAGTTTCTCCTTGATTTTTTTAAGTTAAATTTAGAGATACATGTTGCATTATTTTTTTTGTTTAGAGAGAAAGCAGTCAGTTACTGCTGAGTCATGAATATTGCTTAAGCTCTACAGAACAGTCCTATGATGAGCTTTTACCACTAAGAAGCAATCTGGTAGACATTTTATTTCCTTTTTGTCTGTCCAAAATAGTTATTGACTGGCTTAAGATGGGAATCTGTTAATGAGCATTTGTCTGATCTCTTCAAGTGACTTAACTGTAAGCACTTACTAACCTTTACTACATTATCACTTACTATTTTGCTATCTGATCTGTTACTTTAAGACACTGAGGAATAATCCCATATGCCCGTGTTCTTCTTTTCTCCCTGGATTTTCCACCCCTGTTTTCTGACAATACTTTGTTGTGTGTGCTTTTCTTAATTTTTAAGTTTTGGGAGCAGGGACTGTTTGTCTAGACAGTATTTTGCATATCAGGGCAAGTACAAGTCCAATAAAAATGATTGTAACAGTCTATGTAGAACATAATTTCATTTGGGGAGTAAATACTCTTTAGGTTTCACAAGTTTGTTTCAGTTATAAATGTGTGCTTTGCAATACTGATATAACAGTATTACAGTTGCAGTATTACCTTCTTGAATGTTGGAAAGTGTATCAGACAAGGCTGCTCATTCTTTGTTAAGAAATACAATAGAACTCAAAAATTTCTTTGCTTCTTACAGCCTTTAAGTTTTATTTAATTGAAAATACAGAGATAATGATGACAGCAGAGATGTGCAAAGAAAGGATGTCTTCAGATTTTGAATTACACAGAAGTCTTTCACCCAAAATGGTGAAATTGTATGAAAAGCAGGAAGAGGAAGCTGGTGCTAGATGAATATAGAAATGGTGAGGAAGAAGGAAGCTTTATATGATAGCTGAAGCTTAAAAATCAGCTAAGCAAATCATATGAATCTTCAAATTAAATCAGAACTGGATGATTGAGCAGTGGCTTCTTGTACTTGTAACACCGATGGGCAGTATGTTACAGTGGAAAGTCTACAAGGGACATACAGAAAATAATTATTTCTTCTTTCTGTCCTTTGAAGTCATGAAGGATTAATATAGTTATCTTCCATTGTAGAAGACTGTTTTGAAAATGTGCATTTTTTTCATACTAGTGGGGTCTTTTAGGTTTATTTTAACATCTGATGTTCATTAGAAACATTTGATTAAGAATTTGGCTGTTACTATTGAGTGTTACCAATATAAAAAGCCAAGTTTTGAAGCAGCCTTGTCACAGAGAGTGCTAAGAATTGGTTGTAAATAGATACGGTTGTTCTTTGGGAAAAGAATAATTAAAAATGCTTCACTAGAAGCTGCAGTGTTTTATTAAAAATTTAGCTTAAAAAAAAAAAAAGACATTAATGAAAAAAGTAACACAACTAAAATTAAGGGATGAGAACCTGAGGGATCTAAACTTGGGCTAATCTAACGCAATACTCAGAACTTCCAGGCTCTGTCCAAGAGCACAGCTCTGTTGCTGGAAAGGAACCTGAAAAGCCCACACTAAAAATTTTGAATATACGAGAATGGCTTTCTCAAAAACAAATTTGCAGTAGAAATTTTTGTTAGCGGAAACACCTCTAGTTTTCAGGGATGCAGAAATTTCAGAAAATAAAATAGACTATGTGTATTTTCTGTCCATCTATTCTAAGCTTTCATTCTGTTATCGTTCTCCATGCCACTTTTCAAGGAGGAAGGGGAGTATCACAAAAAGTTATAGTTTGTGTACATGTGCATAGCATGCGTATAGTGTTGTGAAGGAATCAGCTATGAAAATGTGGCTTGTGTGGTACCAATGAATAACATTTTTCTTCCCCCTTTAGCATGGTGAACTGAGATTGTGTTGCTTAAGAATTCTCAGGAATGCCTTCCAGTTTTATGGATAAAATATTCTAAGATAATGTGTGGTGCTCATTATGAGTCTGGTTTGGTACAAAAAAACATTTTCTTTTAATGATTAGTGTTTGTACATGCAGGCGAGATTCAGAATTTTCATCTCCTAGCATCTTTAGGTAAAAATGCTTAGGTAGGGATGTAAATTGTTTGAGACCTCACTGATTCCTGCTCTGTCTATTGCAAGGCTAACAGGATATGGACAGTTTTTCCTGGCTGCAGGTTATGAATAAATTTAGTGAGTAAGGTCTGTGCAGTATTTAGTTTATCTCAAGTCTCAGGAAAGAGCTTCTCAAACAGAGAGCTTCAGTAGGACCTGTGCACCAGCATGTAAGCATGCTTCCTGGATAAGAATACTTTCCTCACATGAAGGTTGCATCATATTTTAAGAACTCATCAAATGTAAATCTTGTTTCATAGCCCAGTTGCTGTGTTTAGATTTATCATATTCAAAATATGACTGCTTTCTCATTTAGGACAGACAATGTTACACCCTCTAGGAACCAGTTGCTGGGATCAAGAATGACTACATCAGCAGCAAGTAAGGAAACAAATTGGATGGTTTAAGGCAACTTGTGTAAGAAAGATAGTGAAATTAAATGTTCACGATTCTTATGGTGGAGGGAGAACATCAAAATAAAAATCGCTGGACTTCAGGAAGGCAGACTTCAGAAAATTGATAGGTAAGATCTCACAGAAGACAAGTCTGAGGTAAGAGAGGAACTGAGGAGATAAGACAGTTCCTTGGAGAGGTGCAGGTCATGACTGAAAGTATACCCCAGTGCAGGAGACAGAGACTAGCTGTAATAAGAGACCAACTCAGTTAAATGAGGAATTTCATTGACTTTCAAACACAAGGAGGGGAGGCCTACAGAAGGTGGAAATTCAGATGCCACCAAAAAACAGAGTTAACAGATAGCGATGAAAGTAGATGAGATACAACTGTCAACTGACAGAGAATAAATACGTAAGTAGTGAAAGATTTCCGCTAACAAAAGTGCTGACTACTTAAAAGAGGATGGCTATTGACACAAGTGATCATGTGTTTGGTTCAAATTTTCAATTTGTGCGTTGAATTTTTTGGTTTGTTAATAGTGATGACTAATGCAAAATGTCAAAAATCGACTGCCAGTGTATTGCTCGTGCAATTGATATGAGTGACAAACATTGAAGAAGCTTACCTAGAAAAAGGAAAACAGGATAGAAGATAGTTACATGTTGTCAAATTGACTGGGCCTGAAGAATTTCTTCCTGGTATTTGAAGAACTAATCTGAGGAACTTCAGCATTTTTAAGATCATCTTTGAAAACTAATGTAAAACAAGAGAAGTACCAGGTAACTGAAAAAAAACAAAACCAGTGCTTGAACTTTTTAAGGACAAAATGGAGAAGATGGAAATCAACTGGCCTGACATTAATTCTTTTTCTGACAAGTAAAAATCAAAATCTGCTGTTAGCATCAGCAAGATATCCATGACGTGCGTAACAACTGATAAGTATTTGCTGTGATCAAGTCACATAAACCAAGTCTAATTTCTTTCTATGAAAAAGTGACATATGTTGTGGATGGGGATAAGAACTAGTTGCTAACTCTTGATTTTAGCAAGGCTTTGGATGCTGTTTCACATGACTCTTTCATAAGCAAACCAGGGAAACAGAGTCTAGCCAAGCAGACAAGACCCTAAAAGCAAGTATTAGTTGATCAAGGTCAGAGTGTGCAGACTCTACATGTAGCTTCTCTGAATACAATATAAGGATAAGAGAGTGTGCTTACTAAAACGGTAGCAAATTGACAGATGTATTACAAGTACGCTAGCAAACAGGATTATAACTCAACATCAAAACTGGCGAAATGGTTTCCCAAAAACCAGAATGCAGTTCATCAAGATGACTGTAAGATGCTGCTCTTAAGCAGCAGTCAGCTTTTTCCATTTAATTGTCCTAGCCGTCTAGAATAGGAGACTTAATTTCAAAACAGCTTTGATGGTTTTCCTTAGAAAATTGCTCCAGTGTTAAAATGGCTGTCAGTGTAAACAGCTGTCATTAACACCATCAAGAACTAGACCTGAAAATATTTTTTGCAACAGTTTCTAATAATAGAAGTATAAAACAAGTTTTAATATCTTTTAAGCAATTAAAATTTTATATTGGCTTTCTCAACTGATCCATTTCTGTGCATAATCCATAATTTGATATTATAACATTTAATCTATACAATGATTGTGTTAATTGTCTTTAAGTCATCCAGTCAAAACTTTATTTAAATAAATAAATCTGCATTTTTCCATTATGTATCGAACACCTGATCTCTACTCTGTTAGATTTCACCTAACAATGTATGTTACGTCTTAAAGAATTAAGGTGTATATTAAAGACTGGATGGAATTCTTGCAATAAAAATAGTACTGAGCGGTATTACCAACAGAACAGGGGGGTTGTGTCGCATTGTGAAGGCATCAAATAGAAGAGCTACAATGCATTAGTTACCATCCACTTTTCTGATTCAGAACATAATAGTCCTTGTGTCCTATCAGTTAGACAGTTAACATGCCAAAACCTGATCCTTCTATTTCTGAGCTCCTTATTTAAGCATTTAAGTCTTGATTACAAAACAGATTTGCTAGAAAGGGTAAGATACCTGTATTTACTGTGCTAACTGCAGCATTTCATTACCAACAGGTGAGAGTATTCATTGCTCGAATTTATTATCTATGTTTAGAGGAGTTCTCAGATAAGCTTATTTTTAAAATCGGTATGACAAGCTTTTCTCTCCATGTTAACATGTTTATTCCCACTGGTGGTCCAGATGCCTACCTTAAGAACTTCTTCAGGAATCTCATTTGTCAGCACCATAATCCTCTTTTCACCTGAAGCATGTTCCTTAATGGAAAGGACATTAGATACAGCTACCATCTTTTTCTTCAATCAAAAATACTGCAATGTTGAAACATACTCTAAAGCCTCAGCCCATACTGCCTGTCAGTTTGATGCTGTTGAGAGTTTTTTGGTCTGTTTTGTTTTCAGAGGGGATTGCCAATAGAAAAAATAAGGAAGAAAATTCCTTGTAAGTCAGGTATCGGTTTGGCATCTTTGCAGTTTTGTTATTGAAGACCCTGATCTTCAAGCTGGAATCATAATTGCTGCTCTCTGTGTACAGAATATCTGCCTTAGACTTGGCATGAGTCTCCATGACCAGTGATATTTCCGAAGTTGACAGCTTCAAGACTGCAGAGGCTGGTGAGGATGAGAGACTGTTGGAAACTTGAAACTTGACATCACCGGGTCTGTTGTTTTTAATGTTAACTATTTCTTACTTGGAACTATTGAAGTTGCCAAGGAATTGCTTATGTTCCTGGCTTCCTTGCCAGAAGACAAGCACTTCTTTCCCCTGTCACATCAGAGACTAATAATGCCAGGTCATGAGGGGAGGGACTGAGAGGCTCCATAGAAAAATGGCAGCCAAAACTGGATTGCCACCAACAGAGGACCTTTAAAAAGGACGGAGAGCAGTCTGGTTTTGATCAGCCTCTCATGAGAAAACATGGAAGGGGACAGGAGTATTATTTGCATAGTACTGCTGGCATGTACATGTACAAAGAACTGGTTTCTGGAGTACATCACAACTATTACTTGCAGATCTACTTACTGAACATCTGTTCATGCCTCGGGGCTTGGTGCTGTAGCATAATATGGTACTACCTTACCACGAAAATGAGCCCCAGAGTCTGCACATAGTAATGCCCTAGAATGAATGAGGAAAGATAAACATTTATTTTAGAAAAGACTGATTTAAATTAAATATTTTCTCTCAAAATATGAGATCAATAACCTCTGTTATAGCTGTATGCACTAAAATCTCTTAAAATTTTAAGCAGTTATGTGTTGCCAAAGTCTTAAAGAGAATGCACTGAACTGATGAATGGAGTAGCACAAACCCCTTCCTCTTTGCAGAGTAAGAATCAGGAAGCAAGTTTCTGAAGTGCTAAACCACAGTCTGATAGCAGTAGCTGCTTCTTGCAGTTCAATTTCACTTTAACCAGCTCAATTCAAACAACTAGTTCAAACTTGGAAACAGAATAGGAATTGAAAAAGCTTGGCGGTTTTTTTTACCTTACGTACATAGGATAGATCTGTGAAGGTAAAATCTACCTAAAATCTATCTAAAAGCTGAAGGCAGTGCCAGCCAGAAACAATCAGTTCTATCCTCTTTGTTAACAAGATGTATTTCATGAATGTATCCAATATATTTAAAGCAGATCAATCTAAGAAGCAATTATTTTGAATGCTGTTTTTTGTACTATTCTACTTTGCATCCAAATAGAGCTCTATGCAAACTAATGAAGTGTTAAATAATCAAGAAAAAAAATATACTCAACCATTTTCTGATAAAATGTAACCATTTAGCATCTATTAAACTATAGAATTAACTACATAAAATGTATTCTCTAGTTATAAAAGGTTGCCAATCTTAGTGCAATGACTATATTTAATTGCAAACAAACATGTAAATAATTGCTAATGATGTAATAAAAATAATATTTTAGGAGAGATAAATACAGATGCAAAATAAGGTTTAAAACGTAGTTCCCTGCTTATTTAAATCATTATTAAAAACAAGTCACTTTTGACAGAAATCATACCTCTGTAATCAGACTTCTTAGAGGCAGTATGGAGTATTTGCTTTGAGAGGCACAAGTTGGATTCCTCTTCTGAGATTTAGGTAGCTAAAATTTTGAGTTCTACCCCAAGACTAACGAGCCTGGCTTCCATTTGCAGTCAGGGAAGACAAATAGGCAGGCCTAGCAAGAGATCCATTCCATCCTAAAAGAGGTCATGTAAGTTGCTATGTGGAAGTGCTGGCTCTTGCTACGTGTGCATAGCACAACTACTTTAGGCTTAGGCATCTGGTGTTTTGTGGGGTTTTTTTTCAGTTTACTTTAGACGTCTCAAACTGGGGAAGATGAATCTCTGTCAGTGGCTCACACAGCCACAGTAAATGCAGCTGACTTTGCTACTGAAGTGCGTTGATGGTGCTGTAGTTTTTTTGAGCTCCCCTAGGAGCATTTTCTTTGTGGGTTTTTTGTTTGCTTTTTAGTTTTTTACATGTCCTTTGCAGGAGCCTACTCCGAGGCTTGGCTGCTTTTTTTCCCCCTGTCGAGATCATATTCAAGTATTTATTTGTTGTATCCTGTCTCTGCAAGGGACATGCTATGACTTCCTTGCAGTCATAGCATTAGTCTGAATACCTAGATGAAGACAAGAGCTCAACAGTTACTGTTGGTGTAGAAAACAGATCTTTTCGAACCTTAAATTCTCCTTGCTACTGATCTGTCTTGGTTTTCCATAGGTTCCCCAATTTGGATGAGTACGTGACATAATTGTCTTCATGAACTCAGCAAACTGAACTAAACGTTTCCAGTCCTGCTACACTTTCGTACACTCCTTTCAGACAATTTTTCTGTTTGTTTTTTATGTAACATTTAACTACTGCTTTCTACCCAATTGTTTCAGGTCAGCAAGGTTACAGTTGCTTTTGATACCTATAACTTGGTGCCTGAATGCTTATTTTTGGCATTTGAATTTCTCATATCTGAGGAAAAAAGAAGAAAGTATTTGCTAGTAAGCATGACTTCTTTGAGAGTCGCTGCACATTCACATTCTCAGTAAAGAAGACTTGAATTACTGAAGGTAGCTAAGGGCAGGCACCCATCCTCAAAATCTTTCAGAGCTTTGCATTACAGGGTATGGGACAGCATGAGGGTATCAGCAAAGTGGGTGGCTCCAACAAACATGAGGGTCTGGAAGCTTGCAGATTGGTACCTTCATCCATCTGCAGCCTTGCACGCTTCCTGACCTTTTAGTTCCTTTTTCACTGCTTTCCAGGATCTACTTCAATAACTTCTTGGACTTCTAGTTTGTAGATAAATGCAAATCCAAAAAGAAAATATCAGTGTAGATGTTCTGATTTGCCATATAATAAATGGTGATGTATGCTGAATATCTGCTTAGTTTTTAGTGGTGTCTGATATCAATTTAAAAATAACAATTTCTGCCTATACACAATCAACTACAAATATTTCAATTAATAAACTTACGAAACTTCCAAGAGGAAGTATTATTCTACTGTTGTTGTTTATCAGCCCCTTCTTATAAATAATTAAATTCATCCCAATGACGCGGTTTAAATTTACCTTTTACTTTCACCCAGAAGTGCTGATTTTTCTCATACAGAAATTGTGAACTCCTTGTCCAAGAAACTTTCTAAATGTACTCATGATGTTAAGATGGATTTCAGTGTGTTAATTAATGAATATAAGAGACCTTAACTCAGGAAGACAAGTCATTGAGACATGAAATAGTGATGGTCTTGTGTAAAAGTTGCTTTATGTAGTTGAAGCAGCCACAGAACAGAAGGGAGCACAGTTAAAAAAAAAAAGGGGGGGGGGGTAAAAATTAACCCAGAATTAACTAAAAACTTCAATATTCTTACTAAGTATGGAGGATTTTTTCCACTATTAGTACCTTCTGTAATATAATCTTAGTTTAAATAAATCTATCTGAAATTTTGGTAGGAAAAAAAGTGTGATAATATCTAGCTTTTGCCACCTTTTTTTTTTTTTAATAAACACTTAAAACTTTCTCAGTTTTAGATTCTTTTCAGAATTGGGTTTTCATGTGTACTCCAACTTAACTGAGTAGAAATGGAGCATACCTTTCCTTGGTGCATCCATCTCTCTGTAATTCTTTGCCTCTCCTGAGCTGACCTCAAATAGCAGAACAAACAAGTCTTACTGTCGCTGTGAGAAATAGTATTACACAGCTTTACTGAGGAAAACAAGAGTTGAGAGAAGGTGGTCTGAAGGAGATCAAGCCGTCCCTTCCAGAACAAGAAGCAAAGGACTCTTAGTTACTGGATGCTTCCATTTTCTTACCTGTAGAATGTTCTTTAACTTGTCAGTCAGTATCAAAAACATATGTACTTTATAAGCATACAGAAACTCTTGGAGCGTTTTCTCCAACAGAATGTCACTGGTTTAAATGTCTTTTAAACAAGCAATCAGTGATCTAATTGCACCTGATGCCCAATATAGGTAGCAACTTTAAAAACAGGGAACTACATGATCATGAAGTATTTTATCTTTGGGTGGCAACGTTTTGGCTGCCTTCTAGTGTGACTTTCTCAACTACAAATTTGTTCAAGTTGTCTTTAAAGGCATTGCACTTTATTCTCAACCCGTTTTGTAGACAGTTTTGCACTAGGAACTCCAAGACTACTGTGTTTCATTTGAGGTCTGGCTGCAAGCTGGGTTATTTCCGTATTCTGCATCACTCATGTTAATACAGTCTTTGTAAACCGAGTTAGTAATTTTTTTAACTTCTGCAACCTAATTCCTCCTGTGTGTTGGTAGCTGGTTTTTTCAGTCGATTTGTTCCTAAGGTGTATCGGTGGTGAAGGCCAAAACAAGCGATAAAAACGTTAGCGTTTGTAACTCTTGTGAATGTGTAATGAGGTTCAATCTATTTCTTTGCCGTCAGTTTCTGGTACGGTGTAAAGGTCCTGCGGTCTATTTCCACTTGGAAATAAAAGAGCTTCCACCTTTTCTACTTGTTTTTTAAAAAAAAAAAGCTTTAGAGTGCAAACCGGCTTCATTTTAGAAGCCAAAGCCCGCAACCGAGGACTGCGATGTTCGCCCTGCACTTCTAAAGCCAGCGCCCTCTGCTCTGCGCCCCCGTGTTACCGCCGCCGCCTGCCGCCGCGCCAGCCCGCCGTCCCTCGGGCACCGTCAGGCTGCAGGAACGCCGGAGCTGCGGCGGGCTCCTTCACCCCCGTGACTGGAAGACACGCGTACCCAGAAAGCACGGTGCCGCCCTGCGGCTCTCGGCGCCTTCCCCGGCCCGCTCCGGCCGGCGCCGCGGCCCCCCCGGGCGCCCCCCGCCACCCACCGCCGCAAAAGGGCGGACGGCCCGTCCCGGGCGCCGCGCGTCCCTGCTGGAGAAGCCCCGGGTTGAGGGCGCCTGCTCGCCCTCGCCTGGCCCCCCTTCCCTCGGGCCCCGCTCCGGCCGCGGCCGCTCGGCGGTCCCGGATCGAGAGCGGGGGATTCCGCCCCTCGCGGCATCCCCCCGGATGAGCGTGGCGCCCTCCCGCGCCGTCCGGCGGGAACGGGAGGGAGAGCCGCAGCGGAGCGGCGCAGCGCCCGCCCGTGACTCGCCGCCCGCCGCCGTCCCGCGCCATCTTGACTACTAGCCGGGGGCAGCCTTCCCCCTCCCTCTTCAAGATGGCGCCGGCCGGGTGAGTGACACGTCCAGTCACGTGGGCAGCGGATGAGCCCCTCTCTCCCCCCGCCTCCTGCGATCTCTATGGTTCAGCCGGACACACAGGCGGCGGCGGCGAGGGACGGACGGACGGACGGAGCCGCGGCGGGAGCGGGGCCGTGGCGCCCGCCCGGCGCCAATTCCGCTCTGCGGCCTCGGCAAGGCGAGCTCTTCCCCCTCCCCGACCCCTCCGGGCTGCGCCCCGACGCCCTTGCCGGCGGGCTCGGCTCCCTCCTCCCCGCCGGGGCGGGGGTCCTTCCCCGGCCCCTTCGTCCCGGCCGGCGGCGGCGGCGCGACGCGTCCTCGGGCGAGCGGCGGAGCTGGGTGCGGAGCGCCCCGGCCCGTCGCTCTCCGCCTCTGCGGGAAGCGGGCGGACCAG
>JANHGO010000069.1:48856436-48883289 GCA_024606505.1 Aquila spilogaster
GGAGATAACTGCGCAAGCTACTGCCTTGCTAGTGCTGGTGATGATCAGCTGCAGATGAAGACAATGACAATGGGAATTCCCTTTGTTTTCCCGGGATTGCGTGCTGCTGAGGTGGCAGCAGTTCTTTTCCTCTTCTCCTCTCCTCCTGCCCAGCCGTGGCCGCTGGGACGTGCGGGGTCCGACCCTGTCAGTGGGATACTGCTTCTTTTGCAGCCCGGGTGAGAAACCATTAGTTTCACGCTGCTTGGAGGGCACTTTAATTTGATCTGAAGAGCAAACGTCTGCGTTTTTCCCAATGCTTACACCGTATTATTCACATGGCACCGCTGGAAGGTGGATTTGCTATTTCATGAAGACTGAGCGATGACTAACTTGTATTTTCTGTGCTCTGAGTATGCAAAACTTGTATGTGTGATCTTAAATGCTCTTATTTGAATAGTAAAAAATCTGACTGTCTAATAGAAGTGAAGTATGTAAATTGTCGCTTTCCTTACAGTAAGAAGATTGTTTCGCAGTGTAATTGACTGTCATTGTATGACTTGGTGCTAGCAGTTTTTTAGGTGAACTTCTGAGGTTTTTATTTCTGTATTGCAATTTATTGATTGTGGAAAAGAAACCGTGAATCTTCTATTGTGAATTAATTAAAATTGCTGGTGTGTTTGTAGCGGTGGCTGAGGGCATCGTTTTGATTGAAATTCAGTGTGTTGACTGCTTATTGCAAGGACTTAAACTTGAAATACATTAAAACATTTACAATAAATGTGCATAACTGTCTCTTACGTTTCTAAAAATGAGAGTTTATTTTTCAGCCCTTACGAGATCCGGCTGCAAGCAGGTTATGGTTAATCCTTTGAGTTCACAATGAAAGTTAAAGCTGTAGCTGAGCACTTCAAAGTTGATGTCTTAGCACTGGTTCCAGTTCACAGTTCTCATGTATTATTATTGGTAAGAGATGGGTAAACTTAGAGATATTTGTTTCTTTGCCTCATTTTTTAAACGTTTGCACTCCTTATGCATTTAGAACGCACGTAAAGGTTGCTCTTTCAACTCTGCTGAATGTAAAGCTCCCTGCAGAATATAAGGAATGTTCTCGCTGGCAAGTTTAATTTAGTATTATTTCATTTGTACACTGTGCAGTGCATTATCTGCTAATTCAAGCTCTTTCAAAACATAAAGCTAAAAAATTTTCATGCTCACTAATAGCGTGTTAAGTGTTCTCTTTGAGACAAAATAGCTATCACAGATTTAAAACATACCCTGGATTGTTTTTTCTTTGTTTTTTTTCCCACCTTAACCGAAACAGGCACAGGGATACAACAGCTGCCTGCTTTTCACATCCCAAGAAACAGCACTTGGCAAACGTACCCCCTTGAGGATTGCTCTGGAAGTTATAGTGGTATTTTCACCATCTACCTTTAGGCATCTCTTTTAGCTGGGTAACCCACTAAGTTCATCTTTCAGTGGAGGTGGCAGGAAGAGATCCTTGATGTAAGTCATGGTTTCAAGCACCCTAACAAACATAATTTGATCTGAATTGTCCTTTCAGAGGAGTTTGCAGGTTGATTGCAAGGGAGGTGAAGGAGCTTCAGCTAAGCTAAGTGCCTGTAGGTGGGTGGTGTGAAGTTGTCCTCTATCTTGCTTTCTTTTCCTGCGCTCAGGAAACTTCAGTGAAACCAGGATTTGGCTCCCTTTGTGGTGTTGGTTGGTTTTGTTTTTTTTTTTCCTGGGGGGAGTGAATCTGTGGGAAAAGATGTTCCAGTATGCTACCATTAAGTACTTGTTTACCTCCTGTGTAAAATATCTCTTAAACTTCATTTGCCGCCTAAGTAATCAATTCTTCGTGCTGTGGATTGTAACTTCAGTGTTCAGGAGGGTGTCAAGAACCCGTACTAAAATAAGAGAGCTACTAAAATAATGAAGGTTGGGGTGGGAGGTTGCTGGTGAGCTCTTGTGCAGTGGTTTGTCCTCATGTCCATGTGGGACTCAATTATGTATTGCTTGGTAGGTTTTAGGTACATAACAATGATTTCCTCGGGGAGCTGTGTTCAAGATGCATAGTTCTGCAATAGGGATAGCCAGACATTTCTTAGTTCAGAGCACCCTTGCATATAGAAATGAGAGACCTGACAAGTCTGTGCTTAGCTTTGTCATAGTACTTATTGCTTAACTGTCCAACTTGTGTAGCTTATTTACATGAATAATGCTGTGACATGATGCTTCGAGGCAAAAAAGATTTATTCTTCAGTGCAGTGGAGAACCTCATCTCAGTGATGCTGCAAAATCAAAGCTGGTATTACTGAAAATACTGTGAAAACCTAAAATGGAAAGAGTAGCTGCTATCTTCCAAGTCCAGTGATCCCTTATTGTGATTTGATGAATTAGTTCAGAAAGAAAAATTGCATCATGCCAATTAAAAAGCTGTACTGCTGGCATTTTATTGTCTATGGCTGAATTTTTTTTCCCTTTTATTCTTCAGAGGTTTCACTCAGTCAAACTTCTTGTATGAATTTGTTATAGAAATTAAAATAGGCACATGGCTGAGTTGATGGAATTTCTGTGTAAAGTTATTTAGTTTATAGTATCTCTATTGTGTATTGTTTGCTGTGCTGGATGAGAAAGTGCTGCAAGAAATGTTCCTCCATAGCTTTTCTGAGCACTTCTTTTGACTCATGGAATAATAAAAACGTATTGAGATTCACAGCATAGACGATTAAGCTTTAGATGCTCTTATTCCCTGGTTTGATGTCTTTTTGTGCTATTGTCTTACCTATTTTGTGAAGAACAGTCACCAGCTGCTCACCCCTCCAGCTACTGTCTGTCAGTGCTGCTTCTAAAGATACTGGCACACATCAACCTAAAATCTTAGATTCCAGATAGTTGCTTCCCTGCAGGGTGCAGTTGCCCTCTCTGTCACCAAGGAGAGTGCTGTGTTCCCATGCTAGCAAAACTGGTATTGGAGCACTTGTTTCCACAGAAGCTGCCTCTGTTCTTTTGCTTTAATGGATCCTGGGCAGTACACATAATGGGCAAGACCTCCTGCTTACACTAGACAGTAAGGGGAAATGCAAATTTCTAGAGAGTTACATCTATAAGCACTTGAAATATATCAGTGCATCTGATAAGTTATATGTACTGCATTTCACAGGATGCTTTCATTTCTCTGTTAGAATGAGCATTAACTTAACGGAAGTAAATGCTTGCACTAGTGATTCTTAATGAAAATGAATCATGTTCTTTGCAAGGAGTGAGGACTTTGAGTTTGTCTTATGCCTTGTCCCACAAAGGAATTAGTAAGAAAATGCTGGCATTGAATGAGACGAGGTAGTACCCCACCATCTGTGTGAAGGTTTGTGTGCGTTGTGGGAAGAAGGGCAGTTCTGCTTTTGGTCTCTTTTTGAGTTACCACTTCAGGAGGAACTGTTGGAGTGACACACTGTTATCCATGGCACGTGTCCCTTGAAGGTTGTGCAAAGACCTCTGATCTCAGGCAAGCAAAATCATGGTGTGCCACCTGCAAAGAAGAAACAGTTAAGTGTGGAACCAAAGGAAAAAGCATGGCCACAGGTTTCCACGTGGTTTGAAGTCTACTTTTTAATCTGGTTTCTGGTTTATCTGGAAGAAATCAGTATGCTCTGGAGTTTGCTTTTGTTTTCAATTTGTTTAAAGCAGCTGCTGATGCCTTGTGTTTATGTCCAAAGCTTAGTTTTCAGTTTAAAGCACATCTTGCTCCCTCCAAAAGTTTCTACACCGTGCTTGTAAAGGGGAAGCTGGTCCAAAATATGGGGTCAGTAGCTTTGAGTACTGAGGTCACAACTTTTTATAAAATATGTTTTCAGTTTGTTCATTCTGTCTGTGCTTCAATGTATTGCAGCGTGTGTAAGAACATGAAGAAAGAATCTTCTGGAAAATTAAAACGCATTACATTAATGTTACATTTTACTTATATAAAGCTTTGTGATAGCTAAATACATTTCAGTATTTGAAGTAAGAAGTGGTGTCCCTAGTTCAGTGAAAACTGTATTGCTCTTGCGCAATAAAATGATACTCTAGATGAGTTGTGTTTCTGTAGAGGACCACGGGATGCACCAGTCACTAATGTACGCAGCTATTACAGGCAGGCAAACACGTTCCTCTCTCGTGTTGTGGTAAGTGTGGCTGTATGCCTAACAAAAAACACCAAGGGGCCAAGAATGAACTAAGAAACAGACATCTCTTTGAGAGCCTCTGTTGTGGGACTTTTAGAACCTTATGAGAGCTTTATTGCTAAATCGATGGCCTGCTTAATAGGTAAGAATTCAGGTAAGAAAGCCACCACCTGGCTCCATTTTCCATTTGCTCAGTGTTAGCGGGATGAATCCTGTTGCTTGTTTTCTTGAATGACATTTAGATATGTTGTAGCTGAACTGTGAAGTATTCCTCAAGGAGGATGACACCAAGGAAGGAGATGTTTGACAATCTGCATTCTTTTTGTTCTTTCTCTTCCTAAGTTGGAAGCATGTTTTAGGAGCTGAGGGAGATACAGGGCCAAAATACAGTCCTCTGTGAAGTGCTATGATAGATGCATGGGCTAAGCACTGCAGTCTGACTCTTGTTCATGGAGCTGAAGCCCTGGGCTTCTTCCAGATTATCAGGTCACCTATGTACTGCAAGTCAGCAGCTGTGCTTTACAGTGTGAAAGCTATTCCTAAATTTCTTGCCAATGCAGGCTCTTATAGTGAGGGGACTGTTCATCTGTTGCATACCTAAGGACTATACCAGCATGCATAATTTATATAAGGGTCTTATATAAGCCACAGCCCTTCAGCATGTCCTGCAGAGTCAGTCCACTGCTGTGTAGCACCTAGATCTCACTGCTTCCATCTAGCAATGACAGCTTCAGGGCCATTCACATTATGTGCAATGGAACGAGTTTATCTACAGTGGCTGGATTTTGGCACTTACCTACCTGTCATATGGGGCCAGTGTTGACGTATACAATGGACTGTAGTGAAAATATTATACTTGTGCTTTGTGTGGTCTTTCCTTGCTGGTAACTGTATGCATTGTCAGCATGTGCATATTCATTGTCACCATCCATACCTATTTTGTGCTGTTGTGTTGTGTGACCCTATCTAATTTACACAGTGCTTTGTCAGATGCTGAGATTCTGAAGCCTAGCAATCTGGTGTGGCAGTGAAACAGTAGCCCTTTGAGCTGGGCCTGTTGTCAGTGCCATCGTTATCAGCATGGCCTTTCATGCTGCAAAACTTAAATATGGACACGAGATGTTTCTGTCAAAAATGGTCACAGTAGGTTATTTCTGTATGAACTCAAATATGTTTGGCTAGAATGCCAAGAGGTAAGATAAGGCTGAAGTGGTATGTATGCTTGTACAGTTGGAGAGCTAGCACTGCTATATACATTAAATGTTACTGGTGTGCCGGTCTGCCAACTACAATGCTATCATTTTCCAGGTCCCTTGTATTTGTTCCTTCTCATGACTGGGCTTTTCCACAACTCCCCTGCTTCATGAATTTCTTGATCCTTTCTGGCACATGAAAGGTAGTTTTCTAGTTATGATTCTCCTTGATGTTGTACATGCTTTGTCATGCGTCCTGTACCCCCCTGCCATCTTTCCTACTTTAGTGCATGATCGTAGGCTAGAGTAGAATAGAAAGTGGGGAATGATGCCAGAGGAAGCAAGTGCTTAAGTGGTACCAATTTTTTTTTTAAATGATTGAAAAGTAAAAATAATCTGATAAGGCAACAAAATGCAGAGCTTAAAATAGATAAACAGTAGTGTTAATGATCAAAACCCAAATAAAATGATCAGTGCAAGCTCTGGAGAGAACAAAGGGCCTTAAATATTTATGCAGTCTGTTCTCCCCTTCCTTCCCCTGGCTTGTACTACCAGCAGCCCTGCTGCTGTAGCAGTGCGATGGTGTTGAGGATATTGTGTCCTCTGATAACCCCCAGCAGTCACCACATGAGCTGCAGCTCACTGAAGCTGAATTTAGAGGCAATGCTCAAATAGTTCAGGTATATTAGGATTTTCTGCTTCAGGAAGCCCCACAGTGTGTGTGGCTTAGCTGGTGTGATCATATGTAAGACTGGCCAGATGGCTTTGGTCAGCTCATGCCAGGGTTAAGCTTGGCATTTACACACAAAATCCTTTATGGTAACATTGAGATCTTTGTGGTATTCACCACAGCTTCTTACTGAATTGCGTAGAAGTAGGGCTTGTGGGCAGCTGTGGAACAGGAAGACCCCTCCCTTCCGAGGGACAAAGAGAGTAGGCATTCACAACTAAGCAGCCTACAGTACTGCTGCCTGGGGCCTGTCTGCTCTGCCAATTGCATCCCAAGGCCAAAACTTGTAGTTTTCTACATGTGTTCAAATCCAATCATCAATGATCTAAAGGCAAAATACTGCCTAAATGATAGCTGCATGTTACACAGTGTTTGATAGGACAGTACATATGGAGCATTTACAAAGCAATCAAAACTGTTTTATTAGTCACAGTCCAACGTACTTAATGCTGTCAATTGTGAAGTACCATATCTGCTAGCAAAAAAAAGTAGGCTACATGACAGGATGTGTTGTATAAAGACCTAAAAGTAGTTTGAGATAACAGATGGTAACTCTCAGTCTGTTATATAAAATTATTTGTAAACGTCAAGAAAAAAAATAAAAATAGAATTAATGCAGTCAAAAATTCCTGGTAGTTTAAAGACTTTACTGAGATTCTATCTGATAAATTATATGAGATTGTGACAGGAAAGCAATACAGTGGACCTGGTGTTTTAAGAGTTAAGTCTAAATGGTAGAATGGGCTTTCTCTCTCGTTATCTCCTTTGAAATTCACTTGCAAGTAAAATGATGTTTTTACCTTGCTTTTACCTGTAAGTCAGCACCATTATGGTCACCACACTTGCAGGCAAGTTCAATCATGATGCAATGAAATCACAAAGCCCTCAGACCAAGTCAAGGCAGCAAGGAGCACTGAGGTATCTCACATGGCCGCCACCATCATCTGAAGAAGACTACCTTTCATTGCCCATTTGTGTCTCATTTTCTTCCTCTTTTCTAGTCCTTCATGCTAATTAAGTCCTGTTAAACTTGTCAGAAAGCTGCTTTCTGCTACCTTGTGGCCATGTAAAAAGGTAATGGCTGTGATGTGACAGTAGTTTGACCAGAGCTTGAAGTTACTGAAAGATGACGCTTTTCTTCAGTAGTGGCTTGTTTGGAAGAATTTCTGATACCAAATGGTATTATCTTATTTGTTTAGCACTTAATTTCCTTCTCTTTCTCTCTTTTTATGCTTGTTCCTCCTTTTCGGATTTACGGCACAACCCCTTAGGCTATTTCTATTTGTTTTCCCATCTCTAGAAGCATTGTTAACAGTGTCTTGGTTTGTCAGCGTTGACAAAATGGGATGTTTTTTTCTGTTCTATATTTTGTATGTCTAAAATAATGGGAAACAATTAAAGCTTTAGGTTATCCTTCAAATGATTTAAGGGATTGTACTTTTCTAGTATGGTTGCCTGGAGTAGAATATGAATGAGATTGTTGGTCTCGTAACATTGACACTTAATACTGTACAAGATTGTATTGTGTTAACTGCTTTGTACTGATTTTGGCAGAATTCACGGACCGAGGTAGTTATCAGAACAACCTACCATTATGCAAAGGCTTAGAAAACTGTACTCTTGTAGCCGCTTGCTGCCACTTTTGCTGGAGTGCTTCAGTATACAGAAAGATGATGGGTATGTTGAACAAAGTGATCTCCCCGTCATATAGTACTTGAGTATTGTATGTTGGTGAACTGGTTGTATCAAATAAAAAAGAAAATGAAGCTATTGGAGCGAATTAAAGACTGGAGCGTTAGGGGTGGGGTAGCCTGAAGTCAGAAGCCCTATGATTCAGCAGATCAAAGAGAAGGATGGAAGGTAGCACAGCACTTAACTTATGTCAAAGAAAACTGATTGTGGGAAGATTTTAATGGTACTAAGAGACACCGAAGATGTAGTTGTATCTTATGCCATAAAGTTTGATTGATAGGAATAATTAAAAGTTTGAACAATTGTCTGGAAAAAGTGGTAGAAGTGAACCATGCAATAGATTTTACAAGTCTCTTTAAACATAGAAGGATCCAGATATTTGGAGGAAAAAAAAAGATACGGCTATTATACAGAGTAGGCAAAGGCAGTGGTACTGGTAATCCAAAGGTGTACTAGGGTATGGCTGTCTTCAGCATCAAACTCCATGCCTAGCCAGTGGCTAAGCATCTGCAGTAATCTCTAAACCACATTCTAAGCCTGGTCATCAGCACAGTCAGCCTTTTTTACTTCATACTGGGGGCACTGGACGACTTCTTTTTCATAGGAATCACTAATCCCACCATCTTTCCCATGCTTCCTTTCCTCATCTCCATTGAGTCTAAAAGATCCATGACCATAGTAATGGTCCTTCTTCTCTTTCTGTAATGCAAAAGTCTGCAGATTGCCTGTGGCTATTAATTGAAAATTAAAAGTTGGCGTTTTCCTTTGACTCTTTTCCTCCTGAGGTCAAGAAAAATAAAATCATTAACAATATAATGTTGCAGTATTGTAAACCACGGTTTTGTCTATGGAAAAGTTGCTGCATACCTGTCTGCCTGTCACTAGTCTTTCCTTGGCTTCATAGCCTGCTGTCTTCACTGTTAATAGAAATCATGTTAGCCTTACGTTCCTGATTCTGGTTCCCAAGTCAGATTTCCACTTGTAGATTAGGGACACTTTTCTTCACCCTTTGAAATGATTCACTTATTTTTGGAATCTTAATGAGCCATCAGTGTCATAATTTTTGCTGGATGTATCTCCTCTGATCGTCATCGTAACGTATCTCACAGGGATGTTGATAATGGAGTGTGACCCGAGCTGTCCAACCATCAAAGCCCTTTTTGGATATTGCCTTCCCTCCCTCTGGGTGGCCTTCTGCCCTCCAACTGGCAACACCATTCAGCCATAGGTTTTTTTAACAGAAGCACAGGGTCCTTTGGTCTTCTAGCTGTAGCAGTGTTTGTCCATCCAAACTTACATACAGCTAGACAGCTCCACCCTGTGCGGCTCCTGAATATGTTTTCCTCTGCCTGTCACCGAAAACCAGGCTTTGCCCATACAGATAAGGTGCTAGTGAGTGAAACATGCCTCGGCAGCTGCTGCAAACTCAAAAAGGTTAGGCAGCTACTGTAACCGCTTGGGAATGGTTGGAGGAGCAGTGGAGGCTGCTGAAAGGTAACTCTCCTGTGCATTTTTCTCCAATGACACTACAGCTCTTTTTCATGGGCCTTTGTATGTTGGACTGTGAACAGACTCAGGAGGAGGTAAATGGCTAGTCAGAAAAATTCTGCAAGTCACAGTCTTTGCACCGCTACTTGGACTGTGTTTTTTGTTGTGCCAGTGGCAAATATCTAGTATAAACGTATGCTGATATTACAATTTAAAGACAATTATCTCTCATAAATGGAGAGTTTGCATGCTGTAATAGAAAACTCAGATACATCAGGACAGTTTTGGCAAATCAGTTTCAATGTTGCAGTGTGGCTGAAAGGCAGCTTCCTTTTGTTTCACTGAAGCTATCATCATTGGCTTCGGTTGTGGATAGCACGTTGCTTCTGTTTGGGGGTGCTTATTCACGTCCCACTACTGCAAATGTTTTGTTCTTTTTTAAAAAAAAAATAAAGTTATGTTTAAGAAAAGAAATGAAGACAAGTTCTCTGTGCAAGGAAAGTCTGTCTTCTCAAACACTTGGTTTTGTTCTCATCTTAATTCCAGCAAGTTTTGTGTTCCGAATTACTGGGAGCATTAGAATAACTCTTGTTCAATGATAAATATTCCATGCAAGTCTACTTTGGCTGTAGAAGGCAACTGCATAGTTGCTGGATCCATTGCTGGGTATGATCAGTATCCCTTTGAAGCAATGCCGACCATAGGCTCCATTTACAGAAGCATCAGAGCTGCTGCTACAGCAAGAAATTATCACTTAATGTGGGCCATTGAATCGGTCTACACCATGGTCTGCTTCTCACATTTTTTTTTTAAAGGCTGTGGTAAAGGCTCATCTCCTTAGATTCTTCATTCTGCACAGACGATGTATTTATTTTTAAGAATCTGTGTTTGTGCCAACAGCTTTTTTCTGAAGTTAATGCTGAGAAATTACTCTTCCTCTCCAAGGACACTCTTCTGCGACCTACTGTAGCATAATCAGCTAAACTTAATCTTTGCCTTGTTCAACACTTGAAAGAATCCATTTACAGAATCGTTTAGGGAACATGGACTGAGACTTTTCAGCTTCCCCCATTGAAACTGGGGAATCAGTGAGAGAACTAGGACTTGAACAAGGTGCTACACAGATGAGTCTAGTGGCTTGGAAGAAGTAGCCTGAAACTATAGCAAAAAAGAATCTGCAGCCACCTGCCACACTGTCACCTGAACCACAGATTGGTTTGGATGAATTGTTATGCTATACTTAAAACATACTGAACTTGACCAAGAGCATCATTTCTTGTTTGTAGTTCAGGGGCATTGCTGCGTAATACAGTTTGTTAGCTGCCCTTCTGCTTCTATGTAAGTGCCTATAAAGCTCTTCACTTTTTGAAACATTAGAAAAAAAAAAAAACAACAGAAGAATGAAGAAACTCTGTCTCGGTATCACACCTGGGATTATCAGAGATACCTGTGCATAGTAACTACAAAAATAAAAGGAGGGACTGCATGAAAAGCAACACTTAATGCTCCAAAAGTAATGCTTCCTACTTATTTCCATGGAAAATAAAACCAATAAAAAGAAAACAATAATGCTATTTGACAGAGCAAATTCTCAGCTAAAAAACACTATTTTTCAGCATAGTCACCACCATTAGCTGTGCATTTTCACCAGCAATAAACAAGAGCCTGCATGCTGTGCTTGTAAACATCTGCACCCACAGAGGTGACCCACTGTCCCCACTGCTGAAGTTCAGCACCCACCGCCTCGCTGTGCTCACGTCCACTGCTTGGTGGATTTGCTTCACACCTTTGCTTCATATACACTCCTGTGTCAGACGCCATTGTGTCAGAGTGCCCCTCTGCTGCCATCTGTCACACAGCAACAACATGGAATGGATATTGATGGGAAGGTTCAACCTTAGCTGCCATACCACCAACATCCGCCTCTGATGTGGACATAGAGGGCATTAATTTCAGAGCTGCCCTTGTATTTTCCCCCCAGTCCCACCTCCTTTTTTTTTTTTTCTCTTCTGTTTTCTTTTTAATCCAATATAACCTGAAATTGACAGTCTGCAGGATGGATTGCAAATCATTGCATTTATGTGGATGTTTGCAAATGATGGAAAGAAATGTGAGTGCTTTTACACTGTCTGACATAATAGCAAATGAATGCTGCTCCGTTTTAGAATATGCTACTTTATGTCAAGAAGTATATAAATTAACAAATCATTAATAAGTGCACAAATGTAAGAAGAAAGAATGATCATTTCCCCCAGCAGTAATCACATTTTTTTCTTGGGTTTTTTTTTGTTTTTTTGGGTTTTTTTGAGCAAAAATTGAATAATTTCTGCTGTTTTTCTTCTTGTATTTACAAAGTAACTTACGTTCTCCAAGTGATTATGCAGTCTGAAAAACAGATCTGTAAGTGTATGTGGAAAATGCTTTTCTTAAAATGAATGACTCTATTCAAGCATTTTTTCACAACTTTGCTGATGGATCTTGTGTTCCATTTTGACCATTCCCATGTGACCATTTTCATTAGCCTTTTTTTCTTCAAAAAAAATAGTTCTGCATTTGAGAGAATCCTAAAGTCTATAACTGAAATCAGACCAGTTCCAAACATAAACTAATGATCTCATTTGTCTTGCATAAAATATGTGGTTTCTATTTTTGTTGGAGCAGTATTACCTTACTTTGTAATAAATGTAAAATATATCTCCCGATTCAGCGTTCATATAACGTAACCCTTTCCCCCTTTTCTGAATTTGGTTCCTTCTTCCCAACAGGACTGCTTTGCATCTCTGGTGATGCTTTTGTTTACTTCAGGTAGCTTCTTTATTTATCAGCATGACACTGAATTTATAATGGCTAGACGTTTACCCTTTTCCATTTCAAATAATTCCAGTAAGAATCTGTTTTCCCTACACTACTTCATGGCTGTAAACAAATGCATTGGGAAATGTGTTTTGGGAATGAATTCTAGTAGAACGTATTTCTAAGTCTTCCACTTACACTAGTACTTGTGCATTTCTTCTCTCCAATAAGTTTATTTCTCTATCAGGCAAAGCAAATTTAGTTCATCGCACTTGATTTCTAATAACCAAGTTGACTGCTACTCAACTACTATCCTACTGGTGCTTGAGATTCTGGCAGTAAGCTTAGTGTTTCATAAGAAATACGGAACTGTAAGTCTGCATATGCACATTCTGTTTGTGTTTTAAAACACTTCATGTGCTTCCCCTTTCTCTTATCTCACTTCACTTCATCTAACTGTGATTATGCAGAAATAATGGTGGATAATTCCAGATAAATATTGCTATTTCTTTCTCTACAAGCACAGATCTCTTAAAAGAACACTTGGAAAAAGGCGTGCAACTAGTGGAAGTGATCTTTCAAATGACTGATGCATAGTTCAAATTGATGAGACTGGCAAGTGAAAGAAAAATAAAGTTGAGGAAGACATTTGCCTTACTGAAGGATGAGAAAAGAGAGGGGGAAAAAAAAAGGAAGAAATGAAGTTGCAGATAAGTAGGGGAATGAAAATAGCATCAGCAAAGAAGAGGAAAAAATTGTGATGATAGTGTCTGATACCCAAGGAACGGTGAACATGGTGACTGTACTGCAGAAGATAGCAGATAACAAAGTGATCTGCAGACAGAAGAAAGAAAAGATGGGGGGTGTAAGGAAGGTACAATTAGCATCAGAAAGACGACCTGTATGTAACTGGGACTTGCTTCTGAAGAAAAGTAGGAAGTCTGTCATGAGAACAGGTCCAGAAGTATTTTTGCTAAGATAATTATAGATTTGGATCTGAAAACTGTAAAGATTTCATGAACAAAACTGTACAGATTTCCTAGAATCTTCAGGGGAGCTTCCCCATTTCCTGAAGAATTAAGGGCAAAGATGTGATTATCAATAGTTGACTTGACTTGGTGCTGAGAAAAAGTTTGGTAGGTCACTGAGAACACTACAGAAGAGTATTTTTCAATGCATGTGCTAATGTTACAGATGTTTTCAAAGATTCAACTAAGGCCCATGCAGGGGGCAATGAAGTTGAGATAGAGCTATATTTACATATCATCCATGGCTATATACGTAGAAAGGGAGAGAAGGCACAGGATATAAAGAGGATATGGCATTCAGAATGACAGAAATGTTAGAGCAGTAGTCATAATAGATAGACTTCTGTGATCAGGGGAAAGAAGACTGATTTTAAGAAAACATTTTGTAAACTCGTGAGAAGGCTTATTCATGACTGTTGCAAAAGATCAGCAAGGAATAAGAGAGCCCCTTCCTATTTTATGCTCCTACGTGTTTATCTAGATGTTCTCCAACTGTTTCTCTTGATCCTATCTGACAACTTATTTTATTAACCATTGTTTTGCTGTGTCGTGCTACTGTCAGGCACTTGATATTGCAGCCAAGTAGTTTTCAAGCATTTCAGCCTTTCCCATGTCTCTTGAAATGGGAAGGTAAACTAAATCCAGTCATGTGCTTGTCTGTTTTTTTTTTCTTTCTCAAAAGCTTGTCCTCCTTTGTAAAGTAGTTTTACTTAATCAGTCACGTAGTATTTTTAACTTCTCTTGAAGTACATCATCTAGGCTAATGCAAAGACTAGAGCTCACTCTTAACAGATACCTTCAAATCCACAAGAACTCGTCCTATAGGCAGAAATCCAGAGGAAACAAGGCCTTACTGGTTCAACTGCTCAAATCATTCAAAAATCCCAGCCCCTGTAATGCGGTGACATCAGTTCATGTAACTTTAGGACTTTTAGCCTGGGAAAATGTGGTTTTTTCAAGACATACTTGAGGAACCTCAGCTGACAGCCAGGAGCCTAGCTTAACTATTACTGTAATGATAATGTAAATATGGTGTACTGGTGGGGCATTTAATGAAAACTGCTAGCGTAAGAGAGGCAGTTACTGTCCCTGTTGTGCCTGCTGTGCCTCAGATTCTGTGGTTTGCATTTTTTGGTTTCAGGAATATTGCAGTTTTATCAGTGAACTTTTTTTTTTCATGTTCTATTACCTGGCAAATTCTAGCTCAGCTGTTCTGTAGTTTCCTAGTTCAGTTAATCTGATGGGGCAGAAAATATGATGAATACAGAAAAAAACAGTCTAAGAAAAACACATGACTAATAATTAGCAGCTTTTTTTTTTTTTAATGAGGATCAAACTAGGCTGGGTGTGTTATTGGAACTGAGTCTCCAAGAAATCTCAAATAATGTTGAATCTTCTGCTAAGGTAATCAACACCCCATCTTACATACAGTTCCATTTTTATGCCCAGCTGAGAGCAAGGTGATCACTTCAGCTTCCCAAGCTGGTTCTGGAGCTGGAATTACAGAGCTGGGCCATGTTCTTCTATTTAGCTCCAAACCTGTCACCTCTTTAGCCATGGAGCTGGAACCTGCCAACACTGGACAGCCTCTGGTCACTGTCTTGTGAAGTCTCAGAGGTCAGGTGGATACCTCCATGTGTTCCTTGGTGAACAATGCACATGTTTAGCACATCTTCAGCTCTGGTGGAGCTGCAAGGGACGCACATTCAGCTTCTCATGAGACATTCTCTCGTGTGCTCCAAGCACTTCCTCTTGCCTGTTATCCTACCCACATCAGTAAACGTGGCATTTAGCTTCCAATTCTCTCTCACACAATGAATTATGAATATATGAATTTCTGTGGACATTATGCTTTGCTATAAGCTGCACTGCATTTTGACTAGATTGCAGAGAGCCACTCGCTAAGCTATTCTATTTACTCTGTTCACTCCTAGGGCAGAACCGTGCTTTTCCTGTTTACAGAACATAATCCGAGTCTGGCAAACCCCCAAGTGTCATTTCTGAAGCTATGGATGTATTTATTGTTTAGACCCTGAAATGCCAATTGAGTCATCTTTAGGAATTGTAAAAACGAGAACTCTGAGATGAGCAGCATTCCAGTACGCCACGTGGAATATGTCCCTTAAAAGATAATGTCTTGTGTGTTGCTTTTTTTCTGTGTTGTGACGTGAAAACTATCTGAACTCTAACCTGTAAGACTCATTTACATCTATGTATGCAATAGTGTTGTTAGAATGAAATCAGTGGTAAACGAAGAGATCGAAATAACAAAATCCATTTGTTGAAAAGCAGTCATTTAGAAGTGTTCTTGATGTCTGTGCTGCTGCTGTTGCTTACCTGTAATTTTCCAGAATTTGATCAGAACCCATCCAAAATTGACTTGAAGTGGAAAGCAATAGCTATGGTTATTTTGGGAGGAACAAAGATCCGTAGGTAAGCAGGATAGTGTTCTGAAGAAGGTTTAATTTGTTTATTTAAGAGATTCTTTTCATGGGTAAAAAGAGTGTGCAGAAACATTTTAGTGTGCTATTCACATTATTCATTCCTATTTTTTTACCTGTAAATCTGAATTTAAATAAAATAATACTATACATAACTAAGTTATCAGACTCTGCCAGTGTCTCTGTAGTTTACTACAGGGAACAACATAAGTGTTTTACGATGGCAAGTTGTTGTGTGGTCTGACATGGGCCTTGCTGTATTCTGCAGGGCCTCAATGTGGGCTTCAGCTTTGTTTTTATTTGCTTGGGGTTTTGGTGCTGTTTTAATAGTTTCCATTGGCCTCCCAAACCTTTTAGTGAGACAGGAAGTTGTGTCTACACCGCCTTGACAATGTGTATAAGATCGGGGGGGGGGGGTGTCCTACATAGTTGGGATTCTGTTATCTTATGCTTGTCTGTTCAGTTTTTAAAATAACTGTTATTATTTCATATTTTGAAGGGCAGAGATATTGTTTTCCGCCTTTTCCCACCCATTGTATGGAGAGTAACTGTACTACCTTAGTTTCAGGTCAGATAGCATTTCATCAGAGGAGTGAAATGACTGCAAGCATTTGTCCTCAGCAGATGAAATTCTAACCCGCAGCATTTCTGTCTCCCACCCTGAAGAGAGCCAAGTCAGTTTCTGAGGTCCGTGTAGATGGGCTTTAAAGATGAGCGTAATCCAGCAGTGAACGAAATGCTCAGCCCTCCAAATCAGTGACATTTAACCCAACACACATCAGTCCAGGTGGAAAGGTAAATTGGTACTCAACCACTTCCAGTCCATTTTCCTGGGTGGTGCTATAAATATAGGAAATATTTTTGCCTACGTGATTACTGTACATGTGCACATGCATGTGTGAACACACTTTATTCCGCATTCAGATATTCTGGTGTATGTAAGCTTGTAAACAATCTGTATTCCATTTCCCTCTCTTCTTAAAAATGGTTGTTCTGTCTGCAGAGAGAGCACTCACCTTTCCCTTTGCCTTTCTCGTCTTATTTGTGCAATGAAATTGCATCACTCAGTTGTGACATTTCAGTAGTGGCTGCTACACTCATTTTAACCAAAAGAATATTCTTCTGAAACAAAACCCAGACATATGTACATGTCAACAGATACGCTCTATAACTTCTATAAAGAGGGCTGAATGAGAAAAATAGTAAAATATGTGAAGCATTTAGGTGTATCTGAAATCTACACTTAAAGAAAGCGGGAGCCAGCAGTCCTGTGCGCCAACCTCTTATCTCTTCCAAAGCTATTTCTCATTTACCGTAATGCTTAACAATTCTATTCCACAGCGGGCTTCGGATTCCCAACAACAGCAAAAAGAAAATTACTTAAGAAAAAGCAACTTGCAAATCCCAGACCAGGCGTCCGTTTGTGTGCAGTTCTAAATGAAGCTTTACCATTTCTTAACTAATGAGGATCTTTTCCATGTGGAATAAATTCTTAGTACTTAGCAGCATTAGTAATGCTTCAAGAAAAACAAAAAAGTATTTGAAATGGTTCCGTTGCCAACTGTCTTTGACCGTCTCGGTGAGATGCTGAAACAGACCTTCTGCTCTAAATTAATAAGGCCAATCTCAAACACACAAAGCCCAGAATGACCGCTCATTCTTCTGGTGTCCTCGCTATCTTTACCGAGGTCAGATAAATCACTTTCAAGCTGTTAAATCAATGATCATAAATTAGGGCTCTGTTTTTACAGCGCCTTGTGGGAAATTCTCATGGTTAAATTAATCTAACAGCTGCAGTGAAGAGCACCTCCCACCAGATCATGTCAGAAGTTCTCCCCTCACCCCGCTTTTTTCTTCTTCTTTTTTTTTTCCAAAGGGGAAAAATGACTGAATTATTTGTTTTTACCTAGCGCACAAAATGGAATCCCTCAGTCTGTCCCTGCTAATTCGTGTTTCAATTGTACCCAGCTGTTTAAATTGCGCTGCGCAGAGATTGCCTTGATCCCCAGGTGCTGGTACTCCATCTGTGCTGCTCCGAGAGACTATTTACAGCAGAGGTTAGGCCAGCGATTGCTGGGACGGAAAACTCATTTCTCAGCCTGGCTTTTATTTACACTCTTATTAAAGATCCTTTCACTCACGTTGGAATGGCAGCTCGTGGCTGCACTGAGCGCTTGGCACGGAGCCAAGCAGCAGAAATTACCATGTCGATGAAAGATAGCCTGCTTCCATTTTAACCTTTCCCTGCTCTCCCCTTTCCATCTATATTTGCATGAGGGAGGATGATTATTGAAAGAGATAGGGGGACAAAGGGATGCGAGAATCCTTGTCAGCCAAGCTTTTCAAGGGGTAAACCAATGGTTTGTGACCAATTTGGAAGAATCTTTACTGCCTTATTAATTTCCTACTCCTTTCCCTTAATTGCTATTAGAGTTTATTTTCACATGAAGAAACATAGCTGCTCGTGCTCTGCTCCCTTCCTTCTCCCCTGCTTCCCGGTGCCTTATGAGTACAACCCTGAGATAAGTCTGCAACGCTGAGGTTTCTGCTTCATCCCGGTGCAGGTCACACAGAGCCACAGCAACACCTTCCCAATGTTTTTGCTATGCATCTGCCTCTTGGAAATGCATTGCCTTCCCAGGAGAGCAGCTCATTGCACACGGCGTGTTACTGCACTGGGGGAGAGCACAGGGAGCATGAACAGTTGGTGGGGGAGCTGCCACGCAGTCAGTTCTACAGACCTGGCGGCACTAAATAAATAATTTAAGTATCTGCTTTTCCAGATACTTTTATTCTCTGTGGGAAGCAACACAGGGTTGGTGCAAAGCAACAAAATCCACCTCAGCTGTTGTGAGACAACAACCAGCTTTCAAGAGAGCCAGCTACAGCACAACAAGGAGAAGAGCCTCGGATCACAGGATCACAGAACTTGAGGGGCTGGAAGGGACCTCTGGAGGTCATCCAGCCCAACCCCCTGCTAAAGCAGGTTCTCTAGGCGGGTTTTGAATACCTCCAGAGAAGGAGACTCCACAACCTCTCAGGGCAGCCTGTTCCAGTGCTCTGTCACCTTCAAAATAAAGACCTTTTTTTTTCCCATGTTTACAGAACATTAAATATTTAAATATTTATAAACATCTCAGTCTTCTCCAAGCTGAACAGCCCCAGGTGTCTCAGCCTTTCCTCATAAGGGAGATGCTCCACGTCCCAGTCATCTTTGCAGCCCTCCACTGGACTCTCTCTGGAAGTTCCCCGTCTTTCTTGAACTGGGGAGCCCAGAACTTGACACAGTACTCCAGATGCAGCCTCACCAGGGCAGAGTAGAGGGGGAGGATCACCTCCCTCGACCTGCTGGCCACGCTCTTTTTAATGCACCCCAGGATACCTCAAGCTTTGCTACCAAGCTCTATTTATGAGACAGCTAGACCATGCACTTAAGTGCAGCAGTGTTGCAGATCCTTGACTGCTAGGCAAGTAGTACTCTTCTTTTTCTCCACCTTGCAGGACAGGAGAGGAGTCTGTTCTCCATTTTCCTGAGTAGCAGAGCAGTGACTACATGGAGAGGTTTACAGGATTTAGTATTCTTGCTCCTGATCATAGCTGTGGGTAGTGTGCAAATATTAGCTTACATTAAAGAAAAAAATAAAGAAGGAAAGAAAGAAACAAAACCCCCCAAATCCCACAATAAATCATAGAATCATATCATGGAATGATTTGGGTTGGAAGGGACCTGAAAGCCCACCCAGTTCCAACACCACTGCCATGCACAGGGCTGTCACCCACCAGCTCAGGCTGCCGAGGACCCCATCCAACCTGGCCTTGAATGCCTCCAGGGATGGGGCTTCTTTTTAACCTTGAAGATCCCCACGAATCTGTGTCCACTGGTGTCCAGGAGGCTCAGAAGCCTGCTGCTGGCCAGGTGCAGAAAGCTTTATGGGAGCCAGCAGTATGATGGCCACAGGCTGGTGCACGCCTGAGGCTTGTGGAAGTTCCTCAGACTTTCAACACAGAGAATGATGAATCCTCCAAATAACAAACAAAATGGAATAATTCCCAGCTCCATTTATAGAACGGTTTGATTTCCGTTGAGAAATGAAACACCGGGACAAAGAGATGCGTTGCTATCACTCCATAAGTGATAAAAGGAGGAGGGTTTGTTAACAGAAGTGCAGATGTATACTTGGTTGTATTCTGGGTAACTGACAGCTAAAAGCTCTGTGTTTACAGACACTGCTTTCTTTCAGTGGAACAAGCACAAACACGGCACATTTTTCAACGTCTCAGCTGCAGTTCAAAGTTCTGTGCCATTTTTTTCATACATATTCGTAGAATATTGAATTTATAATCATCATAAGCACTCCTATGTAAGTACTTGTTTATCAGCTGTGCCATTTAGATAACATCGGGGCTTCAGGTCAGCTGGGTTCTGTCCTTCCAGTTCCCAACCGAGCACCCGAGTCCCCCTCCAGTGAAGCCACTATCAGGGAAGCTGTGCAGGATGGGCAGCGGAGAAGCATGACTCGGAAATGTTACAT
This sequence comes from Aquila spilogaster, assembly GCA_024606505.1. NCBI lineage: Eukaryota > Metazoa > Chordata > Aves > Accipitriformes > Accipitridae > Aquila > Aquila spilogaster. The sequence continues at coordinate 48,876,479 of JANHGO010000069.1, forward strand.
AACTGCAAATCTTTTTTTCTTCCTTTCTTTCTTTCTTTTTTTTTTTTGAGCAAACCAGCCCGCCCCTAAAAGGCCGTTCCCAGAAAAATGTAACCGCAGAAAGATTTACTGTCTGAGCACTGCGTTTAATATTTTTCCCATTCATAAAATACTTGTGTGTCTGGACACGAGACTTAGTTCGAAGGGTGTGTTTGCTTCTTGTCTGGCTCATTTAAGCTGCTTGTACGCGACAGCTCAGGCAGAGAAGGGGTAAGAAGGACGTTTCATCTCCCGTGTTATAAAGTCCCAGATGTAAAGCACAATGACTGCTGGTGGAAAACCAGCGGTAAAAGGGAGGGTGCAAAGACTGGAAGGTAACTGGGAGCAACCCAAACTCCTTCCTCAGAAAAGGCAGCACAACGAGTTTGTATGAGGAGCTTGTCCTTGGAGTACCCTGTTCTCTAGCTGAGATGCAGCTGACATTTGACTGCCAAAGCACTGGGGAAAACCGGGGGATGGTAAGAAATGAGACATTTGGTGCAATTAGCTGCGGTACCAACCCAGGAGCAGAAGTAAACAGGCACAAGGTGGGGAGGACAGCATCTTTCAGAGTCAAGGTCTAAATTGCTTGTGCATGTAGCAGTTCCCCGCTCTTGGTGTATTCTTTGGCAGTTTCCTACTCAATAATCGGTTCGTCTGCTTCCAGATCCTGGAGATGTACAACTGGCTTTGGCTGCCTCTTGTCTCCTCGTATCCCACCCCAGGACATGCCGTGATCCCGTGCTGTGCTGCAGAACAGCTGCCGCAGCCCACATCCGCTGAGGCTCTCCAGCTGCCGAGGGGCTGAGGATTAAAAATTAAACTAACGCACATTTAAGAGCTCTGGATGGGCAGAGTCAGTCTACGTTTTTGAAAGGAGTACAGATGACTGCAGGTGTGCCAGTTGCTTTTACATCCGTCCTCCACTGAACATAGTACAGTGCAGGGAAATGGTGCCTGGTTAGGAACAGTTTGTGCTGCGTGATGAGGCACTGTTTTGCCATTTGTCTCCGATAGTTACTTTCATGGGAAAACAGTGTCTTCTCTTGTAATTTTCCTTCAACGTCTTGCAGAATTTCCTTATATTTGTTTTTCATTCCTAAAGAGAAAGCAAGATTTCGGGGTTTTTTTTTTGCATAGTCCCTGAAAAGTTTTGGCAGTAACTACGGGAATAAGTGACAACTGTCAAATCAAATGCTGCATCTGAGCTTGTGGGGTCACTTTTGGCTCTTCTGACCAGCTCTGCAGTTACTGAGCCTGGAGAACTGGGCCAAGAACCGGGCCAACAAGGTTCAAAAGTAGAGCCCTCTAAAATCAACCTGAAACCACAGAATTTTCTCAGTTCAAATAGGAGAATTCACATATCACGTGCAGGTATGAGTTCATTTTGAAGTTAGGAGCCACATTAGGTAAAAGGCATAAAAACACCGTCTCCCTTTCTGCTGGTTCCCCTGGCACTGCCGGTGGTGCCATGCATGTCAGTGCCCACTGGAGCTGAGAAGCGGGGAGGGCTGGGTACCAGCAGGCTCCATAGAGCTCCTGAGCCAGCAGTGAGCCCTCACAGACTGTGTTAAACCAAAGACGAGCAGAGCAATGAGAAAGGAGGGAAAAATACCACCTGCAGGATGATAAATGAACCAGACAGCTGCTGTGCTGGGTACAGCCTGTTGGGAAAGGCCATGGTTTATCCCAGACAACAAAAAAGCCTCACCAACCAGTAATTCCAGGGAGAACTTAAATCCAGGGATGATACCAAATCATCGCAGCTGGTTGTAGTGCTGTCTTTGCAGAAGAGCACCATAAAGGATTGCCTCCTATTGCTTAAGGCAATAAATGCTCAGGAGTAAAGGTCGGGGACATTTTGACTTTTTAGAGCCTGAGAAATTATGCACTGAAATGTCCAAGAAAAATGATGTAATTCTGATCTTATGTGGCCTAAAATTCATGAAGATTCAGAGTTCTCATTTGTCAGCGCATCTAAACAATCTATCTCAAGTTAGCTGCGGTAAAGATCTAATTATCTTTTCTATTGCAGCTTCCTCCTCTCCCTCAGTATTACATGGCAGTGCTGTAGACCATTCCCGGAGCCTCAAATTTATGATTAATTGTTCTTAAATTATTAAACGGGGCTCTCTGAGTCATCTGTTCTTTATCTACCTGCAGACGCATTTTGTCTGCCTCCATCGTACAGCTTTTATTAACCTCGTCCTCAAAGCACAATTCCTCCTCAAATCATTTTTTTGTCCCTAAAAAGTTATGGCATCCTTTGTTTTGCAAAGTGGAAGGACTTCAAAAAAGAAATCCCTCGTCTTTCCTCGTAACAAGAACAGGATGTGCAGTTACTCTGGTTTACATAAGCCTTCCTGGAAAGCAGAGCGTGACTCTGGAATCAATAAAAGCTGCAGCGCAATACTATAAAGAAGAGAACTTTTTGTGAAGGTGCGTTGCTGTACAAGGGTACATTAAGAGGACAAAACATCAGGTCTCCATTTTACAGTAAATATACAAAATATAAGAGATTACCGGGATCGTTCCCTAATATAGCTATTATATATAGCTATAGTTAACCGAGTGCATTCAGTATAAGAGCATGAGCATGCCATCACACTTATTGCAACAGGAATTATAGACAGATGTCCACATCTGAAGAGTCTTCTCTACTATCTAAAAAAAACCAGACACAAGCTCTACTTGAGCTACAACCTTAAAGGATGTAGGACATAAGAGACGCAAAGCAATAGCGTGATGTGGACCGTGCTCCATGAGGGTCACCTGACAGTGCTGACGCTGACTTACTTAGCTTACACCGGGGACACTACATTGTGCTGAAGAGTATTTACACTGTAATTTTAAACTTGGCTCAGTGGCCTGACTGCAGCAATGCACCATAGTACTTATGGGAGAGTAAGGAAAACCAGAGTGAGCGCAGCAAGTCTGCGCACGCTGTTGTGCTTAGAGAATGCCAGGGGCATACACAACATACACAAGCACTGTAGAACAACTGTTTTCATTGCTTTTCTACTGAATTTGAAGTAAAAAGAACAGGGACAACTAGTTGTGCTATGACACATTTGAAAACAGTACAAAGCGCCTGGCTCTCCTCTTGCCAGCCCCATGGCTGGGTACTGCTGGGGTGTCATGTACTGTATCTGCAGTGCCTTCACTTGCCTCTTTGGTTACTGAACCAGCCACAACAACGTCCTTCTATGGAATTGATGAATTCACCTTTGGTTTTACTCTAATATAAACTGAAAGGGGAATTTGAGACAGGGGTTCCTAAGAAACTGAAGAGGAGGAAAAGCATATCTCAACTACACTGTCATTGCAAAATTTGCACTCAATTTTTCATACCGCAGAGATGATGTCCAATCACTTTGCATGGCAATTCATTGAACGTGGCAACTGACAACCTGAGCAATGAAGCACAGTCTTATGGCAGCATGCAGCTCAGAGCTCTCCATGAGCTCAGCTCCTCCTGACCATCCCGTGAGCTACGACACCTCACGGGGACTCACTTTGCTAAATTAAGTAAGTGTGAGACCTCCCCTCAGCATCTCACTACAAGGAAGACATTGAGGCCCTGGAGCGTGTCCAGAGAAGGGCAGTGAAGCTGTGAGGTGTCTGGAGCACAGGTTTTACAGGGAGAGGCTGAGGGGACTGGGATTGTTCAGTCTGGAGAAGAGGAGGCTCAGGGGACACCTTATTGCTCTCTGTAATTGCCTGAAGGGGGGTTGCGTTGAGGTGGGGGCCAGTCTCTTCTCCTGCATGACTTGTGACAGGACGAAAGGCAGTGACTATAAGTTGTGCCAGGGGAGGTTCAGGTTGGATATGAAGAAAAAGTTTTTCTCAGAAAGAGCGGTGATACATCAGAACGGGCTGCCCAGGGAGGTGGTGGAGTCACTGTCCCAAGAGATAATCAATAAACGTGGAGATGTGGCACTGAGGGACACGGTTACTGGGTGTGGTGGTGGTGGGTTGGTGGTTGGACTCAATGATCTTAGTGGTCTCTTCCAACCTTAATGATTCTATGATTCTACGATCCTTCAGTGGTATAAGTGTGTTCTACCGGACTGTATTGCACGATTAATGAACACACAGAGACTCAGGTACTCTTCATGACACAGTCAGAATAATAACGGTTATAGATATAGATGTGTATATATATAATTTAAAACTTTATTTAAAATGTTGCGCATACACTTCTTCAGCACCCTCCTCTTCTTTTCATTGCACCGAAAAGTTTCAAAAAACACAAAATATATCCCTTTACCAAACATTTTTTGTTCTTAGGTTACAAAAAGATTAACATTTCACAGTCACAAAACATAAGTACATTGGTCCAAAACATCTCCCTCCAGCGGGTCCGCTGCTCTTCAGGACATACAGAACCTGGACAGTGTTACGGGTCTCCAAATAAGTCGACTCGTCCAATGAAGGAAAGAAAAAAAGTGGCAGCTATTAGAAAGCAAAACAAACCAAAATCAGATACCTATGAAACAACATCACCAGCAACAGTTAAAGAAAATAAAACGAGAAAAAGAAAAAATAATAACGAGAGTGGAGGTGGACAAGGGCATCCTCCTTCAAGTACATCACAGGTAGAAATACAGCAGCACAGTTACAGCATCGTTTGGTCGCTCTGTCTATGGCAGCCACATCACTGTATCTTCATCTCGGACGCATGGAGGAGAACTATTTACACACCGAGAATGTCGGAGGAACAACAATTCCATATAGTTTGCAACTCACGTTTGATCCAAGCATGGAAATTATTTGCACAAAACGTTTTAAAAAGCAAAAGGAAGCGGAATGCTGAGGCAGGAAGGAACACAGCGGATTTGCTTGGAGCATGTAGTGTTCTTTAAAACCTAAAAGCTCAGAGCCAAAACATCACGCGCAGTTCTTAGTTCTTCAAAACTATCTCGGAGGCACAGCACCTCGCACACCTCACAGACCTCCCTGTTGTACTTTAACATGGAAGCAACTCCAACACAGACAATCACTGCTAATAGCAAACTAGGACTGCTTTTCCTTTAGTTGTCAGCCCTGTTGCTCTTTCACATTCCTTGTATTAAAACCAATTCCCCTCTCCAGCGTGAGGCCATTGAAAATTAGCCCTCTTAGACAACAGACTTCTGTGTTCATAAAGGAAGCATCAGTGTGTTAATTTAGCAAGAGACAGTTGTGTGCCTCACTTCAGATGTGGATGAAATTTCGAACTACCGTCTTCATCAAGTTAAGCAAAGATGACTTCAGGCTGTAGTGTGAGAGAGAAGCTGCGAAACAGCTGTACGGCCCTCTGCAACAGTATTCACAGGAGAATGGCAGAAGCTGCTCCTTTTGAGTTTCTAGAAATCAGACTGGATCAGGCTTCAGAAGGCAGCGTTAATGGCAGCGCCCCCTGAACTACAAGGCATGCTACTTCCTTTCCTTGCTCTTGCCCAAGAAATGATAACCTGCCAACATAATGGCACGATGAGTACTACCTACTAAGACAGAGGTAACCAGGACTGAGGCTCCTTGCTGCTAATGCTGAAACAACATTGGGTGCTAACAGAACTTCACTAGACAGAAAGCCACATTGCCTCCAGGATCAGGCAGTGGCTAAGGTGATGTGCCTGGGATCTAAACTTCGGAGCTGGTGCTGAGCGGACATCTATCCCGTGCCCAACTGAAAGGTGCACTGTGGGTCACAACTCCTCTGTGTCACCAGTGATTCCTAATGCTACGACTCCTCAAATAATGCATGTTATGTAGAGAACTGGAAATGCTTTGTTATCCTTGCTTCACACATGGTATCTCCCCAGTACGTGGCTCCTGCTTCCTATTTGTATCGCACCTTGGTACGTGTACATACCATGCCATGAAGCAGAGCACAGTGCAGGTGTGTAAGAAGCTCTGAATGAAAGCGAACAGAAGTGAAAGCCCAGGTTCCAAAGCAGTGAGCCACAGCCGTACCAGAGCCACTCACAGTAGGTAAGCCTGTCAATGTGTAACAGATGCTTGGTAAACGAGCAAAACAAAAAACATCACAGCACAGTTTCAGTCACATCCATCTGAGTAGGAAGCTTTTTATTACTCTTGAAAATTTTTAGAGTTGCTGCTAATTGATATTAATTATTGATGCTGCACCTCTGCCCCTTCCACAAGGGCTGACAGGTAACACAGCGTGACCTGGGAAGCAGGCTGACTGATGGCAGTACCTCAGATGAACAACAGATGCTGGAGGCTGATGCACAGAGCCATATCACCGCCCGCCAGGTTTTGCTCTGAGTTTGGTCCCACCGAGTCACTCTGCTGCCCCATCTCTCTCAGGGTGTGTTTAAAACCACCACTGAAAGAGGGGATTTCCATTGCCTTGAAATTTCACTTTTATATTTTGGCAAATATTGCATTGGAAATTAATTCAACTCCATTGTACTCAGTGGTTTCATAATGGCTGGTATGTTTATTGACCCCATGATACTAAATAATGAAGACTGACAATACATGGGCACAAAAATATTTGACTCAGGCTTGTAGTTGGTCACAGCAAGCACCAGCTTCGCTGCTGTTCATGTGACTTTGGAGGAATTGCCATTAGTTTCTCCATTAAAGAAAGGACCACACAACTGCATTTGCAAAGAGACAACAGGAGTTACACGGAGCACAAAAAGCATGTTGACAAGTTTATTAGGCAAAATCAAAAGGAAGGGAAGGAAGGGAAGGAAGGGAAGGAAGGGAAGGAAGGGAAGGGAGGGAGGGAAGGGAAGGACGGGACGGAAGGGAAGGACGGGACGGTCGGGGAGGTCGG
>JANHGO010000069.1:48883389-48896311 GCA_024606505.1 Aquila spilogaster
AGCTTTTCAATACAGTGATAGCTGCTGACTCCTCCAAAGAATGAACAAAACCGAGTTATTCCCAGTGCAATTTTTAAAACTCAGTTTTGCTCCTGTTGAGAATGAGGCACCTGGAGAAAGGGATGCCTTGCTATTTCTTCCCCACTAATCCTCCTAAAAGGTGGAGGGTTTGTTAACAAAAGCACAACCATATACTTAACTGTACTCTGAGTAACTGACAGCTAAAATAGGTGTATTTACAGACCACTGCTTGCTTTCAGCTCCTGGAACAGGCACAAACAGATCATGTTTTCCAACACCTTAGTTGCTGTTCAAAGTTCCTTGCCAATTTTTTCCTCTATATATCCATATATAAATATATATAGCTATAAATTGAATATTCTACAAACACTTTTTTAGCAGAACTCAGTCTGTGCCATGTAGCTAATTTCAGGACTTCAGGTTAGTTGGGTGTTGTCCTCCCCATTTCCTAATTGACCGAGTACCTGACTCCCATGCTACCTGCTTTCCTAGTGAGGCCAGTACCAGGGAAATCCTGCAGGAGCAGTAGCAGAGAAACAGTACTGGAAATTTTACATAACTGTAAATCTTTTTTTTCTTCTTCTTTTTTTTTTTTTTTTGGCACTAAACAGACCTTCCCTAAAACACCATTCTTAGAAGAATGTAACCACAGCAAGATTTACTGTCTGAGCATTGTGTTTAATATTTTTCCCATTCATAAAATACTTGTATGTCTGGACATGAGACTTAGTTTGAAGGGTGTGTTGTGATTCTTGTCTGGCTCATTTAAACTGCTTCTATGCTGGTGCTCAAGCAGAGAAGGGATAAGAATGATGTTCCAGCTCTTCTAACATATTCTGAATTCCCAGATGTAAAATTCAATTGCATGCATGCTGGTGAAAAACAAGCACTAAGAGGAGGGGCACAAAGGAAAGTAAATTTATTTTTTTAATTGGGAGCAAAGTGAATGCAATCCTCTGAAAATGCAGCATAAGAAGTTTGTATTAGGAGCTTGTTCATGGAGTACCTTGATCTCAGCTAGATGAGATGCAGTTGACATTTGGCTCACAAAGCTCTAGGGAATGCTGGAGGATGTAAGAAATAAGACATTTGGTGCAATTAGCCGCAGTACCAACCCAGGAATGAAAGTAAACAGGCACAACTTGGGATGAGAGGATCTTTCAGAATCAAGGCCTAAACTGCTTGTGGACATAGCAATTCCCCATGCTTTGTACATTATTTGGCAATTCCCTGTTTGAGTAATTGGTTTGTCTGCTTCTAGATCCTGGAGAACTGCAACTGGATTTGGCTGCTTCTTGTCGCCCCTTCCCCATCCCAGTACATGCTGTGATGCTGCTCCATACTGTGGAACAGCTGCCTCAGCCTACGTCTGCTGAGACGCTCCAGCTGCAACAAGCTGCAGGATTAAAAATTAAACTAATACACATTTAAGAGATCTGGATGGGCAGAACCAGTCTAAATTTTGAAGAGACTGAAATGACTGCAGGTGTGTCAGTTACTTTTACATCCCTGAGATTTATTGAATATTATACTGGGCAGAGAAATGGTCTCTGTTTAGGAACAATTTGTGCTACTTGATGAGGTGATTGCCTAGTCATTTGTCTTCAACAGTTACTCTCATGGGAGAACAGTTATCTTTTCTTGTAATTTTACTCATGGATATCTTGCAGAATTTCCATATTCTTAAGCTTTACCTTCCTAAAGCAAAAATAGGAAAATTTCAGATTTGTTTGCTTAGTCCCTGAAAAGTTGTAGCAATAATTACAGAAATAAGCTACGACTGTCACATCAGAAGCTAAATGCTGCATCTGAGCTTGTATGATAGCCTTTGGATGTTCTAGCCAGCTCTTAATTTGCCAAGGAAAAGTAGTCTCCCTGGAAAATAACTGGGCCAAAGAACTAGTGTAACAATGGCTGAGAAAGTCAAACCGTCTAAAATCAACTTAAAACCATTAAAGTTTCCCCTTTCAAATAGGAGAATTAACATATTATATGCATGTAAGTTTTCATTTTGAGGCAATGAGCAATGTTAGGTTAATGAAGAAATCATTTCCCTTTCTACGGGACGTCCCTTTGGCTACCAGCGATTCCTGCATTGCTGGTGATGCTGTCTGTATCAGTACCCGTAGGAAGCGAGTGGTGGGAGGAGGTGGATGGCCAAGGATGCAGTGGCACATCTCATCTCAAACAGCAGTTAACTACTCCAAAATGTTTTGTATCAGAGGAGCACAGTAAGGAGAAGGAAGGAAAAATACCACCCGTAGCATAAACGAACGAGAAAGATGCTCTGTTGGGGTACAGCCTGTTGGGAAAGGCCTTGATTTACCAGAGACAAGAAAAAAACCCAACCAACAGATTGGTAAATCCAGGGATGACTGTGAACCTCAGGGCTGATGCCAAACCATTACAGCTGGTTGTATGCCGTCTTTAGAGAAGAACGCCCTAAAGGATTGCCTTCTACTGCTTAAGGGAATAAATGCTCAGGGGATAAAGATCAGGGACATTTTGACTCTTTAGAGCTCAAGAAATTATGCAGTAATACACCTAAGAAGGTAATTCTAATCTTAGGTGGCCTCAAATTTATGAAGGTTCAGAGATCTCATCTGTCTATGCATCTAAATAATCAGTCTTGAATTAGCTGCAGTAAAGATCTAATTAGTTTTTCTACTGCAGCTTCCTCCCTCTCCCCTTAGTAGTCTGTGGCAGAGTGCTGTAGACTATTTCTGAAGCTTAAAATTTAGGATTAGTTGTTCTTAAATTATTAAGAGTCTCCAAATCACGTGTTCTTTATCTACCTGTAGACACATTTTGCCTACCTTGGTCATAGTCCTTTTTATTAAACTTGTCCTCAAAGCACAATTTCTCCTGATATCATTTTTTCCCTAAAAAGTTATGGCATCCTTTGTTTTGCAAAAAGTGGAGGATTTTTTAAAAAAGCCTTCGTCCTTCCTTCTAACAAGAACAGGATGTGCAATAACTTTGGTTTATATAAGCCTTCCTGGAAAGCACGAGAGAAACTCTGGAATCAATAAAAGCTGCAGTGTAATAGCATAAAGAAGTAAACTTTTTGTGAAGGTACATTGCTCTATGAGGATACATTAAGAAGATGAAACTTCAGGCCTCAGTTTTACAGAAACTGTACAAAATACAATAAATTACTGGGATTGTTCACTTATGTTGCTTTAGTTAACTAAGCACATTCAGTAGAATACCATGAATGTACTATTTGGCTAAGCACTGATTTATTGCCTATAGGAATTAAAGAAACTGATGTCCAAATTTGAAGAGTTGTATCTATTGCCTAAAAAATGAAAATAACAAGCCTTACTTGACCTCAAGCTTACAGAATTTAGGGCATAAGAGATGCGAAAGCAATAGGATGACGTGGAGCAAACTCCTTTAGGTTCACTTGATGTGCAACAGTTCCCTGTCAGTGCATGCTACCAACACATATTTATTCAGCTGACGCCAGCGAGCCAGGCAAAGCTGTGCTGAAGTTTTATTTGCACAGCAATTTTAAACTTGACACAGTGGTTGGATTGCAGTAATAAACTCTAGGACTTAAGGGGATGTGAGAAGAACCAGAGTGAAAGTAACAAATTGCTTCTCTTTGCACTCTCTGTTATGCTCAGTGAACTCAATGGGCATATGCAGCATTTTAAAAACTGGGGTAACGCTAGAACAAGTGTTTTCACTGCTCTTCTACTAAATTTGAGGTGAAATAGGAATCGGGAGAACCATTTGTGCTACAATGCAATATTTCAAAGATATAAACAGTAGATACATGCCTAGCTCTCATTCTCTTGCTGGCAACCCAGATGGGTATTGCCTGTGGCTCTATGCTGGTACAATGCAAAAAGGCCAGTGTTAGTTCCTGCATCTTTGGTACCTTCAAATACATCTTCGGTACCTTCAAATACATCTTCGGTTGCTGAATAACCATCACAGCTTGCTTTGCTGGAATCTCAATTCACCCTTGCTTTTACTCTAAACTTAGAGCAGAATTTGAGACTGTGATTCCTAAGAAACTGGGGAGGAGGGAAAACTTACTCCAACTGTGTTGTCATTTCAAGAATTGCACCCAGTTTCTCATGCCACAGACAGCTGATAGCTGATCACTTTGCATAGCTCTTCATTGAGTCAGAACATGGCAACTGGCAGTCTGAGCAATGAATCATAAGCTGATGGCAGCACACAGCTCACACAGTTATCCGACAGCCGATCTTCCAGATCAACCCATACACTAACGCACCTCATAGGGATTTACTTCATTAAATCAAGAGTGAGACCTTTTGTCAGTGAATCATCCATTCCCTTGTAAAGCAGAGTGTGCTACTTGTCTGTATTGCACAGTTAGTAATACACACAAAGAGACTTAGGTACTCGTCAAGACAAAGGCAGAATAATAACGGTTATAGATGTAGATGGATATATATAATATATAATTTAAAATTTTATTTTAAAACTTTGCGCATACACTTCTTCAGCATCCTCCTCTTTTGTTCATTGCACTGAAAAGTTTGAAAAAACACAAAATATATCCCTTTACTAAACATTTTTTGTTCTTAGGTTACAAAAAGATTAACATTTCACAGTCACAGAGCAGAAGTACATTGGTCCAAAACATCTTCCTCCAGCAGGTCCTCCATTCTTCAGGACATAAAAAACCTAGACAGTTGTACAGATCTCAAAACAAGATGACTTGTCCAATGAAGGAAAGAAAAAGGTGGCAGTTATTTAAAAAAACAAACAAACAAAAACCACCAGAAAAACTTAGACCAAAATAAGACACCTATGAAAGAACACCAGCAGCAATGGGTTAAAAAAAAAAAAAAGAGATAAAAAAGAATGAGAGTGGAGGTGGACAAGGGGACAAGGGCATCCCCCTTCAAGTACATCACAGGTAGAAATACAGCAGCACAGTTACAGCATCGTTTGGTCTCTCTCTCTATGGTAGCCACATTGCTATATCTTCATCTGGGACACACGGAGGAAAACTATTTACACACCAAAAATGTCAGGGAGGAACAACAATTCCACAGAGTTTGCAATTCATGTTTGATACAAAAATGTTGAAAGTATCTGTACATAAAATGTAAAATAAAAGCAAAATGCTGAGGCAGGAAGAAACACAGCAGATTTGTTTGGAGTGTGTAGTGTTCTTTAAAAACCTAGCAAAAGTTCAAAGCCAGAATCTGCCCAAACATCAAGTGCAGCTCTTCAAAAATATCCTGGATGCACAGAATTGATGGTAGCTCTCTTGTCATATTTTAACATGGAAGTAACTTTAACATGGAAATCCACTGCTAACAGCAGACTCTCACCACTCTTCCTTTAGCTTGTTAGCCCTGTTGTTTTTTAGAATTTATTAAAAAAATTCTCTCTCTCCCCCACATGAGGCCACTGAACATCAGCCCTCTCAGACAATACACTTTTGTGTTCACAAAGGAAGCATCATTACCTTAATGTACCAAAAGATGGTTGTGTGCCCCACTTAAGGTGTAAATGAAATGTCTACCTTCTTCATCAAATTAAACAAAGAAGGTTTTAGGCTGTAGCGCAAGAGAAAAATGTCCGAAATGGCTGTACTACCTTCTGCAACAGTATTAACAGAAGAATGGTAGAAGCTTCTTGGTTTTGAGTTTCTAGAAATTGGACTGGACTAGGCACCAGAAGACGGTGTTACATTGCACTGTCAGCTAACCTGAACTCCATGGCATACTACCTCCTTTCCTTGCTGTTGTCCAGGAAGGACAAGAACTTGCCTGACTTTCTAGGCAGTGCCCATGGACAGGCAAGGACACAGCACTGTGCAGTAGCAATATGAATACAGATCTAACTCAGGACTGAGGCTCCTTGCTGCTAAGGCTTAAACAGTTTTGGATACTAAGGGAACTTCACTGGCAAAAAAACATAGTGCTGCCAGCATCAGGCAGTAACTACGATGACGTGCCAAAGATCTAAAATTTGGACTTGGTGCCTAACTTGGTGCAGTTTGAGGAGGTGAGCTGTCTGCTCCTAACTCAGGAGCTTCACCGAGCCCTAGAGCAGCTGCAAGTCTGCACATGGCAATATCCATCCTGTGCCTATCTGAAAAATAGTATTGTGCACCATGGATACTCCCTGCCATCAGTGGTTTCTAATGCTGTGACTCCCAAAATAATTCAACCTATAAAGGGAATTGGAAATGCTTTTAATTATTCTTGCTTCTCACACAATAACTCCCCAATAAATGGCTCCTGCCTCCTATTTATATGAGGCTTTGGTGTGTATATGTACTTGTACCATGCCTTGAAGCAGAGCACAGAGCACAGACCACAGTGCAGGCACATAAGAAGCTCCTACTGAAAGCAGATAGAAGTGAAAGCCCAGGTACTAATGCAGGTTATCAGAGATTTACCAGAGACATTCTAGGGAGGCAAGCATGCAAATGTGTAGCAGATACTTTGTAAAAAAGCAAAACAAAAAGCATCACAGCATCATTTCAGTCACATACACCTGAGAAGGAAACTTTTTATTATTCTTTGAAGTTCTCAGAATTTATTAGTTGATGCTAATTGATATTAACTGTTGATACTGTACTTCTGCCCTTTCCAGGAGAGGGGCTGACAGCTAACACAACTCAACCCGGGCCCAGTCACTGCAGAGAAGCAGGCTGACTGACAGCAATACCTCAGATGAACAACAAACAGAGTAGAGGCTGATTCACGAAGCCATACCAGCGCCCACGAGATTTTGCTCTGAGAAGTCACCAGCCAGTTTGCTCCCACCAAGTCATGCACTCCGCTAACCCATCTCTCCAGGGGTATGTTTAAAAACACCCCTGAATGAGAAGGTGCGTTTTCCATTGCCTTGAAGTTTCACTTTTGAATTTTGGCAAATGCTACACTGGAAATTTATTTCTACCACATTGCACTGGTGTTTTTGTAATGACTGGTATGTGTGTTGACACCATGTTACCAAATAATGAAGACTAACAATGCACAAGCACTGAAACATTTGACTCAGGCTTGTAGTTAGTAACAGCAAGCACCAGCTTCTTTGCTGTTCAGACAACTCCACCGGAATTGCCAGCTTTAGTTTCTTTGTGAAAGAGGATCTGAATAGCTAGAGGACTACACAACTGCATTTGCAAAGAGACAACAGGAGTTACACAGAGCATAAAAAGCATGTTTACAAGTTTATTAGGCCAAAAAAAAAAAAGTGCAAGAGAAGATCTCTTGCTTAAACTTTAAAACATATGAGGGGCCATGTGAAAAATATTCTAGACTCCAAACCTCTCTTTTTACCCAGCTGCACACAGAAAAAGAGGTGAAGGGAAAAAAAAATAAGGAAAGAATAGATAAAGCATGACAACACATAATCAGATATGCCACTGATATATGCTGAAGCTCTAGAATATAAAACATCCATGTTCTGCACAACTTTATCACATGCAGGCACTGGGGAATGCACCTAACAGTTTTCAGGCTAAAATCATGCAGTTTGCTGCATGTTTGAGCCGTTACACACTCTGCGTTGCCTGCTCTCAACCTGAAACTCCTACTGGGTCTAGAGATTTAGAGCAAGGGTAGTTTAAATCCACCGAGACCGTTGCACATGTACTTCCGGATGCAATCAAATAAAGCATCTGGGCAGCTATACCGCACACACGCTGCGTGTTTACATAGCACATTATAAATTACAAAACTGGCGAGCTCTAGGCCATGCCTGTTCAGGAGAAAGTCTGCAAGGGCACAGCATCCTCCTTCTCCTCTGGAAAGGACACAACATTTGTGAGCTGCCTAGTCAGTGCCCTACAGTTATGTCAGCTCCCTGTCTTTTGGCTATCCAAGAAGTACAAACCAGATGAGCAGCTCCAAAAGAATGTGGTCTGGGGGCAAATTAGGTTGAACTTGGCTCCCCAGCCAATATACACCAGAACCTTCCGATTTCGTTTTTTCTTCAACTCCTGCCAATGAAGTAAGAGAGCTGCCTGCTTAAAGAACAGGCAGCCAGGTTAAGCTGCAGAGTTGCTCACTTGTTTCCCTCTTGGACTATTGCTTTCACTCTGGTAACATTTTACTCAGATTTTCTTTATTTAAATTGATTCATCACTGCTAAGAAAAAAGCTGCTGAAGCTAGCCAAGGGCTTGTATCTACCACAGTGATATCTGAGCCTTGATTACAGTCCTCAATACCAAGAGACAGAAAGTTATAAGCTGTCACTTTCTGATCACCAAGTGAGGCAGGAAGAAGTGAAAGGACTTTTAAATAGATCACTATCTGGGTATCCAAACTGATAACGAGAACAATACCACCAAGTAGGAATCCAACTAAAAATACACTCATGAGCCCAAATAAATGTACTGAATCCCAACTGATGCAAAAGCTGTATGGTCAGGGATCCTTTCAACAGGATAAAGCAGGCAGAACCATTCCATGAATGAAAATCTCTGATCCCAAAAAAACCATGGCCTCCAGGTAAACATTACATAAAGCTGAGTTTGCATGCTCTGTATAATCATGGTATACACACAACAGGGAATCTTGACAAATAACTCCTCACACCAGAATTAAATCTTGCCATACAGGACTGTGACCTATTTCTCCTGGACAATTTTGCAGGTGGCTGTTTTAGCTGCAGTAAACACGCATATTCACACTGAAAACAATTTCAGTTTTCCTACTAAAATACAGGAGTACAGTCTACTGAAAAAGAGACAGGAGAGGAAAATGGGGGTTTTTGAAGGATTACACAAGTTTGAAGTTGTCCGTAGGTAAGTCATGAATGCAACTTTTTGAAAGAAGAAAACTCTTGAGTCTCATATATGTATATATAGGTATTTTCAAATGAGATGTGACCCAAGTCACCTTCTGAATATTTGGGGGTAGATTTCAGGAGCCTCCTTGGCTTCTGATACCCACTTCTACTTCCACAAGTGAAATGGCTCTTCCAAGCTACATCGTAAACTGAGAAAAAAAATTAATTCCCCACCTGGAGGGATGACAGAATCCATAATATGCTAGCAGCATTTAAATCCCATTCCTGTTAAGCACCAAAAACATTTCTACAGGGAACTGTAATCTTAAGGGTTATCTTTAATCATATACAGTATATGTGCAGAGCCCTAGCTTTTGGGCAGAAAAATACCCCTCCAGCATTAGTTTTGAATAGATTACATTAATCGGAAGTGTCCTGGTCAGATCACCAAAAACATATTGTCTCTTACAGGCCCTTCCCAAAAAGATCCCCATCCTATAACCACTCTTGATGCTACTTTCACGACTGTTTGTTCCCGTGTATTAAAGGGATGACGTAGACAGAGATGTCATCTCCAGAGCCCAGCCTGTCGTTGGATATTCGCCAGCCCCGGTCCTTCAGCACTCCCCTGGCTCGCATCACCAGATCCTGTGCCGCCAGCGTGTACCTGTGGAAAAGGCAGAACACAGCCAGGGAGTGCTCATCTTTGTGTGGAAAGTGGGTTTTCACAGCCTGCCAGATTTACTGTTGTAAGCTACCAGGACAAGCTTCCCAGTGTTTTAGAAGCAGGCAGGAGAAACACAAACCATGGCATACCCACAAAGCAACCCCTTCCAGTTCAGTGACGGCTCCTGCATCAGAATCTAAAGGTATTTGACGGGCACCAATCGACCAAAAATTCACTGGTCGTTTTGGGTGCCTGGCTTCACCAGTTTTCAGGAAAATATTACCATGCCTGCCTTAACAAATTGTCTTTCTAGGAGTAGTCTGAAAAATTGAGGACCCCAAATAACACTACCTGCTGTTGAAAACTACACCCTTGTTCACTGACACACCTAAAGGTAAACATGGCTCGACTATTTCAGAGACAAACTATAGCAAAGTCATTTGAAAGCAAGTAATAGAGCACTAAAAATAAAATCAAAATTACACTTTAAACCAAGCAGACTAACTTGTCTGTTTTCCTTGACCATAGGAATGATTTTAAAATCTCTTTTATTCTGAAACTGGAAAAGGAATCTTACAGCTAATACAACTAGATTAACAGAATCCCACAGTTCTTTCACATTTATGAGTTCAATGAAAACTGTGTGAATGCGAGTTGTTAAGTGCTTAATTTAGGGAAATACCAAGTTTCATGTTGCTTCAAAACTCCCAGCCTGTGCTGGGCTGGGCGGCATTGGATTTATGGCAGTTATTTTCTGTCCTGAAAAAATAACAGGCGGTGCTTGGGGGCAGAAGGGTGTCAGAGTCCAAGAGGTGGTGCATAGACAGTGCTCCGTCATGTGCTCTGACATGTTCTCCCTTATCGTTTTACCTGCTGTTACTAGATCAACACATCTGTGTACTCATTTAGGAGTTTCCTCTGAAAGAAATCTCATTATGGGTGAACAGCTACTGTCACATGTTTTTCTTCATCAGTCCAACACCTGGCTGAGATGTTTTGAATTTGGTTGGGTGGAGGCAAGCTTTTCTATGATTTGATAATTAAAAATTAATCAAACAGTTAAAAGACTGACAAGAAAAAAACAGTTCAATATTGCGTCTGCCTGTGTTTTATTTAAAGCATAAGTATCAACCTCCAAGATGATGCGGGGCTCTATGAAGCCAAACACAGAGGCCACCAAAAGCAAAGCACACCTCTGTAGCTTCCAGAAACCAGGAAGGACAAGAAGTGTTTGCATTTGAAGACCCTCTTTTCTAGGCAGGATCCTTGGCCAGAAATGATCTGCCCAGATCCCATCTGAGGAACAGGAAAGAATAGCATCTCCATTGGTGAGACGTGGGGTGGGGGGAACCAACCACTTTATTGAGTATCCAGGACTGTTCTAACCCCAGAAGTTTTCACCAGAGAATGCATTATTAAATGGTGATTTCTATCAGTACAGACTTATTCACTCTCTGGGGATAAAAGAAGGAAAAAACCCCAATTATGTTCTGTTTCTACAATTTTGGTGCCTTAAACTCAAGTGACTCCTTTGAACCAGCAATAGACTTATTTGCTCTACTAGAAAGATTTCTTCAGTGCAAATGAACCAACATTTGACTACCCAAAAGGTTTGATGTTAAATCCAACTAATGTTGTACAGAAGCAATGCACCTCCTGCTCCTAATGGTACTGAGTGATAAAATTTCCAGCCCTCACTAGTTTTGACAAAAGATTTACTTTTAGCAATAAGAGAAGGGCCCAAGGCATGAACTCTAACACACACGCTTGCACACGCATGTGCACACTGTCTGCATGTTCCAAAAAAAGTCTGTAACAACAACTTCAAGCTGTAATGGCAGGATGTAGCAAGAAGCACTGCCCATACTGTCCTAATGCAACATGAAATTGTATTTTCTAAGGGGAAAACCCCCAAACATACATACTTCACTCCCCAGTTCCCAAATCCCCAAATCAGATGCAGGGCTAAGGAACAAAAGGACTCCACGTGGCAAGCGAGAAACTGGAATATTTATTCACAGCTTGTCTGATGCCGAGTGAATTTTGGCTAGAACATCTTTTCCAAGGATTTCTCAGCTATTGTCAGAATTTAAGAGAAGAAAACACCCATCATTCTGCGAGAAAACTTTGCCTTCCTCCTTTTTCTAATTAACAAGGGCTCCCCACATCCGAAGAGTACAAAGGAAAGAGTATTGCTCTTGATTGTGTAAAGCTTTTGCCGCTTAATGTTTGGAGAGGACAAGATAAAAAAAAAAAGGAATTTTAATAAAGCAGAAATTCTCTTGGAGACAGACTGTGAAATACACAAGAAAACCAGCATATCGAAGCAAATGAAAAGGAACAGGTGAAGGCAGCAGCGAGGTAACATATTCCTCTCCTTGTGTAGCACTGAATTGAAGCAATGCTGTTCAACTTGGCACTAGAGGAGATAGGGTGAAGTCTCTTGTACCTGGAGATGAATAGCAGCAGCAGTCCATTACCGAATGCTTTATTCTCCAGTGCTGTGAACTTGGAATTCAGCTGGCGAGACAGCATTAGAGAACTGCTGAAGTAGTTTTAAAGTATCCACTTCCTCCTAATGAACAGCCTCACTGGAATACAACTTTTGTGTTTTAAGAATAAATATATATGGGTTTTTTTCTTCTCCTGAAGCTTTCAGTATTGATCAGTCAAAATACTGCAGGAGAAATGGTGACAGTGGGGGAAACGTGCTGCTGTCTGAGCAGCTTCTTATCTTCTCACACCCAGCAGAGGTGGAGCAACTCCTCAGCATCCTCATAAATCTCTAGCTAGTGTGTGAGAGAGAGAGAGGGAATGAGAAAGGACAGGAGGGAGGACAAGAAATAAAAGATTCCCAAGGTCAGTGGGTAAACCTGCATAAGTGCAGCTGAAGGAAACGGGCAAGAGTCACGCTTCTCTGTCTTCACATGTCTTCAGAGAGATGATGTGTGGAAAGCAGCAGTATGTCGCTACCACCTGTTCTTCACTCAGGGTCCCCTTCATGCTTTTGTCTGCCACAATACCCATAAGAAATGAGCTGGCTAAGAAATCCAGCTCCACTCCAGTTTCTTCCCTCCATTGCAGCCCTCATGGAGGAACTGTTCTCTAATCAAGTCTGTGCCCATCACCCGCCGCCCAAATCCCCTGAGGCTGTGTCTGCATGTCTGGGTGAAGACAGACCCAAGGACTTTGCTCTCCCTGCACTTGGAGATGCCCAGGCACATGCTGTGTTTGACAGGATTCAAAGATGTTTTTCTGTGGGTAACAAACACAGTTCTGACAGTAAGTATCAGCAGGAGAGAGTCCCAAGAGCGTTGCCGAGGGCTGTAAGCGCTTACCCATCAGCCTATAAAATGACCTCTAATTCAAATGGGAGGGATATTGCTCCCTTAAAAGAGCTAATTACTTATCTGTTAAGTACTCTGCAGCTCTAAAATCTTCCTCCCTAGCCTTTGTGTTTTTTTTTTTTTTTAAATATGCTCCTGTCATGG
>JANHGO010000069.1:48896411-48963154 GCA_024606505.1 Aquila spilogaster
CGCCCTATCTACAGGCACAACAGCAGCGCGATATGTGCTTTCCCAAAGACGCGGAAGGAAGGAAGGAAGGAAGGAAGGAAGAAGAGCACAAAAAGATCTCTTGGTTGAACTTTGAAACATATGTGGGACCATGTGAAAAATACTCCAGACTTCAAACCTGCAAATCTCTTTTCACCCAGGAGCACAAAGAAAAAGAGGGAAAGGGGAAAAAACAAAAAGGAACGAACAGATAAAGCATGACAACACATAATCAGACATATGATTGGTACTGAAGCTCTAGAACATAAAACACCAGTGTTCTGCACAGCTTTATCACATGCAGGCACTAGGGAATGCATGGAACAGTTCTCAGACTAAAATCACTCAGTTGGATGCATGTCTGAGCCATTACACACTCTGCGTTGACTCATCTCTATCTGAAACTCCTACTGGGTCTAGAAATTAGAGAAAGGGTATTTTAAATCCACTGAGAATGTTGCACACGTACTTTGGATGCAATCAAATAAAGCATCTGGGCTGCTATACCAAACAGCACTGTACTTTGTTTATATAGCACATTATAAATTACAGAACTGGCAAGCTCTAGGCCACTCTTGTTCAGGAGAAAGCCTGTGCATCTCCAGGAACACCAGGGACACAGTATCCTCCTCTTAGAGCTGGCAGTTTCTCCTTTAGAAAGGATACAATATCTGTGAGACGCCTAGTCAGTGTTCCACAATTAGCTCGGCTCCCTGTCTTCTGGCTATCCAAGAAGCAGCTTTTATGCATAAGTCAGATTAGCAGCTCCAAAAGAAAGAGGTCTGGGACAATACAGGCTGAATCTGACTCCCCAGCTGACATATCTGCCTATAAATGAGAACCTTCAGATTTATTTAGTTTTTAACGGTGGCCAGTAAAGTGAAGAGCTATCTGTCTGCAGAACAGGCAGCCAAGTCAAGCTGCGGATTTGCTCAGTTGTTACTCTCTTGGACTACTGCTCGTACTTTGGTAATGTCCTTGGATTTTCTTTATTTAAATTGACTTAGTACTGCTAAGAAAAAGCTGATGAAGCTAGCCAAGGGCTTGTAACTATCACAGTGATCTTCTGATCCTCGGCCGCAGTCCTCAACAACCAAGAGGACATGAAGTTATTAACTGTCACCTTCTAACCACCAAGTCAAGCAGGCAAAGGTATGCTGAACCATGAGTGAGGCGGGAATAAGTGAAATCATCCTTAAGCAGATCACCATCTGAGTATCTAAAGTGATAACCAGAACAATACCATCACTTCAAGTGGAAATCCAACTGAAAATACACTCAGGAGCCCAAATAAATTTAGAGCTTTTCCATCAGTTGGGGTTCAGTGTGCTCAGGGATCCTTCCAACAGGATAAGGCAGACAGAACCATTCAAAGAATGAAAATCTCTGATCCCAAAGGAACCAGAACCTCCAGGTAAACCATCACATAATGCCAAGCTTGCTTGCTCTGTATAAGCATGGTATACACACAACAGGGAGTCTTGACAAATAATTCCTCATACCTGAACAGATCTCGCAATACAGGACTGTGACCTATTTCTCCCAGACAATTTTGCAGGTGGCTGTTTTAGCTGCAGTAAACAGGCATAGTCACACTAAAAACAATTTCAGTTTTCCTACTAAAATACAGGAGCATAATCTACTGAAGAAGAGACCAGAGGGAAGAAATGGGGATTCAAAGGATTACATCAGTTTGCAGTTGTCCATAGGCAAGTCACGAAAGCAACTTTTTGGAAGAAGAAAACTCTTGAGTCTCATTTATATGTATAAAAGTATTTTTAAATGAGATGTGATCCAAGTCACTGCTCTGAATATTTGGGGTTAGACTTCAGGAGCCTCCTTGGCTTCTGATACCCACTTTTACTTTCACAACTGAAATGGCTCTTCCAAGCTACATGGCAAAGTGAAAAAATTAATTCTTACTTCAGGTCTTCACCTGGAGGGATGACAGAATCCACAATATGCTAGCAGCATTTTCATCTCATTCCCATTAAGCACCAAAACCTTTACTACAGGGGAGCTGTAATCTTAAGGGATATCTGTAATCATATATAGTCTATGTGCAGAGCCCTATCTTTCGGGCAGAAAAATACCCCTCCAGCATTAGCTATGAAGAGACTACATCAATTGGAGACGTCCTGGTCAGATCATCCAAAACACATCGTCTCTTACAGGCCCTTCCCCAAAAGATCCCCTTTCCATAACCACTCTCGATGCTACTTTCACGACTGCTTGTTCCCATGTATTAAAGGAATGACGTAGACAGAAATGTCGTCTCCGGAGCCCAGCCTGTCGTTGGATATTCGCCAGCCCCGGTCCTTCAGCACTCCCCGGGCTCGCATCACCAGGTCCTGCGCCGCCAGCGTGTACCTGGGGGAAGGCAGAAGACAGCTGGTACCACGCGCTATCCTTGTGAGGAAAGCCTGCGAGATGGACATTTGTGAGGTACAAGGACAAGCCACTCAGCACTTGAGAAGCAGATAGATGTTAACAACCACCTCCCCACAAAGCAATCATTTGTCATTCCCTAACAGCTTTTTATCTCAGAATCTTGAGGCATTTCATAGCAATCGTTAGCCAGAAGGTGACTGGTCATTTTGGGTGCTCAACTTCACAAGTTTTCAGAAAACATTATAACACTTCCCTTAGCAAACTAAGTTTCCAGGAGTTGCCTGAAGAACCAAGGACACAAAATAACACCATTCATTTACTGAGACCTATACAACCGTGGGGTGAAACACCTGAAGGTAAATACGGGCCTACTCATTTCGGAGGGATGCTGTAATGAAGCGGGTGATTAGAAAACAAGCAATAGTTAGAAATAAAATCCAAACTGTGCTTTAAACCAAGGAGATAAGCTGTCCATTTTCCTTGTCCTTAAGAAGGATTTTTAAATCTCTCTTATAGTGAAACTGGAAAAGGAAACCTACAGCTAATACAGCATGATTAACAGAATACTGAGTTCCCTTCTCATTTATAAGTTCAATGTTGTCAGGTGCTTAATTTAGTGAAACACTGACAGTTTCCTGTTGCTTCAAAACCGTGCCAGGCTGAATGGCATTGTACTTATTCTCTGCCCTTAGAAAAGATCAGATGCTGCCTGGGGGCACAAAAAGCGGTGCAGAGACAGCGCTCTGCCCTGCGCCATCCAGAATAGAGAACCAGTTGTTTACAGCTGGATTATTTCTACAATAAGTCCTAATTCAGCAATCCTTCTGATCCTGACGCAATATGCTCTCCCATATCCCTTTACCTGCAGTTACTAGATCAACACGTCTGTGCGCCAATTCAGAAGTTTCTGCTGCAAGAATTCTCATTATGGATGAACAACTACTCCAATCAGTTCTTGACCCAACACCTGCCTGGGATGTTTTGAATTCAGGTGGGTGGAGTACACCTTTTCTATTGGTTCGCCAAACAAATATAATCAAACAGTTAAGAGACTCACAAGAAAAATAAAACAACAGGTCAATAATGTGCCTGCCTGTATTTTATTTAAAGCTTAATTATCTGCCTCCAATAGGATGAGGGGCTCTCTGTAAAGCCCTCTATAAAGCCCAGATAATCAGAAGCAAAAGCACCTCTGTAATTCACAGCAAGCAGGAAGGACAAGAAAGGTTGACATTTCAAGACCCCTTTTCTAGGGAGGATCCTGGGCCAGAATTGATCTGCCCAGATCTATCTGAGGCACTGGACATAACAGTATCTCCATTGATCAGAAGCAGTGGACAAAAAAAGGGTGTTTATTAACTGAGTATCCAAGGGTTGTTCTAAACCCAGAAAATTTCACCAAATAATGAATTATGAAATGTAATTGCTACCCAAAGGGACTTTATTTGTTCTCCCAGGTGAAAAATACCCAATTTATTATGTTCCGTTGCTACCATTTTGGATCCTTATGCTTAAAAGTCTCCTTTGAATCAGGAACAGGGAGATTTATTTTCCCTACTAAGAAGTTATATTCACTGCAAATAAACCAACACTTCACTGTATAAAAGGTTTGATGTTAAGTCCAAATAATGTTCTACAGAGGTAATGCACTACCTGCTCCCAGTGGTACAGACAGAGTGGTAAAAACTTCCCAGGCCCTTCCAGCTTTGACACGAGATTTACTTTTAGCGATCGGAGAAGGGCCTGAGGGTCATTCTGCACCACTCAAGGAGCTCAAACACATACACTTGTGCACATGTGTGCACGCTCTCTGCAGTTTCCAACATCATCTGCACCACAGACCTCGAGGTATAACAGCAGGAGGTGACCAGAACTGTTCATACTGTCCTAGTAACAACACAAAACTTTGTTTCCTAAAGGAAAAAAAAAACAACAAACATACTTGCATTCCTCGGTTCCCAAATCCCCAAATCAGATGCAGGGCTAAAGAATAAAAGGACTCCACATGGTAAGCAAGAAACTGAAGTATTCATTCACACTATGAATGCTCAGCGAATTCTGGATAAGAACACCTTTTTCAAGGGCTTCTCAGCTACTGTCAGAACTTAAGAGAAGCAAACACCCGCCATCCTGGCAGAAAACTTTGCCTTGCTTCTTTTCTAATTAACAAGGGCTCCCCACATCTGAAGAGTACAAAGGAATATGTATTGCTCTTTATTGCATAAAGATTTGCTGCTTAAAGTTTGGATAGGGCAAGATTTAAAGAAAAGTCTTTAATAAACCAACAATTCTCTCATAGACAGACCAAAATACACAAGAAAAGCAGCACATTGAAGCAGAGGAGAAGGAACAGGTGAAGGCAGCTGCGAGGTAACACATTCCTCTCCTAGCACAGAGCTGACTTGGAGCGATGCTGTTCAACTTGGCACTAAGGAGATGGGGTGAGTTTCGCGTACCTGGAGATGAATAGCAGCAGCAGTCCATTATCGAATGCTTTTATTCTCCAGCGCTGTGAACTTGGGATTCAGCTGTCAAGACAGCATTAGAGAACTGCTGAAGTAGTTTTAAAGTACCCACTTCCTCCTAATGAACAGTCTTGCTGGAATACAGCTTCTGTGTTTTAAGAATATATATATATATATTTTCTCCTGCTCAAGCTTTCAGTATTGATCAGTGAAAGTACTGCAGGAGAAATGGTGACAGCAGGGGCAACTTGCTGCTGTTTGAGCAGCTTCTTATCCCCTCACACTCAGCAGAGGCAAAGCAGCTCCTCAGCACCCTCGTAAATCTTCACAAGGGTGATGGAGAGTGTGAGAGGGGATGAGAAAGGATGGGAGGGAGGAGAAGAAGCAGAAGACTCCCAAGGTCAGTGTGTAAGCCTGTGCAGGTGCAGCTGAAGGAAATGGTCAAGATTCACACTTTTCTTCATCTTCATACTTCTGCAGACAGATGTATGAAAAGCAGCAGTGTGTCATTACCACCCATTCTTCAGTCGGGGTCCCCTTCATGTTCCTGTCTGAACTGAGCTGGCAAAGAAATCCATCTCAAGCTCAGCTTCTTCACTCTGTCACAGCATCGCCCAGCCCTCGCAGAGAAACCGCTCTCTCATCAAGCCTGTTCTCATCACTCGTTGCCCAGATCCCCTGGGGTTGTGTCTGCATGGCTGGCTGAAGACAGAACCAGCTTCGCTCCCTCTGCACTTGAAGGTGCCCAGGCACATGTTACATTTGACAGGATTCAAAGATGTTTTTCTGTGGGTAACAAACACTCATAGTTCTGACAGTAAATATCAACAGGAAGGAGTCCCAGGAGCTTTCCCAAGGGCTATGAGCTCTTACCCATCAGGCTGTAAAACGCCTCCTAATTCAAATGGGAGGTACGTTGCTCCCTCAAAGAGCTGATTACATAATAGATAAGTGCTCTGCAGCTCTAAAATCTTGCTTTTTTTTTTTTCCCAAGTATGCTGCTGTCAGGGAATAAGTAGGCTACTGGGTCAGCTGGATGCAGGGTCTGCTCCAACAGGTAGGTTCTTCAGAATGCTGCAGAATTATGAAGCCTAGGGGGCAACTCTTCCATTTTGACAAGTTTTCTACATCCCTAGAGGTTTTACATTTCCAGCTGCTCACCTCACCACAGACTCCAGATGCACCCATCACAGAACTTGACATTTTGTGGGATAACATTTCCTCTAAATGCAGCACCGATAACACTGCAAACACAATTCTCCTGTCACTGACTGGTGAGAGGAATGAACACAGCCCCATAGTCTGAGGTGCTACGCTATTGTAAATTCATTAGTTATACCTCATTTGGACCACTGAAGTAATTACATAAAACCTCTCACATAGTACTTTAAACCCTTTAAATGTTCTTTATAACCAAACAGCAAGAGCAATTCCACAAAGGTAATTTTCATAAATATCACTGTAAACTATACGAGGGACTGTTCTAATTACCTTTTGCAAGCTGGCGTGAGAAATGTCTTGGTGCCACTATTTGTAAGCCTCTAAATGACCTGGCACAAAGTTACTTAAAAGAACAAATTAATTTTCAATTCAGACGTCCATTCACAGACCTGTAGGTCAAACACTAATAAATGTGTTTGCTCTAACTCATAATACAGCAGGCTCAATTCTAGAGTGCGTTATACTCAACACTGGTACAAACAGGACTAATCACCCACGGTTACCGGGGCCAAACTAGCACAAATAAATCTACATCCAAGAAAATATTATTTTTTCTTTTAGTCTCTGATTTCTTGATATTTTACTTATAATGGATGAAAGATCACTCACCTAGCAAGTAAAAAAGACTGAATAAAGAATTCCCATTCCTACTGCAACAAAAGCATTGGTTATCACCAGCCCTGGGAACACCAGAAGGAACAAGACCGATGCAGTGCACTCACACTGTATTCACAATGAACAGGTAGGACCAGCCAGGATGGTAGGAAGAGCCAACCTTTCCCAGTTACTAGATGAGAATGGACACAGAGTGGGGCAGAGGCTTTACATTACACCAGCTGTCTTTGCAGGAGGACAGTCAGGGGTGCAGAACTCAGAGAAAAATCTCCCTACCACCTCTGAGTGGTACTACAGTATAATGGGAAATTGACTGGGTGGGTCCCCTCCTACCAAAGAGCCTATCTGTAGAGCACGGTGCCAGGTGCCCTGGAAGTGCCCCTCACTAACTATGCCTGATCTCCCTCAGACAGAAGGCAGAGGAACTTTCATGCCTTGCTGAATTAGAGATGGCCCTGGTTGTCATTAGTGCCCCATCTCCTCTTCAGGGCAAGGAGGAAGGAAGGTCAAAGTACTGCAGTTGCAGCTTCACGCTCATCACACATTCACCTGACAACTGAGTGCTTGCAGCAAAATGTTATTTTGCATTCCACGCTTCTAAGTATGTGTCCGGATAAGAACATACTGCTTGTGATTTGCTTTGGAGCGCCTGTCACTGTAAAACCCAAGTGGCTGCCAGGGTGTCTGTATCCACTCGGCGTCTTCCTTGTTTGCTGATGGAGAACAGAGCTGACCTCCTGAAAATGCCCGCTCAGAAATATTAAAAACACAAAGCATTTTGCAACTGGTTTACCCTCGAGAGCTGCCACATGTGAACAACTGAAACTGGAATATTCATTCAAGTGAGTGAAACAGCCCTGCATGTTCTCACTTGGCTGCTGAGATATCCCAGTGCTTATCTCCCAAACTCCGCTTTCTACGGGCCAGCTGGGGTGATCTGAGGGCTTTCTTCCCCCACTTTCAGCCCAATGAGAAGGCAGAAGATAACCACGGCCATCCAAACCTGCATTCTGAAAGGCTTTTCCTTTCAGAACACTCTCTAGAGAAGGATGAAGCTACTTCCACTTTCACAATTCTCTGTTTTAGAAGCGAGAGACTTCTGATCTCTAGTGTGATGCTTTAATTCACAGTGACACTGAACTCAGCAGCAGATAGGCAGACCAACCCACTCCAGTGCTCTAGTTAGCTGTTTGGAAAGATTTTGCTTGCTTGATGGTGTATTTTAAAGAGAGAAGCTGACCAAGTAAGAGGAGATAAACATGGGAAAATAAAAAGGATCATTCTGAAATAAACAGCATCCAGCTACTTGAAACAGCATCAAGCTCTGCACCTATTTTGTCACCACACCTACTCAGCAGCTGGCAGGCACTGAGCATCCACTACCACACGTGGTTTCAAAGGCCACAGTGTGACTTGCAATGAGTGGCACCCACACTGTGTACAGTGAGAGAGATGCTGATAAGGTCCTAGCGAGAAACAACTCTTCAGTGTTAGAAGACCACTAAGAAGATCATCCAGGGGAGAGTTAGGTGGAATCCTGTGACTGCTGGAGACAGAGACCTGTTGTCATGTTCTTCTGACTTCAGCCTCCTGTGGTTTCTACAGAATCTACTACAGCACAAAAAATGGATCCTGTGCCAAGATACCATGGTCCCACAACTTTCCTCTGAAGGCAGGCATTTCTGAGTTACAACAGAAAAAAACACACTTGCTATAGAGACCCTCTCTGCTGTATAAAAACATGCAAATTTACCGAGTGTTACCTACATCATATGTTCTACACAAATATGTTACCAAAAAGCACTCTTAATTCCAGAGAAGCTGGAAAGCCAAGGGATGAACACGAACCTGTGGGGATCATCGGGGTCACAGTTTGGCAGGAAGTTAGTGACAGCTTCTGCCACCTCTTCATTTAACAGCACATCCCAGAGTCCATCCGTAGCTAGGATCAGAACATCATCCGGCCCATGCTCATACTGCAGTAGGTCATAGACTCTTACCTAAAACACACAAAAAAGCATTCATGAAGGACAAAACTGTCAAATCTGTTTGTGAATTGTTGCTGAGCTGGCTCTGACGTAGCGGGTTGGCCATTGCACTGAAATCCATCTCCCGCTGCCCTGCTGGGTCTGTCTCCAGCTCAGCTCTCCAGCCTGCAGCTCCTCCCGGCCCAGCTCAGCCCTGAGCTGACCCAGCCAGGACAGACATAAGTGTTGCTGAGCGGGTCTGCATGGCTCTGTGCTGCCAGCAGTGATCAAAGCCAGCCTGGTTCTGCATGCAAAGCTCTTCCCTGCTGCTGGCAGAGCTAGTCAAATGGAAGCTGAATAATTTATTTGATGAATTTTTGATATTTTCTAATAAAGTATTCAAAAATAATTGTTTTCATCATTTGTCCAGATCCATTTAACTCTGCCAAATAAACTGTACACGTTTGGAAATGTCTACACAGGAGAAGGCATCTCATTTGCTTCTCTAGACCTGAGGCAGGCACTGCACTTAGGAATTATGCCTGAGCAAGCAAATAGTTCCACGAAATGGAGAGAAACTCTTTACCTGCTCAATTATGAGCATCTTTAAGGTGGCTAGAGACCCATTCTGGGTGGGCACAGAAGTGAACCCCCAAGCACATTCTCCCCCTGGCTTTACCGCCGCAGCCAGGGTGACCATCGCGGAGTACTTTAACCACCACAGCAACAACACCAAATTGAAAGCAGCGTGGCAGCTTTGGTGAGGCAGACAGGAGGAAAAGATCTGCGCTGAAGTTTGGAAGCTGCGCACCCTGTCATGCAGCCTGTCCAGCGTCAGCTTCGCTAACTGTAACAAATGTGCTGGGACAAGCGCTCAGCACAGCCAGCAGACACCGAGAGGTTTTGTTCTCCCTCCTGGTGCACTCTCTCCTCAGGAGCAGGAAATGCACATAAAGTGCCTGGACCTTTTAATGTAATTATGATTTTATGGGACTGCAAGCAGCTCCGAGGAAACAATCATCTCGACCTCACTACTAATCCTCGCTTGTTCGCCTTTCACTCAAAAGCACAAGAAGGTCATTTGTAAAATGTAACCTCACTTCATTATCTAAGGTAGCAGCTGAGAAAGGACTTTGGAGAAGATTAAAGTTAAAGCAAGATACTCTCTTAATTAGGGCACATCGCCTTATTCAGATTGAGAGGGAATACCATTACAGAAGAGATGCTTACATGCAGCACAGGACTCCTTTCAGGTCTGCTACAGAAAAGGCAGCAGTTGCCACTGCTCCCATCTCCCAGAGTTCAGTTCTACCTGTAAGAGCCCAGAGTTGCACCTGGAAAATCAGTGGGTACAAAGGGCAAGCTGGTCACCACAGTGACCAGAAGTGCACTGCACACTCAGGTCAGCTTTCCTAGGTACTAGCAAGTATTTCAGCTAGCATCGCAGATAAGCTCAGGCATCTGCTCGGCAGCAAGCCTCTCATACAAGCAAACAAGCTTCTAACGTTGTTGCTAGAAAAAACACACCCACCATGGCTCACACACCCAAGCAAAGCATACATTAAGCCACAAGAGCCTTTTCCACAGCACTGGTGTTAGCACCGCTCTAGGCCAACACCAGAAGCAGATTATGTTACCAAGAGTACATATTCTCCCCAGAAATCTGAAAACAATACAAAATGAAACAAGACCTCCACACCCCACAGCCGCTGATCCTACAAGTAATTTGAGTGCAAGCTAGGATTTCCTAATGGTAAAAGCCTTGTGAACTGAGCACATCCAGAAAGGAGTGCCAGTGAGAAAAAGGTAGAGCAGGGTGAGCAATAGTGGATGGCAGGCTGGTACTCAGGAAAACAGAATGCCGAGGTGACAGAAAATAATGTGGGTCAACGTCAGGCACGATTCCTGTCTACTGAAGGTTCAGGTTACACTTACAGGTGCAGAAGCAAGCCAGCTTCTACTCTTTACAAAGCTTTGCCACCAACTCCCCTGAGTCTCCCAGTCCCTTTCAAACCAGCCCAGCAAACATCCTTCTTTAACATCTGTGGAGCAATGGGACACTCCTTGAAGGCTTCCAATGTGGTCACCATACTTCTATTACCATACGACTTGATGTTGAGCAGCTGACCTGTTAACTCATTCAGTCAACATCAGCAATCAGAAAAATGGGAAGCAGTACCAACTTGACAGCACAAACACCCACAACGTTAAGAGCTGGGTTACACTAAATGTTTCTTGACTGGTACTTACAGATCTCTGCTGAAATTTAGCACTGGACACACACCACCAAAGCCCGCAGTCACCCATGACACCTTTCTAAGCATGCATCAAGCAGTTTGCCACTTAATGCCTTTCTTCATTTTGGATATTTCTTTCTAATATTGCTCACCTCTGTGCAATCAGAAGCACTGAGAAAAATGCTCTAGGCAAGCACTGAAAGAACAGGTGGGCAGGTTTTATATTTACATCTCAAACAGATCTACCCACTGGACAAAACCTGCATTTGGCTCAGGTCAAGGATGGCACCAGCTCTGCGGAGGCACTAAGAGCTGCTTGCCAGCTTTGTTTCCAGGAGGCGGCCAATGTGAGTCTCTGCGGCATGAAAACTATTCCCAGTGAGGTGGCACAGGAGCCCGCAGCCATCTGAGGTGCTCCCAAGCAGCCTGCCAGGCGGAATTCAACCAAACAACAGTCTGCATTCAGTTGCCTGCACTGATCAACCCAGCCTCTCCAATAAATTAAACCCTTTCTTAATTGTATTGTCCCTTTTTATGTGCAGCACTATCCAGTGCAGCTCCACTGGCAAACGACGAGATCTTTCAATACCACCCTCCAAGTAATTTATATGTAAATAATAAAAAGCGGGTCCCAACACTACTCCCTGCAGCACTCACCAATTAATCTCCTTTTAGCTTTTTACTGCCACCCTTTGTTTCCTGCCCTATAGCCAATTTCCAGTAGACTGTGCCAACTTTCCACTTAGTCTACAGCTTCATATCTTTTTATATTAATAACCTGTGATGCAGAACAGTTTCTCAAATGCTTTTTTTTTTTTTCTCAGAAATCAAAGTGCTCGGGCAAGATCATCTACTGCATTTTTATTTTTTTAATTCTCTAGTAGACATAACCCTGAAGGACTTCAAGCTACTAAAGCGTGATGCTTGCTTCCTTAAACCACCTTGACTCCCTTTGATCAAACAGTACTCCTCCAAGTCCTTGCCTTGCTCATTCCTTTAAATGCTGTAATTCCCCCAGATTTCTCCAGAAGGCAGATGTGAATCTAAAACAGCTTCCTTTGACATATTGGTGAAGTTGTCAGAAAGATTTCACTAACGCATTTGAAAAGGGAAAAATTCTCCTTGGTTACCCTCTTATCCTTTGCTCTGATGGGTGACGTTGGGTTCAGCGCCAGCAAGGACCAAGTGCTTTTGTCAGAGCCGCGCTGCTTCCACCGAATAGCTGAGCTGAGCTGAGCTGCTGCTTGAAAAATTTCAGGATGAAATTCTGCTTCACAGCTGCAACAAGAAGGCTCTTGCTGAGCCTTAAAACGCAGAATTTCCTGCTGAAAGCTTTCAAATGAGCTGTTCCATTATGAAAAATAAATATTTAATTCCATGCCAGGCAGCCTCAGCCATGGCTTGCCTGCTTTGTGCTACTCCAGTTCATTATAAAAGGCTCAATTCTCTAGAGCTCACCAACCTGCAGAAGTCCTCCATATCTGGTCTCATAACAGCTGAGCCACTGAATCCTGATTACATTTGTCAGTCTTGGCTACATGACTTCTCCTCCCATAGCCTGGCACTCTATCAAAGTGTAAATTCGTACCACTCCCAAATTACTTCCCTGTCTATTTTTGGATGTATTCACAGGGATGCTTACCTTTCCTTCAGACAAATTTTGGTGGACATACCATACCAGAATCTTGTCACATGGCAGTAAAAAAAAAAAATCACCTTTCCCCCAAATTTGGAAAGGACATTGTCATTACAGCATGGAAACAGAAGCCAGACTTGGATTCTCCCCATGTCACGACTCACTGTGTGCCTTCACTTCCTGTGCTTCCCCGTTTCCAGGTCTGGAAACCAGACATTGTGCTTCCCTACCTCTACAAAGAGGATTCAAAATCCAATGCTGCACTGAAGGCCAAATGTGACTGCTGCCTGAGGCCACTGCGCTTGCTTCCAAGTGCCAGGTTTCCCAGATGGCAGCATAAAGACGTTTCATAGTGCTGGTTTCTGTGCAAGGTGTCCACATATGAACAGAAGAAGATGGAGAAAAATGCGAGGAGATAAAGTACTGGGGGCCTCTCTGGGAAGAGAGGGAAGAGATGGTCGAGAAAAAGAGGTTCAATGGAAAGCAAGTCAGAGCATATGTTACTTCCTAATATAATTCAAGTTATGTGGTTTGTTCTTTTTTCTTTCCTCCTTTCCCATGTCTCTAAATCAAGGTAGCTGGTGCTCTGTCTTTACTCCTGCTGCCCTAGTAGATTTCTGCTGAATTTAGCTGAGAAGGGAACATGGAAACACGAACAATTTTGCTTCTCTTTAATAAAGCAGTTAAGAGATCCTGAAACGTGGATAGCATAGGAACTGAATGCTACGTTCCAGAATTTGAACATGTGCACACACACACAGTACACACAAATTAGAAAAACCCATGAGAGGCTTTGGTTTATATGCACAGACAAATACAACGGCAGCAATTGGCAGAGATGATACTGTTGAGATACTGCGTTGCAGCTATTACATACCCCAGAAATAGTGTGTCTCAGCATGCCAGACAGAAAAATAAATGGGTAAAATTGCATCATTTTGCTGGCGCTAAACAAAACCATCAGAGTGATGAGGGCAGAGCTGCTGCCTGCCTGGCAGAGAACAGCAGCAGGTCCCAAGTGATGGACACCGCACACTTGAAGTGGGGAAAGGGAAGGGACCAGACTGATAGCAAGGAAAAGTGAAGAAGGCGCTGTCTCTGGACCTCCTCCTTTTATTCAGGACCAGAAACTCTCAGTATTTCTTCATAATTTTCAAGTCTCAATGATGTTCTAAGCAAGGTCAATTTAGTAATTTTCTTCCTTCCTAACAGTGTTGTGTCATTTGTGTATTTTCATTCTCTTGCATTACAGAATCACAGGGGTTGGAACGGACCTCAAGAGATCATTGAGTCCAACTACCCTGCTAAAGCAAGTACCTTACAACAGGTCACAGTGTGTTTCATTTATTGCTGTAGTAAGCAACAAATTCAAGGTCAGGTACTGGGTATGGTTAAAACAACAGAAAGCCAGCTGACAGTGGATGGCAACTGGGCTATGGTAGTAAAGCCTCCTCTTTTCATGATGGTATGCCCTTGCTTAATATTTTATAGAAAATATATCATCTGTTCCCTGATGTAGGAAGACCAATAAAGTCACAGAGTAAAACGTTTGCATGTTTCTTCATGCACAAAAAACATGCAAACCCCTTTAGAAGCCTATATATCCCTCACTGCAGGGTCTATGGTGGTTAAAAACTGGAATTGCTTGCAAGTCAAAATGATGGAGGCATTTAAAACTGGTTCTCAAACAGGTAAGTAACAAGTTCACTACCCCTATCATAGCAAATATCGCATAATCTCCTCTTTATGCCATCATCTGGAATGCGCAGTGTCACTTCTGCCATTACTTGTGGTTTGCACAAAACCGCCATAAAGAATTAAGTACAAGATGTGAAGGGGCAGCCAGATGGAAGCATAAAGCACTCTTCCAACATGCTCTTGGCATTTTCCTACTTAGCAGTTGGATTTGGTACCCTCTGCCTAAAGTGGTGTCATCCCACAGGCACCTTTGGGAAGTGCAGCACGTTACCTGGATTGGGCTGTAATCAGAATGGAGTCAGATTTGGGAAGAACAAATAAGCACAGTGAGTACATTTGTTTCTCTTCCACAAATGAGGTAGTAGAAGTTTGGCTGCTTTACCTCAGGAGATGAGGATAGGAAAGGTTTGATGTAGATATTGGAGTCGTGAACCTTCAGGTCGTGGTCTCCCAGTCCTCGAGTCACGCCAATTGTTGCCATAACCCGAGCCTAGAAATGAAGAAATGGGATCAAAAGCTGTTACACACACTGTGTCAAGATGGAAAGAGATAACATTCCTACTTGACGGCTGGCTGGACTAGACGATCTTAGAGGTCTTTTCCATCTTAATGATTTTCTGATACTCCATAACTGTTGCAGTTAGGTATGAATTTCCCTTTTTCTCCTAGGAGCTTAAGATTTAACACAGCTAATCAACTTATAAACTTCACACTCACAGTATCTCCATTTATCATTTTGTATTTGTCCACATTTCAGTCTGCGTACGTCCATCTTAGACTGTGACCACCTGTAAGGTATGGGCCTATGGATACCCAAGTCACCTGGCTGTCCCATATCAGTCAGTGAGAGCGCTCCTTCAGCAAATTACACTGTATATACAAAGTAAACAAGTGTTGTAAAAAGGATGAGGAGCCTAATTACTCACTTAAGAAACCTGAGGCCCCTTCCTTTTGACACATTGCCACATATTCTCTCTGCCAAGGAAGAATGCCAAGGGCCAGCTGCTGAATACACAGAGCACAAGAACTACAAGACCACACAGGTGATGGTGCCAGCGACCACTGGACTCTCTGTGGCTCCCTGCTATTACTTCAGATCTAATGCTTTTTTCCTTAAACATCTTCCTCTGAGACACTGGCTATTTCTCAAGAGGTGCTGGGCTCTTCTTGATTAATGCTTCTCCAGAGACAGACCAGGCATTCTGCCTCACGGGGAACCTAGCTCTCTGCTACATGCACCTCACTTCTGCCAAATTCAGGCTTTGCCACAGCAGCTTCTGAGCAGGAATGCTCACAGCATCAGTAACAGTGCGAGACTGACTCAAAATGATTTTGCCTCACTAACTTCTGGCTCCATAAGGCAATAAGAGAGTAAATTAAAAAGATGTGCATGAAACATTTTGCAAATAATTATAAAACTAACTAATTCAGAGATAAGCTGCAGGTCTGAACCTTCAAAACTTGGGCTAATTTTGAACAGCGTGCATTTTTGCATTGAGAAGAGAACCTAATGCGGCAGGGGAGCACTATTTAGAAGCACAGTGAGCATACCAATATCGGCAAACTGACACCACTGCGTCCTTGTATTGATCCAATTGCTGCATCCAGCTAAGCTTGCTGGGATCAGCACTAATGATCTCACTGTTCTTAATCAAGGAATTGGAAACAAATTTCATCCAAAATGGAAGGGTTCACTTTTTCCTTTCAAGAAAAATTAACAGGAACCACATCAGAAAAATTCAACGGTGAGTTCACATACACTAGCTGAAGAAGATGTGGTTAAGGGCTGTTATAATTCCTAAATCCTGCCCTGATCCCTCTTCTTCTTAATGAGGTTTTTCACATCTCAAAGCACTGTACATTGTTATTAAATAACCCCCTGCTTCGTTTTCAGCAAACAAGAGTTATTTTGCTGTCTTCATCCAGACTAGTTATATCTTACAATCAAACCAGGATCATTTAAAGTCATTTACTGAACAGGTCTTACTGCAGCCTGGTTATTTACAATGAAACAAAACCTAAATCAAACTGAACAACAAATGACTATGCTTGCTACAGAACTGCTTTTTAATGCTGAGCTTTTCTCTTTCCTCCATCCTAGACATGAGACTGATTTATGACGGAACCAAGATATTCTTTCAAGCTGTCAAAGCAATAAAATAAAGAGATACTGAGTGGAAAACACTGGACTGCCACAGGCTAAGCTGAGTGGTAAACAGCACAGAATTCCTTCTTCTTTGCTCTGAGGAAAGCGCATGTGCCCACCTTCTTGCCTTCTCCATAGATAAGAGGAAACTTCAAGTCATCTTCCTCAATGGTTTTGTATGCCCTGTGGGGGGACAAACAACATTTATAAAGCTTGCACTCAATTAGTGACCCAGTGCCCTGAAACAAACAGCTGTGATTTCTTTATTTCTTTTTTTTTTTCCTTTGGATCATTGTTTTTCTAGGGACTCTGTTTTCAATCCAAGACGTACTTTCCTTTTTCTCTGGAAAGATTTTTTATGAAGATTTAGTCAATTTCTCCAAAAGGAAAAGTGACCACAAAGAAGTACATAGCATGCCAAGCTGCTCCTCTTGCCTGCAAGGAGAAAGAGGTGGACCGGAATAGCAGCCTCATCAGATAAGATATTGTTGGCTATGGCAATAGCTATGCCATAATACAGTGCCATTAAAAAAATAATAGCAAACAAAAAGCCAAGAAACTAACAAATGACTAGATTCATGCGGTTAACATGGAATGATGAGCAACAACTGAGTGCATATGTGGTCACAGTGTGAAACAGCTCTCCGATAGCGTTCTCACCTTTCAAGATTGCTTAAACCAAGCAGCATTCACATGCTGAAGAGTTTTAAAAGGCTATTTAGTGCTCATTTGACCTTGACTGCAACATTCAAGGTTGCCAGAGATTTTATATTTTGCAGCAGTTTTCCAATGGACACGGGAAGTAAATGTTCATGCTCTGATTCTGCTTGCCACATGCCCGTGTACTCTGCCTTTTACACATCCAGCTGTTGACACTGATGAGGTGAGAAGGTGAGCAATTTTGCCAGTGAGAAATAAGATAAAATAAGATGGCTGTCACTCTCACAGCCACAGAGCTCCTTATTTTTTTCCAACACAAACTGGGGCCAAAGGGCTGAGGAGCCTCTTTGATCAGGGTATGTCACTCCACAGCTTTTCATAGGGACACATTTCCCTTCATGATACAAAACTGTCCCTCCCCAGATTATTCCCTGTATGTTGTCCTTCCTCCATTCTGTGCCTGCCTCAATCCTTGGAGTGATACCAAAACCATCACTGAAAGCACAAGTCAGCACTCCTCAATGAAGCAGAAGGGACAGGACTGCAGCAGGGCCCTGCCAGCCCCCACCAGCCCCTGCTGTGTGGCTCTCGAGCTGGGCTGGCTGCTTGAGCCTGAGGGAGATACATTCAATTTAAGCAATGTGACACAAACCAGCAGGAAATTAAAAATTAAGGGTGAGGTCCTACATTGTAATTGAACTGCCCCCTGCTTCAATAAAATATGGCATAGATCTGGGATCAATAGTGCTGTATTACATAGCTACGCATACTGCAGCAACCAGGCAAGCTTCGGACTTAAAAAGGAAGTAGTAGTGCAGATATTTAAGATCCACCATTGCTTTTCTAGTAATCTCAGGTAGGGTCCTTGTTGGGGTTTGAGTGGTAGGGCAGAAAAAAAACAAACCAAAATTAAGAGAAGAAACAGCAGTGGAGGTCTCCACTCCCACGCTACAAAATATCACTGAACAGAACCAGGTAGGGATTGCAAAACACAGTGGGCACTTCACAGGAGACCCAGTAGGCAAGAATATGTTGGATACCCAGGCATCTCTACAAGTGATACTATGGAGAAAACATTTAAATGGCACAAATTAGTACACGTAGCCAGCACAATGAAACTTTACCGACATTAAGAGCTTGGAATGGCATTTTCTTGGGAAGGATGAGTCAGTAAGTCATGGACTTCGCTCCTGTTCCTTTCCTTACATCCAGCAGGCAATAACTCAGAACACTGCCTCACTCACCAACTTGGGTATCCTGGTTTGAACAAGGAGGAAAATTTTACCATAGCTCTATTCACTGCCTGGCTGCTCACAAACACAGCCCAAAGCTTCCAGCTGGACCTACAATGCTGGAATCCCTGGGAAAACCTCCTTGAGGAGAAGTCTGAATCCTTCTCAATCCTTTGCATAGAAGCAGTTGCGCTCCAACACCAAGACAAATGGTGTGTCAGCTGAGTCCATACTGGTCATTGGAGTCAAATGACTAATGCAAACCACAAGCCCAGCAAGATAATTCCTATTGGATTTTTAAGTTGCTAGACGTATTTGTTACAAATAGCAAACATGAATAATTTGACATGACTTAGCTACTTGCAACCTTCCTTTTTAAAGGAATAAGCAAATTCACTCTTGACCCACAGGTGGTATTATCTGCAAGATAACTAATAATACTGAAGACTGAAGCTCCCACTCCACATTGTCTTGTAAGCAGCCAAAATAGGGACTGATTTTTCATACCATTCTCCCCTCTCTCCTCGATTTCCTTTTCAGCATCTCACACCAACTGTATTTTAGGAAGAAGAGAAAAAAGGAAAGAGAGGTGGAGGGGAAAAAGTTATCATTTGGGCCAGTGTTATTCAAAAGAATTTTCTCCATGACTGAATCCATCAGCTCTTAAGGACCCACCCATCTTTCACTGTGACACAACAGTGCAAGGATGTTGGCAGAGGCTGTGTTGCAAACACTGAAGCTAACTTGTTTCATAAAGAGATCAGGAAGGGCATCTGGCTGGCCTATGACCTCCTGAAGCTATGTGACTCCATCAGCGAAGACCACTAGGCCAACAGTGATTTGTTTTGTGGTTTCTCACAGCAAATCACCTCTCGGGCTCAGAACCTGGGTGTCAAGATTCATCTCACACACTTCTTATTTTCTTACTGATTTTGCTGTTGCCTGAAAAATTATCAACCTTTGAGAGACAATGCATAAGAACTGCGACCGCAGCAGTGGAGCTGGCATGGATACACTGAAAAACAATCTGAGACACTCAAGAAAAGTACCTAAGTCCTGCACTACTAGTGAAACAGAATTAATAATATATGAGCTTGTGGTTTCCTGCAAAAGAATGACGAAGGACAGCTTTTCAGCTAGCAGCTCTGCAACTGCGCTGGGAAGAAGGAAGGAAGGAAGCTATGAAGTTCCTGATGATTTATGCCATGTGAAACCTCCTGTACTTTGTACATGTGTTTATTTCACACAAGCTACAGCCCTCTGGACTATTTCACTTGACTTTATGCAGTAAAGTTGCATTTATACCTTCCTGTGCTCTTTAGAGAGTATGCTGTACATAAAGATATAGTATGGCAATCGGTATATCAAACACAGACACATGGAGAACCTGAGGGGGTTGTTTGGCTTTTTTTAATACCAATGCAGCCTTGTTCAGACATCTTCATAACTCAGTCTACCTCACTGTTTTAACAAACACAAATGCAGGGTTCCAATTCTCCACACTTCTCATCTCCCTCACCTGCATCCCGGAAAGATTCAGCAGCCACCGGGGCATGAGAAGACAGGTTATGTAGAGAAGGCCACGCTACTGCTTGCTGCTCTGAGTTAGCCTAATCCTGTCAGAGCTTCTGCCACGTAAACCTCTACTTCTCCAAATGGAAAAACAGAGCGGTGGAGAGAGGGGAGCAGAAAAGGCAAGCTTTTGCCCAGCTAAATCTAGCTGCATTTCTTTCAGTTAACTTTGTTTCTTCTTTTCATTTCAGAAGAATTATGAAATGGTGCTGCTGTCCAAAAATACTGAACTAGGGCTTGACATATGTACCACCCACAAAGTTACATTTGGACTCAGGACCAACATTTTGAAAAACCAGGCCAAATCGCACCAGGAGCCAAAAGAGATGTCAGAACGAAAGAACTAGGACTGACATGATGTTACTCATATGCAAACTGGAATCTGCTCTAAACACATGAAAAAAAACCACCAGAAGCTGCTAAATACCAAAGACAATCTATCAAATATTTTTTTTTGCAGTACCTGCAGTCATCAGTAGTACATTAAATATTTGTTAAGTAACAGATTATCAAAGCTCTATGCACATTGCTGGGACGGAGCTTGAAACACTATTCACCTCCCAAATACAGATTTCAGAGCCAAAATCCTAGAGAATTTCTTGCATGCATTAAGCCTTCTCTTGCCATGTAATCTGTTCTTAAAATTAGTCTTCTGAAAGCACGCACAAATTCATCAGTAGAAATGTATGAGTAGAAGATGATGCAAATATATGAATAGAAGTTATTGGTGACAAAAAAAATCCACATTGTATTTTCTTTTACAGCATATTGTACAAGTCTGCTGTTTGTATTGCATTGGCATCCGTGGGCACAAAAGATGGTAGCGAAAACACAATCTATGCTGACCTCAGTTCTATGAATTACATGAGAATCCAGACCCCATGCCCACCGTGTGCTCTGCTTTTCCACAGCACTTGGCTTTAGAAAACTTGCTCATTTTTCACATCTCTGCTAGTGACACCTGATATTTAGGGAGGAACAGCAAAAAGAATCGCCATCAAAAGGCTTTAGCTTGAAGCACAAAGCAAAACCCACTTGTGGCAAGCACGAAGGAAAAGCACTACAGCATGAGAAATGTCTTAGTTTATACAGAACACAAGGATGAAGACTCTCCTTTGAGACATGTTTGTAGAGTGTATTTCTAGCACTGTTTCTCTACTAACCTGTAAAAAAGCAAAGAAACACCAAACAACAAACACAACAAAACCTCTCCAGCAAACCAAACAACCTTCCATCCTCCTGGCTTCTGTCACCCAGGGGCAAGCCTCCTTGGCCATACCAATAGAAAAGCAGAGTTTTATCCTTGAGCAACACAAAATTTGATAGGAACAGGTGCTTCCCTCCTGCCCTGTTTGCCCTGCAGCCCCAGCAAGGAATAAATGGATTGAAACTACCTTTGGATAACAGAGCTTAAACCACCATCCCAAAATGAACTCCTTGTCTGTACTGTCTACTGAACCACATGCGTAAAACCAGTATAAGTCAGTCCAAATTTTCCAAAGGGAGAATTGATATGTAGCACAGGTTAGGCACAGAGCAACTGACAATTATGCAATTTATGTCTCAGTGAAACCATAACTTTTTAAAACATCCCTACACACGTGCTTTTGCAGTCAGGATCTTTAAATCCAGAGAGCACTGTCTGATACTAAGTACCCTCTAGATATGTTATCTTTAATGTTTCAGTGCCTCTGTGTCTTTCCCCTATTACTCATCTGACATATAGTTTAATGAGGCAAAACTACAACATACAAATACAATAAAAGCACACAAACTATAGCAATGTTTGTTAAGAGAAATGATGATGGCAAGCCCAGGTGGATTAAAGAAGATAGATGCACATGCATATATGCTCAAATTGTTTTTAGGGAAACATCTATTCTACACCAGGATACTCTGATAGGGTTTGTTTCAGGTAAAGAGGGAAATACACAAGTTTTAAAATACTTTTTCATCATAGAAGGCAGAAACACCTTCTTCTAAACCTCAAACTGTACAACATTTTGATTTTGTGAATTCCAGCTCTGTTTACACATACATAAATTACAAAAAAAACCCCAAAGGTTTAAAACTTCTGTGTAGCTTGCACACAGATATTATCTCCAGCTCAGTCAAATCAGGCTAGTACTTGAGCTCTGGACCTCCAGGGAGCCTGTGCTGTGGTATACAATCAGTCCTAAGACAGAGTCTGGACTATGTTGGATTGGACACGTCCTCCAAGTACCAGGTACTCCTGTGGATGTAATTCCTAAGCAAACTCCACCATCTTGGTCGGCCCATTTTAAAGACTCAAGCACTGGCATCTTCTCTCAGGCACTTCCGTGAGTATGGCTGATTTATTTAATCCATTTACCTCTAACAGAGCATTAACAGAAAGTAGCGGAGGAAAAACGGCAGAGAGGGTGGGCAAGGACCTGGAGAGGTCCTTGTCCAAAGAAGAGCACCCCAGGAAAAACCGTACCTGAGGGTAATTTATAAGCACCTTACTCCTTTTGTGCTCAGGAGAACAGGAGGGACAGAACAAATGTACCGCAGGCACATTTACTCACCCTTTGCAACTAGCAGAACTTCCACCACTTGTGAGCACCTGAACCTGTGTGCAGGCACTACAGTTGCACATCAAAGGGGTTCATGTTCTGCAAAAGTTTCACTGGGTCAAGACCTTTTTCGCAGTGATTTTGCTGACTTAAGCACTCCTTAAAATTTACTTCATCTCTTCTAAAACGACAAACAGGAAGGTTTGTCAGCAACTTACCCTGAAGATAGAGGGGTAAGGGAAGTGGGCTGTCAACACCCTATAGGCTTAATGCACTGTGATGGACAGAAGAATCGTTTGTAAATTCACATTTTGCTGCGCTTCTTGCTAAAAGGATGTGGTGAAGCAGATGGGAGGAAGACTGCCTGTTCACCCGCAGTGTCTGCTCCACACTGGCCAGCTGAGATCCTCTGGAAAGGAAGGAGATTGCTGATAAGGAGGGATCGTGGGGCACATTCTTCTGAGAAAGATCCCCGTAGTGTAGGATGGGGCAGGCAAAAAGACAAAGCAAGCAGACACCTCGCAATTCCAGCAGCAATACTGGGAACTGGGACCAAGGAGCCTCCTCTCAACTGGGAGCAGAGACTTAAGTCCATCCTGGGCAGCAATGTAAAGGAGCAGGATTTCCTGAGGGCCCAGCAGAGGTCACATGGAATGTGTGCAGCTCAGGAAGCCAGAGAAAGTGTCTGGACTAGAAAGAAGAAGTGGGCGGAAAATACTTCACCTTCCCAGGACAAAGATTCGTTTCGGTTTTGGTTTTCAGATTGAAGATTATTTCAGTTTAGTTTCTGTCTGATAAAACAGATTCCACGGACTAGGAGCCTTTTGGTGTCCTTTCACATAAGGAACCTGACTTTACACCAAGGCAGAGCCCAAGTGGAGCTGTGCAGCCATGCAGGGACAGGTCTTGGTGCACTGCTTCCAGAAGATGCTCCTGCAGGACATGACTCGGACCGGCCACTTTCTTGCCAGGCTCACGTGGCCCCGAAGAGGCTATTTCCAAAGAGGTTTACCCCAGACTTACTTTCCTCCTTTGTCGCAGAACGATTATTTTTTGTTTTTGCCTTCTCCAGTCCCAAAGACTCTGGCTCAGCTCCTGTGGCATGTGCGCACTTGGGGAAACCGGAGCCATTCATCACTGCCAGGAGATATGCTGTACGCAGCAGGTCAGCTCCCACCTCCCGCTGTTCCTGCAGCGAGGGCTGCAAATCTTAAAAAGATGCATAACATGCACATTGCAAACAGCCATTCATCATCGAGAAGCCATGCCCCAGACACCCCGGCACAGCCCAGCAAGCTGCTCCGGCTGTGCACACTGAGCTGCGCAGCTCGTCCTGCGCCTGGCTGCCTCACAACAAGAGGAGCACGAGGACAAGTAGCCAGGCAAGCGGCCGCGCATCGCGGCTTGTGCTGCAGAGGTGACATCCTCGCTCTCCGCTCTCTAGAAAGGTTTAATGCTGCTAAGGTGGCCCATAATCATTAAATTATGAAAATGTAAGTTGCTGGGAGGAAATTAATACCAGGCATGACTTGGGAAAAGGCTGCTTTCTTGTGAAGTAA
The DNA here is from genome assembly GCA_024606505.1 of Aquila spilogaster. Lineage (NCBI taxonomy): Eukaryota > Metazoa > Chordata > Aves > Accipitriformes > Accipitridae > Aquila > Aquila spilogaster. The sequence continues at coordinate 48,920,366 of JANHGO010000069.1, forward strand.
TTATGAAATTAAAATTTGATCTCTCCCTGGTGATTGCACAAAGGATACGGTTGAGGTCTCAAGCACAACAATACAGGCAGGGTTTCAGCAGAAGAAGCGCAGAAGGTTTCACGAGACAAAAAAAGCTCAATTAAAAAATGGGGCAGGGAGGATGACTTTTTGTAAATTACATGAATTTGGCTAAAAGGCGTAATCAAGCAGGTTATGGCACAGGGTCCGCAGACTTCCAATTACTTTTTACAAGTTGGATTCAAGCTGTTAGGAAATGCAGCTTATCTGAATAAGACTAATAATGCTAAGCTAATTAGACCCACAGGCATTAGCCGGCAGATAAATTCAGGCAAAAAGAGGGACAGTGTCACTTTAAATACTGCCTTGGGATCGGAGGAAAAGCTAACGAGGAGTGTCAGTTGGGGCTGTTTTATTAGGTGGCTCTCCAGAGGATACAGCTCGAGGTTTCTGTAGCAGGGCTTCTGCGCTTGATTCAATAAATCAATTTATATTAAATGGGGGTGCAGCGCGGGCGTCTGCTTCATAAAGCTCTCTGTGGCATTTCTCAATCTGCTTATGCACTGCTCAGCCAGGCTACCTGAGCGCGCTGTCAAAGGATGCGGAGCGGAGCAGTAAAGAATAAGACAGCAGCCACACTGGCAATATTTGTTCAATTGGGCTTGCGCATTACCAAGCAAAACATGTACATTGGCTCTCACCATGGTACTCTGGATCCCCAATAAGTGATTAATGAGACACTGGTTTTTGTGAGCCGGGGACTGAACCGCAGACTGCAAAGCAGGCTGTGCAATGAAAGCAAAAGGCATCCATCCCAAACAATATAAAATGGCTTGAAAAGTGAAGTTGCTTTTTCAATCAGATGCTCAGAGGCTGAAAGACATTCCCTGTTGGAAAAGGGCGAGCACAGAATAGGCTGGCGGCTTGCCAGGAAGTGGCCAGTATTGACTCTGGAATAAAATAGGTTTTGCTCAGCGCTAGCCCTAGGGCACCAGCCTCTGCCTTGGAATCAATCACACTCATAGCACATCCCTAAGCTGGGCTAAGCATAGGTCATGTATTGTGACAAAACCTCACCAGAACAGGGCCAGTAGGGCCCTGCAGGTACTGTAAATGGCCACACTCAGGTGCAGCACACAGCCCTCCAGCTCACTGTGCTCTGGGGCTCCAGCCTCAATGGCATGGCTGAGTTTGCACTGGGTCAAATTGCTCTGTATGGGTCCAGTATGACTGTGTGCAGTCCTGGAGGGCAAAGGAAGTCAGGAACGTGTCAGGTCTGAAACTGGATTTTTTTGTCCAGACTTTTTTGCTGTTGAAATTTATCGAGTCAAGAAGCTAGAGCTTTCATCTGAAAACAAGCATTTAACAATTCCTACTTTAATGCAAACACCAGAAGGGCCACTGTTTACGTTCCAAGGAAAAGCACAAAGTTAATTTTGAAACCACAAAGGCTGGTGCCAATGGGTAGTGCCTTCTGGATACCTCTGGTTGAACACGAGGCTGTAAGGCTGAAGGAGGCTGACGGGGTACACTGGATGAAACAGCTCCACGTGCCTCCGTGCTGTAAGGGGCACTGTAAGCCAGAACACCACACCAAGCAGGTTTGGAGATGATGTCTGAGACGAATTCGGAGCAAAGCAGAATTGTTCTCCCTGATTTACCCACATGTAAAGAAAAGCCTGCCAACTGTGTCTTAAATGCTAAATAAAAGGAAGAGATGGAAAACACTCACTGTGTGCAGTCCTTAAAAGGAGCACAGTTCTCACCAGGCACGCCTCTTCCCCATTTATTTCTACCTCTTTTAGCATTGGCAGCATTTTGCTCTTGTGGCCAGAGTCCTCCCCAATGCTTCTGCTGCCAGGATGTGTCCATGTCACCAGAAGTACCCTCCTTTCTGATTCAAGCTTAACCTCGGCAAGCCACGGTCTGAAAACCCCAGACCAGAGATCCAGCTGTGAAAGACTGTTAGTAACACAGATGTCTGCCAGCAAATTACAGCTTGAGACAGCTTGGAGGCTCGTTCAGCAGGAGACACAGCTCTTAAGATGCCTTGCCAGCTACAGAACGCTTTCTGCGATGGCTGCTCCATCATGATGTGTGGGGGGTGAGGGTGCAGGAGGAGCAGCTCGTGTCCAGCTTCAACCTAGATGGGATTCATTTTATATACATTTAATGTAGCAGATTTCTCATCCCACTGGAGAGAAGGGAGAAAAAGCAAGGGGTGAGAGAGAACTGGAGGCAGAAGAGAAATACCAGTGTCAGGGCAGTTACAGGCAGCCTGGACTAGTGATGCAGCACACATTGCTGGATCAGTGGTTGTCCTATTGCTGCAGGGAAACTTGGCAGCTCTACTACCACTGTGGGCAGCTGAGACAAAGCCAGTATGGAAACTTCACAGGAAAAAAAAAAAGAAAAAATGAGAAGAAAAAAAAAAGGCCAAATGCATTATGACAGACCCAAAGACAATAACTTTCTGTAATCCAAATGAGCTGGGCAAGCCAATCCATTGTTGAGAATCTGAAAGGCTCCAGTGCACAGGAGAAGGGTAAAAAATAATAATAGTTAAAAAAAATCATACAGCTTCTAATAGAAAACACAAAAAAATGTCCTGAATTTTAAAGTAAAACAGTTCATTTTCCTGAGGGAAGACCAGAGCAGAGTTTTACACCCTCCCACTAAAGGAGGCAGTAAGTGTAAGGCTGTTTCTTCCCGACATCACCTGCACATCTCTTTGGGTACATCCAAATGTCAACACACAGTGAAATCACCAACCAAAAAAAGATTCAGACAATTGATCTGCATCTTAAGTGATAAAGGTTTGGCAACACTTTAGCATACCAGGCTTTGGCTGGCCAAAGCACCATCTGACGGTTTCTAGAAAAGAAATATATATGCTAATTTATTTTCCATAATAGATACTGTCCTTAGAAACAAATGGAGAACAGATATGTCCTCGGCTGCCACGTCCTGATGCATCAATTACTTTGGAGGATTAGAAGGGAAAGAAAAAAGGAGCAAGACTCTTGAGGTGGAGAAGAATCACTGAAATGTCAGCCGCCTCAAACCACCACCTCTGAGGGGTGGTCAAGGTGGAAATCTCACATCTTGTCCACAACCTCAGCCACTAAGAGTGACCCAGATTTTGGATAAATAGAAGCTGATTGCATTTCCTCTGCTTAGGAGATGACTGTATGTAATTTGATGGAAAACAAGACTTCCTCGGGCAAGCACCCTGAGAAAAGAAATGGATCCTTATTTAAAAGAACTGACTTCGATAAATGCTATAACAATAGAGCAGTTCCCTCACCATTTCATTGTCCTGAAGCAAAGAAAGAAAGAGGCAATATGTACGCTAGCTGTGGGGTACAGAACAGCTAGGAGATTCAGATTCTTTTATTCAGAACAAAAATGCAGCCCCATTTTCCACTTTCAGCCAGGAGTCAAAAGGAACAGCAGGGAGAGGTAGTATCATCACAGTCTCCACATGCTTTTGCTTGGCACAAGCCACCTCTTTCTGGGAAAACACTAAGGTAAATTCAGACTTGAATTTTCAAGTCACAATTTTTGTATTTGTTCCAGAATAACTACTTACAGGTAAGTGTATTTGTGCTAAACCGGTGGTAATCTTTGCACTGACCATATTAGAATCTGTAACTGGATCAATGTGTGTCCCACACTTCAGGAAATTCAGAGGAATCAGCAGGAAAAATCAACTCATTTCTCCCCCCTGCCATATGTTAGAGTTCACACACCAGTACTGAAATACAATACATCAAAACAAATCTGCAACCAGTTTAGACTTATCCAATATCTTCTACTCACTATTCTACATTTGAAACATGTTCCTTCTTATTTATCTTTCTTCTAAAGCCAAGCTAGCTATGCAATAACCATTTTGAATAAGGTGAAGTGCTATGCACAGATTCACAAGCAAGGAACAAATTGATATGCAGACTTATCCCTTTGTTTAATTTTTAACCATTCCAACATTGTATGCATCCCAACATCCTGCTTGTGATTTTAACTGCAAAAAAACCCACTGTAAGTAGAACTCTCACTGTGGTTTTTGACACAGCTCTCATGTTCATTTGGAACCTCTACTTTCAAAAAAATAGGTTTTTTTCCCACTTCATCCTTTTCTTGGTATTTATCAACACCAAATTTGATCACTGTGATGCTCATCCGTGTAAATCATTTAATCCTTCAAAGTTTCTCACAGCCCTTTTTGTTCATTAGAAGAAGAGCTGTGTCACCTGCAAATACTGCAACTTCAGCCATTCTAACTGCATTTCCTTTCCAGACCTCTAACCAACTGGGAAAAAGCCAAACAACTCCTGTAAACCTGGGGAAACTCTCTTTATCTTTCAACCAGTTAAATAATTCTGCTTCTGCCCTCCTATTTGAAGATACTTACGTACCTCTCCACAATATTTGTTGTGTGGTTTGGCTTCCTCCCCCACCAAGTTGCATCTCACATCTTGAAAAACCTTTTGGAAGTCTACATGAAGCCATTCCTTTCTGATGCTTCAGAGATCAATGTGCTTAATAAGAAAAATCTCCCTCTCTCCTCGCTGGGAGAGAGTCTTCCAAATATTTTACTGTTCAGCCTCAGTTGAGCCAATGTTCTCATTTTGTTCCTACTCTTTCGCTCATGCCTGTTGCCTTTTCAAAATGTGCAGCCATTATTTTCAGGAAAGGACTGCATATTTCTACCAGCAGCTGTTCAAGTTGATGGACAATTATGAGTATTCCCAGATTAATATGTTCTGTACAGTACAAACACTCCAGATTACATTAATAAACTTAGGTTATTACTCTGCCATTAAAATATCATTATATTTATGGGCTAAAAGTATGGGACAATCAGAAGCATGTGGAGTTGTAGTTGTGCATGCAAGTCTCCAAATCTACAAGAGCTCAGGTTTTTTCACCCTCTCCATCCTTCCCTTTCCTCACCGAACATTTTATAAGGATGCTAAAACACAAAGAGCAGAGAAGCAAAAGCCATTTGCATATATAAGACGTTTGCCTTTATATGTCACATACACAGTACTCAATGTCAAAGAACTGGACTTCTCTGAGTGAGAGTCACTTGAGAAAGAGCCTCTTGAACTGACACAAAACAATGAAGACATTGACAGAGACAAAGAAACAAACATTAAGTTTGTCTAATGACAAAAAACTCATCACTCTTCCTGTCTTCACCTCATCAAGTCAATACTGTTCATTCAAATCTTTCATTTTAGGATGACTATAGCTTTTATTCATATAGGCCCTCAAGGGTTACCCAAATTAGGTGTCAGCTGTAGTGGAGCATGGGAAGCAGCTCTTTCCTTCTGCAAGCAGTGCATGCAAAGGGATGGTCACCCCACTGATCCACATTCTGTAAGAAGTTACTTGCAAGATAGGAAAGTTGTTTATTTTTCAGGAATACTCCTGGCATATCTTCCCTTTTGAGTGTTTGCTCTGCTTTGAGTGCTCACGTGCTAAAATGATCTGTGGTCTGGGCTGTGGAGGGAGGTCAACTCATTTTAAATGTTAATTTCTAAAAGAAAAATACATCTGAAAGATGAAAATACCTTTCTTTATAATACAAAGGTGTACACCTCCACCTTTGATGCAGTTTACTCACAGATGAATACAAAGCAGGCATGTGCTGACCTCTTGCTGAGAAGGGCACGTCCTTACCAGCCAGTCATGTTGAAGTCACGGTAGAGCATCCTCTTTCCAACTTCCTTGCGCTGCACTCTCCGTGGAAACTCTAAATGTGTGAACTCATTTCCCAGCAAGTGGGGCTGCATGTAAGCCTGTGGGTAAAAACCAAGCCACAGATACCACATGAAGATTATAAAACACCATCTATTTTTACTGAGGTAACACTACTATCCCTTCTCACTCCCTTCCCACACACTTTTTCTTTTTTCTTTTCCTTTTTCCTCCTTTTCGGACAAGGAAGACAACAAGCTCTGCTCCAGTGAGGCGCACATACACTAGTTCTCGTACTACCTGGAGTCTGGTGCTTCCTTCATATAGAATATGGTTAAAGAAAAGCAGCAATTGACTGTTAATATTCAGCCAGTGCTGCTCTCCAGATGCTGGCAGGCCTCTTTGGTGGAGCCAAGCCCAAGGCTCGAGCGCATCACAGCTGACCATGCTTGAGAACACTGTGAGGCAGCTTCATACTTTGCATACTTTGTACACAGATCACCTGACAGGTCATCCTTAGACATACCGCATTTCTTCATTTGAAAATAAACTTCACTTTTTTTTTAATAAATGCATAAACAATCCTTTCCTCCTCACCAAAGCCACATAGCGAGTTTTTCTGAAGACTGGCTAGGGAACAAAAAGAGTTGCATTTCTTAACCTTTCTGCAGGTAACTCTTTTTCCTTATCCAGCCAGTTAAGGCAATAACGTCTGTCTTATCTTCAGCAGCAGCTGCCGTCAGGGCAGATCAAATGAGCTGGCTTTAGTTGCTGGGTTTGTCATAAATCTAGTGCTCATCAAAGGTGAGCAGCAGGAAGCAGTGGAAGCCCTTATTGATCTACCTGGCAGCTATCATGCACAATAAAATATTTCCTGCATTTAAGGGCTGAACCTGCTCCCACTCAATTTAATAGGAGTTGGATCAGGCTCAGTACATTGCAGCGCTAACCGTCGATCAGCCTGTCCCTGCTCCCTTTGCCGGGCATCCTTTCACAAAACGCTTCCCGGCTCAGCTGAGACGGGGCTGAAGGAGATGTTCTGTGCAGCTGACAAGATTGGATTCTGCTTTCAAGAGGCAGCTTTCAACCACACAAGTATGATCTTGACATTGTGATCCCTTCCTGAAACGGGAGCTCCATCAGATTCTCTCTGTGCACAGTTAAGGGAATTACATTGTTCCTCCTGCAATCTACAGGCATCCAAGGTTCCCTCCTGCACCTAAACTTCTATGGCCATCTAATTGGATTGCTGCTACTTGATACAGAAATGTCTGGGGAGCACCACTGACTTCTGAGTGGCCAAGCAATGTTAGACGAGATGAGGCTTTCCATACTTTCAGAATTCAGGATTCTTTATATAAAAATATATGTAAAGTATTTATTTTTGCTCAAGTTACAAAGAAGTTGCAACATCCCTAACGATTTCTGTGTTCTACACATAGCATTTTTTTTGTATTATTTGTTCTTTCTAGTCTATGATTTTATAAACTCAACAGTCTGCTGAGAAAGTGCAGTTCAGTTCACTTTTGAGGATAAATAGCCTATCTTGATTAAATCATTACAAAGTACTTCTAGGTAAAGACTAGTGTTACCTACCTATGAAGAAAGAAGCCTTACTGAAAGCAAAAACCCCCAAGACCTGAAATGAGAATGGGGATATTTAACTCCTACATTATGAGACTACTTATTAGGCTGGATCGTGGGTTCAGAAGAAATAAACTTACAGGCTTTTAGCATTTTTCCCCTTGAAAACAAGAATTTCCTTTATTGAAAAGGGAAAGCAATTGGGAGAGACTGCATTTCATAAAGATTTACTCAGATGGAAAGTCTGAGGTCACAAGTGAAATAAGATTAATAAAGCTGGCAGAGTTACCACAGGACTGCTAATGTTCAAATAAGATTTCTCTTCCGCAGCCAAGCCTCAATGCTTGATTTACAATTTAGGGATCTTAACTTGATTCTAATATTTTTGGCATCAGTGGAACAGAGGGAAAAGAGCAATTTGGAAGCTTCTGGTGCCGTGAGCTGAATTCTTATGTGAAGAAATTTTTTTTTTCTTTTTATTCTTTTCCTTTTCCTTTTTTTTTTTTTTTGTGGAGGTGGTATTTTTTCATTTTATTTTTAACAGTCGCTCTTGATGCTTCCTTGTAATTCTATAGAGAAAAGAGTACAGCTCTGACTTTGAGCTGAGTTTGTTGAGAACCGTTCTCCATTTACTATAAGGCAGGGTTCTTCTCCCTTTCCACCCCTACCAAACTATGCTGAACCAAAGAATAAATGAAAGTACCTCTTTAAAAATCTACAGCTCTCTCAAGTAGCTACACAGACACTAAGAAATCCTTTGAACGGATTAAAAGAACCCATAAGCAGCAGGCTGAGTACCAGAATTTCAGCTGTGATGAGGCACCACATTTTAATTTTTCATTTGTTTAGTCACGATTTGTAAGAACCTCAGATTAGAAACATCATTCAGAGAACTTAAAATGTAATAAAAACAGCGACTATCAAACACTTTCTGTATCCTTATGAGGCATGTTCAGACAACATTGTTATTCTGTGTTATGAAACAGGAATATTTTCCATCATTTTTCTTTCAGAAGCTGTTACAGTTTTTTGGCATAAACCTGGCACGGTTTGTATCATATGTTTGGTACTCAGCCATTTTATGGTGTATTCTGTGGCTGGATGTATTACATTCAACATTAGCTGTATGAAATGGAGTCTGTTCAGGGAAATATTAGTCACGTTTCTTTCAAAAGGCCATTTACTTCCTGCTGTGTTTCCCAGTGTTCAGCAAAGCAAATATGAAATTAAGATAAACCCAGACTTACGCACTAGTGCGCTCATTAATTAGGTGGCAGGGAACATCGTGCATACCTTATTGTACCTTGCTAGTATCTTTTCTCCACTCTATTCCCACATCTGCCGATGCCCTTTCCAGCTCCTCCAGAGCTGCTCAGGCAACTAGCAGTTTTGCTGCATTGCTTGATATTCTTGAACGTGCCTTTCCATGTGTCAGCCATACCTTACAGTAGTATCCTTCCTGTATCATATCATTTTCTCCAAGAGGATATTTTACTACATGAGAATACCTCTCACAACAGCATGTACTGCACAATGCATCTAGGAGTTCTCTAAATTACTCAGTTGTCACCATATGGCCAGGTTCCCATTTAAGCCAAATGGAGATAACTAAAGGAGGTGGTGGTAGAAGAAAGGAAGGAAATAGGAGATGAACCCATCCCTGAATCGGTCCTCCCTTTGTTACCAAAGGCCAGGACCTTTTTTACCACAGCATCATGCAGTGCAACAGATAGTCAAAGCAGTGCTATGCTGCATGAGCTGCTGGAGATTTAAGTCTGACTTAAATCTGACTTGTAACTTAGGGACTAAACTGACATTTGGGAGATCTAGGTTCACCACCTCTTCCTAGTTCCCCAGTTACTCGACCCTTACCTGGGCAATGAAATAAGAACAAGTTCTCTTTGAACTCTCGCCTGTCCAGTCTCTTTGTTCATGTGGTGCCAAACACAGAGCACCCACGTTTTCTATGGGAATAAGTAACAAAATCTATACAGTTCAGTACTGCAGTTTACACTGTCATGACTGAAGTTAATAGTCTCCTCAGAAGACAAAAGAAAAATTGTCTCTTGCAGTATTTGTCCACACAACTGCTGCACATACCAGAGCAGTTCCCAGTCAATATCGGTTTGGGTTCTCCCTCAAGATATGCTGATACAGAAAGCCAGAGCCTTACTAGAGTAGGGACTGTGTAAGATCTCTTGCCAGAATGCTGAATAGAAAAGATAGAAACCAAAATTCAAAATCATAGGAGATTCGTGAAAGTGTGCTAATGAAGGGGAGCAGTGTGGACCATGACCCTCTTCGGGAAGCCAAAGAACCAAGTGGATACTTGTGTAAGGCCTTTAAGGATCTCTTTAAGGAGAGCCCTCTGTCTGAAGGACTGCCTTTCTCTGCAATATCTTTGCAAATCCCCCGGTGCAAAGTCTGTTTCCACCTCACCTATATTCATGAAGCCTGCGGCAGGCCCCATGGACCTGTGTGATGTCCAGAGTGACTGGTTAGTGAATTTGTTCTTTTGAAGCTGCCATGACCGAGGTCTGGAGGTCACTCTTGGATACACAGCAATAAAATTGCATTAAAATATGAGGTAGGTATAGAAAGCATTTGTTTTTCCCCTAGTTTTTCAACCAGTGCTATTTGGAACACAGTTGTATCTAAGACTGAGCTGGAGGACTCCATGCAATAAATTTTACACGGTCGAAACAGCTCCTTTTCCTGAAATTTATTTACATATGGAAGTTAAGGCCCTGAAGACAGAGGATGAATACAGAAGACATCAGTTAACCTAAATTAACTTCCTATGTAGCCAAGGTAATCAACACGCTCTAAAGGTAGATGAAGGCTCCTCCACTCTGTACTAAAAGAATCTATGCAGGCAGCCGATATTCAGTAACTTGCCTGCTGTAAATTCACACCCACGATTTGCCTTTGCAGCAGCTTCTCAGCATAGACAGTCCTGAGCTGAAACATCACCTCCATGTTTACCAGGTGAAATATTTATGCTAAAATGATTAACTGACTTGCTTTCTGTCGTTCAGGAAGAACAGTTCAATATGTTTGGAATTGAGAAACTTAACTTCAGCTGCAAATAAGAAGATAAATCCAAAGCAAGTAAGTTTCCGATAGGAACAACAAAAGATATGCATAAAGCAGAATGACACAGAAGAATCAGGGGACAGCCCAAGGTGATGAGTTATTTGGGATCTAACCAACAGGACAGATGCGAGAGTGGAATGTAATATCACTTCAGAGTGTAACATTTATATCAACCTTGTAAGGAATTTGGTTGGTTATTTTTTTTTTAACGCTACAGTAAAAATGTTGCTTATGAAATGTTATACTTGAAATTATCTCTAATTCTGTTTCACGCTCTCGCTGTCTTGCATCTATTTTCTTTGAACATGATACCCATAGCCCTGGTATATTTGTTACATATTGAAACAAATATAAACAAACAAAGGTAAAGAAATTTCCAAAAGAAACAGAAGAAATGCTTTTCAGATCAGCTCCTGTTTTCAAATATAAGCCAGAAAGGACATCAAAAGAGAAAAAATCCCTTTTAGGCAATGTTTTATCTCATATTTCCTACAGAAGCACCAGACTTCCTAGATACTAAAGATACCTTTTTATTTTAAAGGCAAACAAATTATTTTAAATGTAACAGGAGTGTAAATATTTATTAGGCCTCTTTTCCATTTGGTTCTCTGAATATGAATACTCCTAAAGTAGCGTTTCCTCTGAAATTTTCAGCTTCAAGCCAGTGAACCTGACTAAAAACCAAATGTGATGGTTGTGGAAACAATTGCATTTCCTTTAGAATCTTCCACCACCACCCCTTCAACCACTGGCATTTTACTTAGTTTCAAACTACAACTCTCAGGTCAGACTAAAGAAAACAGATGCATGAAGAACAGGGAATGCCTCCACCCTTGGTCTGTCCATCTAGCTTCAGAAAAAGCAAATAGTGACATTGTCTTGTCTTACTCTTGGATTTCCAGGAGGAAAAAGCAGGAGATCAGAGGAAGCGGAAAAGAAATCTCTCAGGCATATTTAGAATAGCATTTTGATGAACAGCCAATCAACTCCAACCAACTGATCTGAAAATCAGTGAAAAACTTGAAAAACAACAGTGTAATTTGCATAAAAAATACTATTATGCATTTACTTTTCTTGGGCAGCTTATTGGCCAGCATGACTTGATGTATAAAGCATCCTGCATCTTCTTGGGTAGTTATCCTGTCACAGCTGTATGGCTGTTGCTACAATAAGAAAGTCTTTCTTCACCTACCCTACGCTGCAGCTACTAACACTCACTCAGATCACCTCTAGGATTGACATCTTTTCCCCAAGCTGGCTCTATTGGCATACTATTACAGCAAATGAATAAAACCCAACAGTATTGTTCACACGTGTGGAAAGAGTACTCTTATGTACTCTATACTGTCACAAAGTAAACACTGGGATGTACTGAAATACCTCTGTGGCTTGTTAGCTGTGTGTCTGAGCTCTCATTATCCAGCACCAATAAGCTGCTGAAGGTCAGCAGCTGAACAAGGTACATAAGCACAGCCATGTGAACCAACGGCAGGTAAGACTCCTTTCATCAGTATTTGCATTGTCAGGCTTTTCTTCACATTTGCTGATGGCTAAAACACATATATACATGCATAATCAGTCACTGGTGTTCAGCAGACACGTGGTCCTCCACTGAGCCACAGTAACTCAACCACGTGGGTCTGAAACTCAGACATTCCTGGGCAATGCTCATCAGCAGCAGTGCCCGATTTGGCTTTCCAGTCTCTTACCAGATACTGAAGTCTCTGGCGTTCGGTCTCCGGAGTGAATTCTGAAGACATTGGAATGACTTCACCATTTCGGATTATTATAGCCCTGTAGGAGTAATAAAGCATTGTTAGCAGAGGGGAAAAATGTAAAAACACCCAGAAAACCAGGGTGTACCATCAGACACTTATTCTCTTTGGAGTCATAGTAAAATAAGGCAATTTCTTTTCTACTGAAGTTATCAACAGAGAGGATAACAATTCCTGCTGTGCATCCTTTAGGCTGGATAACAACGTATATTTGTATACGCCAAATTCATTTCAGAGCACAAACAAAACATCCAAGCAACAAAGGCAAGTGTTATTTCAGCTGATGTCTACTGGGCATCCTTATTAGTGAAATGTAGACACCCAGAGGAGATGCTGCAGAATCAGCGATTGCAGAACTACTCTTTGCAGGTTTTAATCCCAGCTGGGGCTGACACTGTCTATACTACTGGCTTCAAATGACTAAAGCAAGCTCTTTCCAATTATTGATTGGTCATATGTCATGTCAGAACATTTCTTTTCCAGCAGCAAATGGAAATGGCAAAGAAAATCCTGTTTAACACAAATTCAACTAGCTACCTGCCAGAAGCAGACAGGTAATGGAATGACTATAGATCAGTAGAGAGATTTCACATGCACTGCTGTAAATGGCAGAGAAGAAATGTTCTCCAGCACCTGTCTCTTGTCTCTTAAACTGCTCCGTTGCCTTCAAAATATGGTTTGATCCCTCTCTGGTGTAATTTCCCTGTGTGAAACACAGTTAAGAGGGGTAAAATTTGTACAGTGTTCCTACTGCATTTATTGGTCATGTATTCACTCACAAAATCATATTACTTTATTATTTGCACAGCTTTGTAAGCATAGTAACGCCTGGTGCTTTCAAACAGCTGGATGAACGTCCCAGAGATCTCAATACTGATTTGGAGCTGTTTCTCAATCATCAGTTGATTAGTTCACTGTTCGGGTAATAGCAGCATACCAAACCACCTCTCCTCATGAATTTGCACAGAATTTAGTGTAGATAAAGCAAGTAACTGGCACTTGAATTCAGGTTTCTACATGCTTTTCATTATTTCCTTTCTGTAATCTTTTAGTATCATTTACATGCAAGCTTACTTCTCTTGATAATTTGATCAATTTGCTGGAATTGCATTTATGCCAGGTATTCTGATGGCACTACAATGCATCCAAGGATTATGGTAAGCATACAAACGCTGAAAACTGAAGCTCTAAAGTCAAAATGTCGCCCTGACGTAAACCAGCTGTGCAAACTCAGTGGTACTGTGTAACTGTCCAAGCATTCAGGATATAATATTGGACTAACACAGTCTCTGAATGATCATCTAATATTGCTAGCATGCAAATAGAGGGAGCATTACTGCAGAGGAAAGGAACCACTCACATTTCTGAGATTCATGTGCTAAGGAAGAAACAGGTTCAGGTCTAAGCAGCACTAGCAGAAGTGGAATTGATATAACTGCTTAGTGTGTCAAGCTAATGTTTTAATTATCCTTTGCTTCTTCTTTAATCACCAATCCATGAGAAATCTGTATTTTAAAGACCACTGAAGTCTGGGGTTCGTCTTTTTCTTTATGTACACTGACATACTTACTATATATGTTGATAGCTATCATTCTCACTTCTGTGGGTAGAATTGGGCCCTGAGGGACTAACATCATATAAAAAGCAATTCAGAGGCGAGTGGGTCAACCTTTCATGGCTCAACTTATTTTCGCTAGAAATTGCAGCCACCTGGGATGAGAAGTACAACCCAGCACAAAAAACCTTTGCGGGGCTGGGGAGAGAACAGGGCAGTGATGTTAATAGCTGATTAAACAGAGCCTCAGTTTTATGTTTTTCATTAATGTTTACAGTAGTTAGACTTGATTCAACTCAAAAGTTACATCTGCTCATAAGAGTCAAATGATCTGATCTGAGGAGTTAAACAACTCTAGATAATAGCATTGAAAGGGATCCAGATGTACACATACAGGTCAGTGGTATGAATTCATCTCTGCTGGGATCATTATCCTGTTAGCAGTCTTGTTAGCTTTCCACACCAGCTGCTTAGTAGTTTGACGACAGCAAGGGATATTTCTGACCGTCTATACGACAAAAATGGACATATTTGTTGGTAGCCTCACTAGAGAAGCCAGGCATGAAAGCCTGGGCCAGGAGCTGCCACACACGGTGGGATTTCTATGATTTAAGAGATACCGTATCAAGCCCTAGTTAGACTCAGAGACTGAACTGCCCTTTCAGTGACCTGGCAATGACAGAGCTGGAGCAGAAATGCTGTCAAGCACGGTCTGAAGGCTCTTCCCATGGAGCAGTCTCTAGAGCCCTGCACCACTACCTGCTCCCACCGAGAGAGCCTGCTGCAGTGAACAGCTCAGCAGCTGCTTTCCAGCAGCCACTCTATATAGTTTGGCAAGACAACTAATCTTAACTTTACACTTCCTAATGGACTAACAAGCAACATCACGTTACGTGAGCGTTGTTGCTTCTGCCACACATGAAAGATGTATGCGTGTAATGAAATAGTGCTCTGAAAGCATTTAACTCCCTGCACATTGTGGAAGTACGAGCATATTATTTTATAACAGAATAAAGGCACCCTATTAAACTGTCAAAAATAGCTACATAGGAAGCCAGAGAACTTGGAGAGATGCAGTGCTCAGGGAGCATCTGACTGCCATGTTTAATGGTGACATTTTAATTTCAGCCACAGTGGTGAAACACATTATAGCATAGCCACAGGGCAAGCCTGCCAAAGGAAGCTGGGTGATTCATGTTTGTAGGGAACAAGTATGTCAACAACCAACAAAATATTTTTTGATGACAAGGTTACTTCAGAGCCACACCAATCATTAGTTTACATCAGCAATGAAGAAGTAGTAAAAAAAAAGCACACAAGTTGTTTTTTGCTTTTTGGTGTTTTTTTGTTTTTTTTTCAGAAGAGAAGGCCAAGAGTCACAGATCTGCAGCCTTGGGTGCACTACCCTCCAAGCTGATGTCTTCCTCATGTGCATATCAGGGTGAGCAAAAACCCAGTTCATAATGGCACCCATGCCCTGAAGGCTTAAGTCACGTACTTTCTGATCCCTTCTGAAAGCAAACTAAGAATTTCACTACGTCCCCTCCCCTCTTTTGAATCTAGCTACTCCAGTGCAGGGTCTCCACCCACACAAACTGCAGGGCTGCACTTGCCCTTGCATTTCACAGACACGTGTGCACTGCACAAAAAAAACCAGAAAGTATATTCAGCAGGATGGAGCTTGTAAATATTCACAGGAAACAGGAATTCATCGAAAAATACCCCCCAAAACAGAGCCAAAGTAGTCCAAAGTGGACAAAACAAAATCGGATTTTCTCTTTTCTGGCCACCTCACTTTGAGGATTTTCTGATTTAACAAATCCCTGCCCTGAACAACTATACATGGAGTGATGTGCTGATACTTCAACGTGTAAGATAGGGGCTGACAGTCACAGTGCAGCCTGGAGCAGGCTACATCCACCAAGTCACACACAAATGATAGGAAACATGAGCTTAAAAGGCTGCATCATGCAAATCTACATAAAATACTGCATCTATCTAGACTGAAGTAACTTCACAGACCATGATGTACAACTAAGTGATCTTTTAAGTATTTCAGCATTCACCCAGAACTTTAAGTATTTGCTAATTTTCTATATTCAGATTTGATACTTTAAAACAAGATCTGGTGCTTTAGTACATATTCCCTTTTAAAATACGTGGACAGTGAAGCAACTAAAGGGTTAAAATCTGTCAGTGCATTGCAGTGGTGCTGTCACACTCAAGATGTTGCAACAACACACTGGCCTAGGGAAAATATCAATACATCAATTATTTTTGCATTTTTAATACGGATAAAACAGCCACCCCTCCCTGAAGCAAGCAGAGCTGCTTTTCTTCTTTTTTTTCTTCCTTTCTTTTGTAGAGAACACAATCAGCAGAGAATTGCACAGCATCCTTTCTGAGTTTCTTAAGAGAAACAAACAGAGGGAAACTCACACATTTTAGAGGAAGCTATTGTTAGTTACTCTCATTTAATCACACGGAGAAAGAAACACTATAGTGAACAAGGTCAAAAGTGTAATTTCACCGCTGTCACGGGTCTATTGGGATTCTGGTGTTCAAAACAAAGAGACATCTCCTACTGTTAGGAGTATTCAGGGGACACCCTGATTCCATTACACACTTTTCCAGCCAAAAATGATTTGAAACGCAACATTAAACTGCACATTCCTACAACAGAGAATAAAAATCTGGTAAAGGTGACAAAGAGAGACCATTCGGAAAACCCTTTTTGACAGCGTATATCAATTCCAAGCCACAGGGAGGATGTATCCATTTTGTCAAAAGGTGTTAAGCGTTGTGGATTTGTTACAGATGCAGCAGTGTCTGGCCTGTCTGAAGAGGTATTAGAAATGTGTCAATGGAAAAGAAAGAGGGATTAAACTGACAGAAAGAATAAGGCAGGGTTTTCTTACATTCAAAGGAGGAACCAAACAGTAGATTTTAATTAGGTGTGTCGCAAAGTAACTGAGAGAAAAAAATGTGAATCCTAAAAATATGAAATTGGTCTAGATGAGTACTTGTTTACTACGATAACTAAATGCATACATTTAAAGAAGCCAAGGAAGCACAATGTTAATGCCTGGTGATTTTCAAACCACCGAAGTTCCATTCATTTATGTTTTCTTAATTGCTATGAAATGAAATAAGAAGATTCAAAATAATGTTCACCTCCTCTGCAAATAAGTCAAGTAAATTAAGTAAATTAAGTTCCTCTGGAACATAACCATTATGATCAACCGTTATGATTACTGATGAGTTTTAATACATTCAGCCCTGGCATCTTGGTTTCATTTATTGCTAACTGGATTACTCTTCTTAATCCCATTCAGACTCATTTCTCAATGTTTCTTTAGACACCAGATGAACAAACACCTCACTGCATTGGCAATAATCACGGAACTATAGTGAAAAGCCTTTAATTGATTTCCTTAATTTTATGAATTAAGTCAGGCTGGGGATAGTAAAACAAACCATTACGTAGTGTTTAGCTGGCATTAAAACAGGTCCCAGTGATGACATATCCATCACCATAAAAACTGGAGGTGAAAGCAGCAACCCTCAGCAACACCCATGGCAAAACACACATCTGCCTACCACCTGTAATACTCATGAGAAGACTCATAAATGTCTGGCTCCTACTTTGCATCTCAACCAAGAAAACAAGCAACAAAATGGAGAGGGCATAGAGCCAATTAAAAGGGCCTCTGCCCTTATTTTCCATCTACTGCCACTCAAGAGTCCTGCCACCCTGCTTTCTTGGCATTTCTCAGTGTAAACATCAGGCTCTCTACAAAAATGCATTCAGACTGGACATTTGGAAAAACTTCTCTACTACGAGGGTGGTTAAAGTCTGGAACAGGCTTCCTGCAGAGGTGGTCAATGTCTCATGCCTGTCAAGGTACAAAAGGCATTTGGATAACACCCTCACTAATATGCTTTAACTTTCAGTTAGCCCTGAAGTGGTAATGCAGTTCAACTTGATGATCTTTGTAGGTCCCTTCCAACTGAACTACTCTGAGTATTGGATGATTTATTATTCAGCTGAACAAAACCAGCATTAACAAGGAATGCACTCTCTCTGTGACAATGCAGTCAGGTCCTGCAGGAATAACAAAGAACCCTCCCAAGCTTTTGGGGAGGCCTTCTGCAGGCTGCCTTTGCCTTCTGAGCAGTCAAGCTGGCCACCTTTGGAGCACAACTCCTGGATACAGCTATGCTTCAGGATGATGCTGATGTTGGGCTTTCACAGATAGCAGCCAAAGTATCCAAGGGCCCCTCTTCATTTCACTGCACCAGTATTGAGCCAGCCGTGTTGCATTGCTCCTGTGGGGCTATAGGCATCTCTTCCTGCCTTTGCAAGGCACATGGGACAGAGTTATAAAATTTAGTTCCTGTAAGAAATCCTGAGAGTGGTCTTTCAGAGGCATGGCACCAGCACACCAGCTGCTCCTGTAGCACACTCTAGGGCTTTATGACGTTTCCAGTTAACCCAGTCACTCATATTTACATTTCTACTGCTTATTTAGCAACGCCTGTAGAAAAGGCGTCTAGGCAAAATAAGGGTCTTGATACACTTTAAAGCCACTATTTGAGTGGTCTGGTTTTACTAAATCATCACATTATTTTTAATAAAGGATCATGAATGGGCAGGGAGATGCTATTTCTCAAAGCAGAATAATATTCATAGATTTCCATGGAAGTACTTATTTCTCATTTATATTAGGAGCTGAGTAAGTCAGAATCTTCCTTACTGCCACCAAGAACAACAGAAATCTGAATTTTTAAAACAGATCTCACATTCCATCCTGTGTATTCAACTAACAACTTAGAAAGCAGCAGTCAGAGGCACCTCCTGCACCTGGCAGCCTCCCTCTGCCCCACACACTGCACCCAATAGTGAGAGGTACTGGTCCACCATCAATGCTGTTACCAAACTGCTTCAGTTGTTTCTGTATCACTACTCGCTCCCTGGTTTTAAATTAAATATAACACTAAGCTTGCAGGTTGTTCACAGAACAGATATCTGAAGAAGACATTGCCCAGTGATTTCTGACCCAAGGAGCTCAGAGACTCTTTCCCAGGAGATTCTCCCTTAAATTCCATGCACTAGTTGAGGTTGTCCTCACATGGATTGCTTCTCTGAGCCAGTCTAAGTTGCTATTATTAACAGCTGGCTAATTATTAACAGTCAACATTACTAACAGTGTTTCATTTTAGGGCTAATTACACTTTTTTTTGTACTCCCTCTCCTCACTAATATGATACGTGATGGCGTTAGCTATCTATCTATATGTGATTATTTTTTTTCCCATGTTTCATCAGGAAAGTAACTTTTACTACTGAAATATTCGTATGTAGTGGTGCCTTTGTATGTTTACTTACATGTTTACCATGTAGCATTTCCTACTCTAGTACCAGTAGTATGAACTCAAAAGCCTATTAACTAAACTAAAACATTGTGTAAGGAATTATATGTACTTTCTCATTGCTTTACATCTGAATGCAGTGGTCTTCCAGCCAGCAGACAGGAAGCCATTACAAGCCAGTTTGCAGTGAGCAGATACTGCTAGAACACAAAAACTGTCTGCCAATGGTTTCAACCTGCTTACATTGGAGATTTGCTGCCCTCATGGGATTCATTCTGTTCACAATGATTTCAGTGTTTCTTCATTTGAAAACCACTAAGTCCAGTGGTTGCAATGATGATACATCACCACATTTCTGCAACATGGCTGAACAACACACCACCCATTATTTGGGTCATGCCAGGAAGATGAACAAAGCAGCACAGTCACATCTTTGCGACCAGCTCTGAGCCTTGGGACCATTATCTCTGGAATCAAAGTCTGTTTCTCTGCTGTCCAGGATATCGCATTCATCTCCAGGACAAGTTACTATGGCAACTAAGCCTGGGCTTAGGGATGAAGGCATCACTTTGCAAGCCAGTGCTTACTGTGTCACTAATACGGCTGGGGTATGGCTAACCACAGAAGGTCGAAGAAGTGCACATATTTTTCTCTGCTCTTCACTGATTTACCATTGAGGATGTCAGAATGATTTTAGTCCCTAAAGCATTAGATCTACTTTGATTTCAGCTTTTCTGCTTTCTCAGCTCAGCAGCAGAGACCATCAATATTAAGGACTTCAGGAGACCAGGTGAGCCTGGGGTGCTCCCTCTGGTTCCTCTCCCACAGTACAGAAGGCAGCTAGAGATGGGAGGTGCAAAGTCTGCTTGGCATGCCTTGGCACTGACCTGTAACACTGGAAGGAAGAAAGAATCCACCATGCTCTCTGATTGACTAAAAAGGCACAGATTAAAGAGGTAAAACTGAGTTCAAAACTGAGTTCAGTGCAGTGCACTGGAACATCTGGATTCTGCTATACTTGCTTATATCACAAGCTGCCTGTATTCAAGATCACAGGCTCTTTGTGCATCAGTACCAGTGGTTAAAATTAAGCTTTAGCATCCTTTACTCACCTTGCCTCATACATAATGAACTCTACAGGTTAAACACGCAACATACATGTGGGTATGTTATTACAGCAGGAATTTTTCCTTGATTAGCACTCACATTCACCAATAAACGAAAGCAACAGGGGAATTTTCTCTCACAGAGGTAGCAATCAACTTTTTTGTCTGGGTTGGTTAGTTGTGGTGTTTTTCCCCTCTTCAAAAAAATGAAGAAATCTACAATAATTAAAGTTAATGGTATCCATCACACCTAGAAACTAATAGCAATGAACTGTGGCTTTCCAGTTTGCTACGGGTATTCAAACAGCAGCAATTCCTGACCCTCCTCATTATCTGAAATGTAAAGACTTCGTTGCTAGAAGATATCTGTGTGGTTGAGACTGAAGACTTAACTGAACATACCACACATTGAAACTGTTCACAATGGCTTTAACACATGCTAGATTGTCACAGACATTGCAAAAGCGTACTCTCTCCCAGAAAAAAACAAGAGTTTGGAGAAGAGGCAGAACTTGTGTGTCTTCAAAAGTCTATGAACACTGACTGCCAAATTAATCGCTTCTGCCAAGTCAGTGCTGGATATGAGGTGCCAGTGCTTCAGAACTCAGCATTCACTAGGCTGTTAGAAAGCATGCTCTTTGAATGCAATAACTCAAATATTCTCCACCTTTTCTCCACACCTTTGATAAAGTCTTTCCCGAAATGCCTCCAAAAGCTTCACTCGACACAAAATTCTGCAAGGTGATCTGAGGCAGCTGCTACTTCTGTGAATTCTGTGCTCTTACTTCTCCTTCGAAGAAGTCCAGGTGTTAGAAGGGAAGTAGAAATGCTTTCAGCAGGTCCTGTGTGGGAAGGCTTCCAAGGAAGAGAAGCTGGGCGAGCAACGAAACAGTACTTGGCCGTGTCTTCTGAGTCTGACTAAGATGCCATACTCTTCTGCAGCATTTTCTGCTAGGATGCAGAATCAGACTTCTCCACCTACCAAACTGCAATCATTGAAGGAGAATGTGTGTGGGAGACTCACTTGGTCACTCTTCACAGTCTCCTGAGCAGAGCAAGCACAGACCTGGAAAGTCTAGGCATTTTTTTGGCTTTGAGTTATTCTGCTGAGGAATTAATAACCATCTGAAAAAGAGGATGTGCACACAACTTGGACAAAATATGGTCTGTAAGTGTCATTCCTGCCTCTGGGGAGGCATCCTTTGAGGTTTTAGAGCAAGAAGAATTTTCCGAGGACAGGGGAGGATCACCATGGACTGTGTGACTGAAAGTGCCCTGTGCATGACTGATCTACAGTCCCTCTTCTCCCATCTTTAGGGGGAGACAGGAGTAAGAACGCTTCTCCAAATGCTGCAGTTTGAAGCAGCTTAGTAACTGAGTAAGTCTTTCCTCCAGAGACCACTAAGTACAAAACACAATTATTGTTGTTTATGCAGATACAGATGTAAGGAGACAAAAGAGCTTACCCAGACCACTTGAAAAAAAAAAAAGGCAAAAAAACCCCAACCCCAACCCAAGCAAACAAAAACCCCACACAACTGAGATTAGAAAATAGTTAAGAAAAATTAGAAAATTAAAATTTCTTTAAAAATACTGTAAATCAAAGACCAAAATAAACCAACTCTGTAACTGTAATACACTAGAGCATTGCTTGGTTTCCACCCATACAGTGTCTGGGCTTCTGGCAAAAATCACCCTGTTGGACTGCCTTGAGGAAGAGATCAGATACCACAAACCACAAAAATGGGTCAGAATCTTCAATTCTGATTTCTCAAAAATTCTATTTCAACTACAGTGCCAGTCAGGAAATACACCACTGTTTCCATGCCTCTCTCACTTGCTTCATAATAATATGTGATTTCCCAAATTTTAGTCCCTACAATGAGAACTACTTACGAGATAAGCAGTTAACTAGCACTATGATACAAAGTATAAATGCAGTGAAATTCAACACAGGCTGCCAATCTGGAAAGAATGGAAACAGTAAACAAAGCAGAATTCAATTTTCAATGCACTAGTAATATTACACTACAAGAAATCAGTGTTGAACACACATATGGACAATTGAACTCCAATGATGTCATTTAACCTGCACCCATGTGAAAGTGCCACAAATACATCCACTTACTGAGCTCCTATCACTTAATAATCCCAAATGCCTTAGCATTAATTCCACATTTGCAAAAAGGAGGAGAAAAGGACATGAGGATATATCCTCAAGCAGAGGATGAATATGCCCTGAAAACAGAAGCACAGTGGGGCGAAAAGCAGGGAAGCAAAAAATGATACGTATATTTAAAAAAAAAAAGGTTGATGAAGCAAACAGAAAGACCCAGTGACCCTGCAAGCCTGTGAAGCCTCCAAAACTCTGATGCCATCTTCTGCCAATAAATCAAAGAAGTCCAAGAACCCATTTGAAGATTTAGCATGTATTTCAGGATCTATGGCAAAGTCAAATCAACTTGTGATGTTCTGCATCTTATATAATGATAAAAGTGCTGCTAGCCCAAATGGCTCCAAACGCAGCACAAAATGGCAGTGCCTGCAGTTGCTGAGCAGCTCCTCAGCCAGACAACATGAGAGCCAGAAGAACGCTTGTGCCAAAGACAGTTAATATGATCATATCGCATTAGAGTCATTGGAGTGATATTGGGTAAATGTTATGTTGCATGAGGCTATACAGTAATGGGCAGTAATCAGTAAAAACATTTTAAGTTCTTGTTTTACTACTGCTTCATCACTAGCTATAAAACAACATACTAATAAAGAACATAAAACTGAAAGAACTGAGATTAACAAGGCGTGTTATGGCAATTTAGAAGTAAAAGTCACTTTAGCAATATAAAACTGAACAATAGTGTTTAAAAGAATGAGCAGAGAAGATTTACCATTCCTTATTAAAAAAAAATGAACCAATCGTCCAACAACAAAAAGACCAAAGAAACCCCAGATATCCAGAGTGTCTATCACAGGGTAGTAACCACGGTGTATATATCAAATTGGTAGGCAAAATATAAATGCTCACCAAAAAGGCACTGTGTATCAGATAGCCCACTACAGCACTATCAGTCCCTATCTAAACAACCTTGTACAGACAACGCTAACCATTTAGAGGGGGAAAGAGAAAGGCTGGTATTGAAAAGCTTTGGTCAATATGCAGACATAAAGTTTGACTCTACAAGTAGGTATATTTATGGCAGATTCCAAGAACGATCAGCAAGCCATTAGAAAATGAAAGCGGCTCCCTCCAAGTTGTTTTTATCAGGCTCTGAAGACATTACCTAATTTTTAGTAGGATTCTGGTATCATGTGCAGTTAACGTATAATTATTACAGAAATGCGATTGCATCGTTAGCATAAGTTTAATTGTATCATTGACATTAGTGATGCCATAACATCAAGCTCAATAATAGATCATAACAAAACGTACAATTAGCACAATTTTTCTCCTTTTTACACCAACCAAAAGTGTTCAGCTTGAAGAAGCCTAATAGTCCCTACAGAAGTGAGCTAGGGCTGAACCTGAAAGGATTGCTGGCTGGTAATTTAGTAATATGGTAATTAAAGTCTTTTCATGATGTAATTACACATCAACTACAAAAGGACAGCTGCTATACAACAGTGCCAGGGTACGTGGCATGAAATGATTAGATTTGAGAAGCTTTAGTGGTTAAACTGAATACCACAGGCATAAGTCTGAGGTATAGCTGGCACCACATAGCACATTATTATTCAAGTCTCATGCTTGCAGTTTCCTTAGTCTCATTGTGACAGTAACAGTTTGTTGTATGTACCTTGGTCTTGTGACAGCAAAAGCTGCTCAAAACCCACCTCTATAAGCTTCTGTTGTTTCTAATTCCAGGTAATTTCAAAGACCGAGCCCTCTTTTGGGCAGAGGCTATACAAATAAGGATTGTTTAAACTCAAACTGTTCAATTATCAACACTGCAGCATGAAATCTCTCATAGATTGCTCTGCTGGAAATGTAGCCTGATTTAACTGCAGTTATTTTTTATAAATTCATTCTAGTACGAGGGTGGAGAAGGTAGAAGGAGACTGAGGACAGGAGAGGTATAAATGAGTTGGTGAACTCAAGGAAACCAGAACTCCACTGAAGTACTGAGTGTTTTGGCATCTACTTCTAAAAGCAACAAACAGGAGGCCCATGTTTGGAAAAAAAAACCCAACAAAACCTACTCTTCTCCTAAAAACATATAAACATTTTGTTTAGTAGTTTCCATATTATATTTCTCAGTATCTTCATTTGCATCTGTACAAAAAAAGTTGACAGTGCAAGGCATGAGACAGTAAAAATGCACGTATTTTTCCACTAACACAAATAAGGAACTTCTTGGCTACGTGACTTGGCTCTTAAAAATACAACAATGCTCTGTGCGCCCTGGAAGTAGGCAGACAAGCTCAGAGCCCCTTTTCTAGTCCTCAAATGTCATTTTAGGAATGAGAAGCAACTTGGATGTTTCACAGTAACTGCAGGGCCCCCTCTCACCCTTTTCCTGAAACATGAGAAGTAGTGGGAGAGAGACTCAGATCAGCCAGACTTCTATACTTTAAAGCTTTCATTAAAAATATTTTACTCAGCTAGGAAAATCTATAAGCAGGCCCATGTGAAAATGAAAGATTTTGGAAATTCAGAGCATTCTCTGCAGCACGAGGAAGACTTCCATGAAAAACTTCCATGGAAAGCAGAAAACCTACAGTTACCTACAGGGACCTGAGGAATGAGTAGAAGAACTTCAGCCTTACTTCAAAGATTACTCAGCCTTGCCAGTGGCATCCTCTTTTTCCTCTTTTTCTAAAAAATAGACGTTTTGGATACATTTAATGAACATTCAAAGCCTTTTGAATTTTCAGTGGTTTTAACTACTGTGGACACTGGGACTACCTCAAGATCACCACCAAAAAGTTTCGTCCCAGGAGTATCACAGGATTCAACGGAACTGAGGCTGCTCTCAGGAAGCAGAGGAAGATCCTGGGGGAACTGCAAGCAGCCAGTCATTTAAGACTAAAGACTTCAGCCCTAGGAAGCAGGTTCTGCATGGCCAGTTTTGCACTGCACAATTAAGGAACAAAGCAATTAGCTAACTCTATGGAAGAAACTCAACTGTACTTCAAAGTACAGTAGCAAAAGAAACACAATTACTTCTAATCTGATGGAAGAGAGGTAAAATGTAGTACAGTTAGTGGTTCTGAGGAGTGGACAGGTGGTCTACTCAAACGTTTCCAGGTACGCTCTGCAAGGACTCATTCACTATTTGATGGGAAAAGGAGACAAACGCCTAACTATAGCGGTCTTCAACACAGTTCAGTACGTGTACAGACTTCTGTTACTCAGCTACTAACTGAACCCAACTGTAGTCTGTGTCATGCAGAGAACTACTCTCTGCTGGCCTGTTTGTGCAGAGCACTGCCAGAAGAAACAAGTGAAGGTATGAAGTCTTGCAAGAACAGCCTCATTCTCTCTGGCAGTGGTATGGGCAGAGAATGACAGAGAGGGAAGGAATGCAAGTGAGAGGTTCCCAGCATGCTCCTAGTTTTAGCTAAGTCAGAAAAAAAAGAAGGAGCTTCTCGTTCATGAGATTTAAAGCATCCAGCTTCTAACTAAACCAAAGTAACAATTCTTGAACTGCAGCGTTCAGTTCTGAGAAACAGGCAAGTACATGAGTCAGAGCAGGACACAGTAAAAATCCCAACCTCTGGATAGCTCCCCCACCCCACTGAAGGAATAGGAGGTATTTACTATACTGTCAATACTATTTTCAATTATATCAAAATCTGAGAGCCAGGTGATCTTCCAAGGCTAGACCTAGGGACAGCAGCCTCAGGATCAGCAGTTTCAGATGCGGTCCCCCGTGAAACAGTGTTCAACATATAACTCTACTACACCTGTTTCAATGGCTCTTTAGTGTCTTTTCACCTCTCTGCAACCATCAACTCATTCAGAGACAGTGACAAGGAAGAAAAGATGAGTCAGTCACCCTGAGAGCATCCACCACTCAACTAGACACTGGAAGTCTGTCACTACCTTTTGCATTAATTTTTGTGAGGACTGTTAAGAGAGTCCAGCTGAAAAACAGAATAACCTGGTGATACTGCTTGCCACTAAGGAACTCGGTAACACCAGATCTTGGGAGTTTGGGTGTGGGGGTAGAAGAGACATCACACTCACTTACCTGCTATCACCAGCATTTGCCACGTAAAGCTTCCCCAATAAATACACCACCACAAGGGCTGTGCAGCCACCAGAAATATTATACACGGTCCTCTCACGTTCTATTTGTAAATCCTATAGGAAAAGAAAACAAAATGCATTAAAAAAAGACAGCACTGCAATTAATACTTTAGAAAATGAAGATTCCCCTAAAAAATTACAATTTCCTTCAACTGCAAGTCCCATTAGCTTTCTTTACTATTGCAGCTCCGGCTACATCCTCAGAGAGAAGAATGGAAAGTCTCGGAGTACCTACTACTTATGATACAAAGCTGGGGACAAAACAGGACAGGACTGTAAAACATCAGACATCATGGAATAAAGGGCAATGCTGAGGGATGCAAGAGATTTTGCTATGGAAAGAGCACAAAGAAGGCAAAGATAAATGTAGCTGAACAACAGATACCTGGTGGTATAATTGGAGAGCACTTTACATAGACAGCAAATAATTAATGAGACCAAGCTATGACATGACTAACTACCTGCCCTCCAAGCAGAGGCTAGGATTGTGAAGCATAAACCTTTACAAACAGTGGCAAGGCACGCTCATGCAACAGGGCTACCCTCCAGAAATACAGAAGAGGGGAGTGATGCTAAACTTGTTAACAAAAAAAAAGCATGAAATAGAACAATATCAGTAGAACACTGAAAAAATACTAGTACTAGGCATGCACAGAATTGCCAGGATGAGCCACAGTATGTAAGGCTGCATCTTGTCTCACTGATTTTATGAGGCTCTGGAAAGAATTTATGAATGTGCACAAATTTAGAGAGGTATGTACCTACTCAAACAGTTCTTCCCATGTTTAACTTCCAACTGATTCTGAGTTTAATAAGAAATACTATATAAATATAAAAAGCCCTCCTGCTTAATACCTATGGAGAAAACAAGTCACATCTGTCACTGACAGTCAGTCAAGCCCAGCAATATACATTATCCCAAGAAAGTTTAGAGACCATGAAAAAAAAGGTAAATGAGCTACTTCCCAGTACTCTGTATATCTTCACCAAAACTAATTGTATGCCAATGAACTCACTCCACTGCTTCTTAGCTTAGCTTCTGGTAATAACCCAATATGTTATAAGTCACCCTCCTCTCCCGAGTCTGGAATCCAACCAAATATCAAACTGGTCTTTCCCTGCAATACTAGATTCAAACAGGGAGTGTCATCTAACATAGCTATTGCAAATAACTAGCAGATCTTTTCAGCTAAACCTTGCCTACTTGTATGCGTTTTTTATTATGAATGTATTTGTCTCTCTGTGTGTGCTGTACTTCATTATTTGCATTAAGCAACAAACAGCTCAAATTGTCCATGCCTTGGGGTATGGGATTTAGAGCTTTATTTCAGAGCTTTATTTATGTGAGTAAAAGAACCACAACAAATGCTAACTATAACAGCTGCAATTTGATTGAAAACCTGCAGTGCTGAAGCAGGCCAGGGACCACTCTTTGTTTCCTATACGTTTCTGGAGAGGGAGGTGACCTGGGATGGCAGCGGGATGCTCAGTAGTGCTCACTCCCTGTCCTGAGCGAGCTGGGCAGGGAGGGCTCCCATTTCTAATAGTGCCTGTCACAAATAAGGTGACTCCTAGCAGGCCGGAGTACACACAGCCTGATCCTATTTGTGCCATCAACACAGCAACGGGAAGGGCGGTGGGGACAGCAGAGGCGCGCAGCGCTACCCGACAAGGCCATCATCTGCCGCTCAGAGGAACTGCAAGCTGCTCTGCCACAGACAGCGGGTTTTGTTGTGGCTCTCGCTACCTAATGCAAGTTTGTTTGTTTGTTTGTTTTTCCTTAATTTCTCTCTCTTTTTTTTTAATTTTATTTTTGGTAGTAGGCTGTGGTGAAGACCAGAAGGAAAACACCTCAAAGCTAAAATCAAATCTTGCAGAGCCTTTGGTCACAGACATGGGCTTGTTGCAAATGCCACTTTATCTAATCTTACCATAGAGAAGCTGATTTTCCTCCCCATGGTTTCCATATATTTTTAAATGAAGCTGAAAAGAGCAGTTCAAAGGAAGCAGATGTTTCTAACCATCAAAATAATTTAAACTTACAAATGCTACAGTGGATTTTCCAGGCACTGCCAGGAATTTTAAAATAGCTTCATCTCTGCTGCTCAGAGTATCCTCTGAGACCTTGAAACGAAGTACAATCCCTCACCTGGTCTCAGCCCTGTCACACATACGCTTCGCGAGTGCTAGAATGCCTATATTAAAATTTATTCCCTTCAATAAGCAGAACTCAGAAGTATTTATTATGAGATGGAGAAGATGGAAAATCCTTAGGGCCTCACTCTCAGAGTTTGCTTGACTTAAACTAGACCTTGTACGCTGAAGGAGGCTTCCTGTATCTCAACAAAATTTGAGGGAAAAAGGTAAAACAAAATAAAATGAAGCCCGCCATTACTGCTAACTCATTCTGATGTAGAGGTATTGGCTTTTAATGAAATACTTTTCATCAGTGCTGCTGGGAAAGTGGTACAGCACAAAAAGGGGCAGAACACCTCTGAAGCCTTTAGGGGTGTAAAGAGTTCTAGATGAAGGCCAAGGACATACAAAACTTTCCTAATTTCCCACCTGGGGAAAGATTTCAGAGTAACCTTTTCTTCTCTTCCCCCCCTCCTTTTCTGTAGGATGCAAAACATCTCTATATAGCAACCTGCTTGTAGGGGAAGAGCTGAGCAAAGCTGGGCTGAATCATATGATGCTTCTTTCAGTTCAAAGGGCACACTCTCAGATCTCGACAGAGCTGGAGAACTTCAGTCAACAAGTAAAAAATGAGTAGGAACTGCAGGCTGGAGAATGAAGAATTAGAGGACTCATTAGTAGCTGTGATAACACCTTTATGAAAGCTGTAAAATGGTCTTTAAAAAAAAGAAGAAAAAAAAAAAGGATTTCTGTATCCTCTGTTGAAAAGGCTGACATTTAATGCCAAGGAGGAAAATAATATGTGCTCTGCCCCCTACTGAGGATGGGGAATGTTGCGGCAGGCAGGAGCAGGGTGCTCACAAGGGTTGCCTTATGCCCAGCACCCCCTGGGGACTGAGCACAGGGGAGGATGGACCAAGTCTCTGGAGGAGACTGAGGCGCTGCGGGACATGCTTCCAGGGCAGGCGGAACCTTCTCCACCGATTACAGCATCAGCCTGAGGATGCAATGTCAGCACTAGGACAGCCCATCCCCACTGCGCTGACCGTTTAGGGGGGTGCATCTTCAGCACCTGCCTCGCTAAGGCTTGGACCCGAGTTCCCCTGAGCAAAAGCACTCGTTTGTCATGCTAGCTTATAACCCTTTTCCAAAAGCAGAAGCCGACTACGCCGTGAAGGCAGTATTGTTTGCTCAGTCGGAGGCTCACAGCAGCTTGCTCGTGCCACCTCGTGGAGATCTGCCGGAGGGGCTCTGGTACGTCTGTGAGCGTGGCATGGGCAGCAGCCTGGGGTGCTGGAGGGCCTTACTTTGTCCTTCCTGTCAGTGTTTTCCAACAGCATGTGTGGGGCACATCTTGGGCTGTGGGTACAAGCCACTGGCAGCCCTGCCCAGGCTGGCTCATACATGCAGGCTGCTGGCGTGCTGCAGGGGTGGGGGTAGAGGGTGGGAAAGCAGCAAGCGTGAGGACACAGAAGTGTGTGCCAGCTGCATCTGATGCCAAATTTAAAAAGTTCAGGATCTTGAAAAGAGGCGTAGGTAAACTGATCAAACTGCAGTATCATTGTTACAACTAGTCATTGTACTGCACTAAGAATTAAAATAACTATTCTTCAGCTATATCCATCCTCAGAGTAGGTCCTCTGGTAGCTGCACCTTGCTATGACAGCATGTCATAGCAGCCATAGTAGCTTTACCTCCTACACACAGGATAGCCGTTAACATTTTTTAAATTAAAAAATCATGTTTCAGAGGGCATAAAGTCAAATTTAACTCTTTAAATGGCTTTAGCTCAGTCAAAAAAGCATCAAAATGGCTGTACCACAGCTGCAAGTCCCCTTATTTCTAATGGCTGTTCAGCCAGAGGAATCTTTTTCACAAAGGAAAACCATACAACACATGTTGTTCTCTCAAGACCGGTGCCATTTTAATTTGAAGCATTTTGTGAAAGTATCTGTTTAGATTTGAATCAAAAGAATCTCAAAAAAGAAGAAAAGGCTTCATACAGCAAACACAAATATCTTCCAATAAATCACACAGCCTAGTTATGTGCCATTTTTTTCCCATCCAAAACAAAGAGGGTTTAGTGTGGAATAGGTCCTTCCTGTCCGAGGTCTTTAAACTAGATATAAATTGCGCTCGTGCACACAAGGTTAAATTCAGGGAAGGGATTATAGTTTAATGCTTCTATCCAGTAATGAGTACTTGGAAGTATCCCCTCAATTCCTAGAACTGAATCTCTACATACACATCTTAAAACTCAAGAGATGAAAATTAGAGGATTTGACTTGGAATACCTCCAAAACTTAAGCTAATTTATTTTCATTCAAGTAATTGTGGTCACTAACAATTATTGACATTGAGTGTTATTATTATTTTAAAGAGAACAGTGAAAACACATCACAAAAACTTGCTAATCCCAGTTTCAACACAGAGAACACTATCTAGAAGCACTTCAAAAAGGGGGCATCTTAATTCCTGAAATTCTTGAGTTAGGCAATGGCATGACCTACATCAGCTTCCTACAGTGTTTTAATGCACATAGCTGTAAGACAAGCAACGTCCAAAAGAAAATCACACCTAACAAAGAAGAATCATTTTTAAGAGCCATTTGTTAAATAGCATTTTATTTACCAATTGAGATCAGAACAGGGAGAGCTTAACAAGAATTCAGAAGACATTTGGGGAAAAAAGAAAAGGTTAGAAGAAAAAAATCTCCCGATAAAAGGGAACAAAACCTTCATTAGATAAACCTGTCAGGTTCAATTGTTAATTAAAAAGAGGTATCTTTATCCATCCAGCATTTTCACCAGGTTCAGAGGGCTCCTTTCAGTACTAGATGTTTCAGGAAACAACACCGAGATGCCTGCCTACGTGTCCAGGAACATGAGCTTTCACCAAGTGCTAGGTAAAATGATACACTCCGCTGGCATGAAACCCTTGAAAATTATGCAAGTTTTAGCTGCACTGAACTACCTCAACAATATCCACGATGTTCCAGTACAAAGCAGGAACTGACAAACAACACACTGTGGAGGAGGCTGAAGTCTTCATTCAAAGACTGTTAGGAGTATAAGCCAGCAGGATGTCAGAGAGAGGTGGGATGAATCATTGCAGGCACAAGATGAGATTCATCAGTGCTGATCCTATGAACTGCTCCCTTAGGCAGACATTTATGCAAAAGAATATAGTCTTGTCCCTAAACCACTTACAAACACAAGACACCACCTAGATTTTAAGGTATATACAATTATCTAATGCTTTTCTTAATCTTTTTTTTTTTTTTTTTAATTAGAATTCCTTTTAAAGTAAAAGATAATGCCAGGAATGTATTGCATTATGATAGCCATACTTACAGGCATTTATATAGCCAAGTAAAAGTAGGAATTAATTAATTATTCTGATCTGTAGAGTATAGTCAAAGACACAAGAGGAAAACAAGATACTTTCCGCAGTTTGGAAAAAGGGAGGACAGATCACTACGATCCATGTCCAGAATACCCAGGCATCACATCTGTAATAAGTTATCCACAGTTTCTACATTTTTATTGTATTACAGCTTTTCCACTGCTCTAAGAAATAAGCTTACAGAAAAATTCCCAGCCAAATGCTAGGGTATGGCAGACAGGCAGTATCATCTCTTTTCTCCTTCAACAGAAGAGGGAACAAGTTAGTTCTTCCTTTCTGAAGCGAGCTAAACTGTCAGGAGTCCTCTTTCACACGTCCTCTTTCCTTTCAGCTAGCAGAAACTCAGCCCAGTTGCTGCAGTGCATTAATATGCTCTCATGTCCCACACTGACTGATGTCTAAACCATGGCTGCAGATTTACTCGTGGACAACTCAGTTTGTATGTTTGCCTGCACATTCTTGGGAAGGGCAATTCTGCAAGATAATTGCTATTCTGAATTCAAAGTGAAACATCACTTTGTTATAACAACTGCAGTCTCTAATTAGATGCATGTACTAAACCAAATTCATATATATCAGAAAAAGCTATGATTGAATCCTGCCTTTGTACTTCTTTTCAGGCAACAAATAAAACCTCTGGGAAATGTTCATTAGTTCAAAAACCTTCTGCTCAAAAAAGAGGTTTTTAAAAAAAAAAGGAGAGAGAGGACATCTCTCAAGACCTGATCCCAGATGTACTTGCTGACAGACCGAGTCTCTGCTCTGCCTGACTAGAATTATTTTTAAGACTGAGAAGATCTGATTGGGGACGTGCAGAGCAACTGTATCAATTATAAAAGCTCAAAGAGAAAACAGCTTCCCATGGGGAAATTTGAGAATATTCTGTTTCCACAGGACTGTGATTTTTTCCCAGATGTTCTTGCTGTACACAGTCAAGTGGGTGGCAGGAACATCCTTCATGCCTCACTCACCCACTCCCAACCAACCTCACTCAAGAGTTGTACACACTCTCCACAGATACTGTCTTATGAGCCACCGATGCTAACAAGAACTGCAGGTCATCAGGTCAAGGAAGCTAGCTCTCATCCACATCCTTGATGTGATTTTATGACCCTTTTTTGTGTATTTGTGGGCAATATGAACTGTGCAACATCTGCAGATCAAGGGATGCTGAGGTGCCTTGGCTGCTGCTCTCACAGGGCAAGGAGGCTTTCTAAGGCACGTCTGTATACACAGCCTGATAACAGCCGAAGTTGAAATCTGCTACTGTGCATCAACACTGACTTTTAATCTTAAAAAGAAAGAAAAAAAAGAGAGGAAAGTACAAACAAGTTTCTGAGAGTCCTTCTAACAGAAGAAAGTGCAAATGAAGTGGTCATGGCACTACCAGGGATTTAGGATGCCACTCCTGTTTGTGAGCTAGTGAGCCTGGCAGCAGCTTTCACAGACCAAAGAACAGTTCCCTGCTTCACACAGACACAATAGGTAAGCGGTTGGGGCTCTTAAACACTATCTATGTATGGACAGAACTATTTAAGTAGGAAAAAAAAGTGGAAGAAATATATTCCTCATTGTTTACTTTGCCCAAACCATGTGACTGATGGACATACACAATGTGGACTTCAGAACCTAAAGGTATACATACCATTTCCTTGAATGCACTTTCTATAGCCCCAATAACCAGGCACTCATGTGGGATCTTCTTTTCAGTGAAGAAGCGTGTTGGAGGGGTGCTGGGTGAGCCTGGGGCCCCCACGCCACCCCGTAGGGAGGCTGCCCGCGTCAGCGTCCTGCTGTTGGTGGCTGGGTTGTCAGGTTCCTCTCCCAGGCAGGTGGGTGGGAGGACAGCTGTATTCCTCAGGATGTCCACAATCTCCTGCAGCTGCTCCAGGATGTGGTGCTGCAGCAGTTTGGAAGCAACCACAGCCGCCCCTGACCCAGCATGTCCATCAAACAGGGACCAGTAGTACAGGTTGATCCCATCTGTGTCCTGGGAAGACAGCAGGGAAAGAAAGGAAAAGAAGAGATTGTCACATGGTCATACAACCACAAGTGAGGTGAAGGAGCAGCCAGTGGCTTGGCAGCAGCAGGCAAAGCACAGGTAACTCTCCTAGAGGTAACCTTCCTACTGAAACGGAGAAATACTCAGCATGTTAGTACAACCCTTGCAAAAAGTAGATATCTACTTTTGCCTATTTTTTTAAACACTTTAACTCAAAAACCTAACAAAAGGATGAACTTGTGATCTTTTCTACCTTCCATTCATCACAGAATGCTCTGACCAAGCAAAGCTACCTCTGTGATACTGAATTCATCTCCTAATAACTGTATAGAGGAGAAGTATTTGAGAGTCACATCATTGATATGCAATGGACCTACCACTATGGAGAGTAAAGCTACACAAGATGGCTCCTGGTACTTCTGTGACAGACCCTTTTCTCACTGGACATTAGGCCAAGGACCTAGCTAGTACCAAGGTGCAGTCTGTATCTCCATGACAAGTAGGTAAGGCCCACCATGCTGACAGATGGGACAGCTCACACTTTTCGTGCCTGTGCCAGCCTGGAAACCATCACATAGGTCCTCAAGGAAGGTAGAAATAACTGGGTCCAGTCACATTCCACCCATGCTAGCCTACACATTCACTACCTAAATATTCCCAGTCTTCTGACAAGCTTCTTGTATAGTACTGGAGTTACACACCCCCTGATCAGAACAGCAAGTGTTTCAGTACGGCCCTCAGCATCATAGCGTCTCACTTAGAATCATAGAATCATGGTTCTCTACTCAGATTTCTTCTGACAGCTCTGCCCTTGCTCTGATTTGAGCAGAAGCCACACTCTTATAGCAGTGTTCACTATCACTAAGACAGGACCCATTAGCCCACATCAGGAGGTAGACCAAATTCCGGGCAGAACAAGCTCAGATCTGCCTGAAAAGATATACTGAGGAGCTATACCCAAGATAACCTCAAGTCTTCTGCAAAATTCATCAAGACATCTTTAGTCACTTTTTTATTTAGACATTTTTTTTAGACATTTAAGGAGTAACAATATCTGTCTTTGCATGATGACAGCAGGATTGGGAAATGATATTTTCAGTCTCTTTTGCCCTGTTTCTTCTTAACACTGCACCTTCCCTCAGCTTTGCTGAAATAACTGTTTTGTTTTGGGGCTGCCCTGCAAGTCAGACAGGAATAGACTAATACAGACACAGAAATAGACGATTTTGCAAGGAACTGGGATCAGGCAACACTGCTGCAAAATACCAAATACTATGAAAGCGTAACCTATATCTCACGACAGTCAAATAACTTATATATATATATATATTTATATCTGCATGTTATGCTGTCTGTGGTTCAATTTAGGATAGCAGACATCATAGCAATTGCTCCACAGTTACAATACGTATTTCTCTCATTCACCTGATAACTGTTCCCTTACATCACAGATCAGCATACAGTCCAGACACCACCTGAATCTCATCACTGTGTTTGCCTAAAGCACTGATTATTTAAAATTTGTGCAAAGGGTTGAGAACTGCAGCTCCTTTTACATTCTGCTGTTTCAGTTGTTCCACAAAGGTGCTGACCGCTGGCAGCAGGGCAGAGAAAACAGATCGGAGTAGGAACACCATGAACTGTCATTCACAAATCCAAAAGAAATTATTCATTGCTGCCCTGAGCTACAAAATCCAAAACCTAATGCAAAATGTCTCTTTTGGCAACGTGTATGTAGACCATCACTACTAGTTCATGCTGTTCAAAGCGTCAAAGGTTCACTGCTGAAAAAATACTATTACTTAAAACTTTCTTTGAAATGCATATTCTAAAGTCTTGATTTTAAAAAATTACTTTTGTTTTAAGCTTATGCCATAAACATAGACAGTGTGTAGTGAAGTTCAAACAAATTCTTAACCATTTCAGTAAGAATACAGTGGAGTTTCTCCAAGCCCGAATTTTATCATGAATAGGAATTCAGCAGTCTATCTTGTGCATTCATCATTTCATTATCAAAATGCTGAGAAATGGGAGGACTGTCCTACAGTATTGGATTACTCTCCACAATAAATATAATATAGTGGTAGGGGAAAACAAAAACAAAAAAATACCCCACTGTTCTGAATGCATCACCTTATGCAGTCCCACTCCACTTACCCAGTCTGGTATATTCACCAAAAACCTGATGTGAATTTTTATCCCAGAGGGCATGTCTGGCAGTTGTGCCAGCTCACTCTTGGCTCAGAATTGCTCCAAGTTCATGCTACAGTTGGCTGTAAGGTTCCACTTAAACCATTTTTAACAGGTAACAGGATTACTGACCAAAAAATCTGTTTGCAGAAAGAGTTTGCTTTTCATGTAAAGTGTGAAGTAGTTTGCCAACAGAAACAAGCGTCCCAAACTGGAAGTGTTTTAAATAAAAACTGAAATTGTTTACTTAAACCAGCAATACTGCCTCCTGGGAGTAGTTGATCAAGTTACTTCTGCTTCCATTCTCTTAGGTTTGGTTCCCTGGACAAAATACCTCTCTTATGGTACACCACAGACAGATAATGCTTCCAGGGCTTCTGTCTTCAAGCCATTTCTAAGGTGTAACTCCTTTGCAGATATGCTGCCATTGTTGGCAAAGATGAAAGAAGCAGCATAAAAGCATTCTATCTCAAACTGAAAAAGAAATACTTTACCTTCCACCTAGAAGATTTTTAATTTTGATAGTGTCTCCAGTCACTCTTCCTTTTTTTTTAACCATAAATCTACAATTTAGAACTATTAGCTAAATAAATAAACAGATTTTCCAAGGCAACCCTCCAAAGATTTTATTAGAGCTTTTCAGAAAACAAAGCAGAACAGTTATTGCAATTCACTCTTTACTAACAGAACAGTCATCTAGATTAGCATTTGCAAAAAGGTGTTCATACCTAGCTCACCTTGATCCCATTCCTGCTCAGCTTGATCCCTTCGGCCAGCTTCGTCCTTCTGACTGCAGCCACCCCCCTTGGTGTGCAAAGTTTCTGACAGTGCTCCCTCCACTAGGCACACAAAGGGCCACGATGAAGGCAAAGCTGCCTCACCACCTGATTCAGAAGCAGAGCTAGAGGCTCTGCCTCTGGAAAAGACTAGTCAGATCCAATACAGCTCTTCATTCCACTAAACAGTGTTGTCTTGAAGAAGGATACCCACATGGTAGAAAGCAGAAAATGTCCAAACACTGGGACAGACACAGTGGAAGACAGTGTCTTCCACTCACCTGCTCATGACTTAAGTCCTTTGTGCCTTGGTCTTCTGCACAATATTTTGTCCTCCTTCACATAGGTTGACATGAACCAGAGACGAGGAGAGTGCACGCCTGGAGCTCCTTTACCTCACTAATCTTGCCCCTGCATT
Source organism: Aquila spilogaster (assembly GCA_024606505.1). Lineage (NCBI taxonomy): Eukaryota > Metazoa > Chordata > Aves > Accipitriformes > Accipitridae > Aquila > Aquila spilogaster. Next base: position 48,957,746 of record JANHGO010000069.1, read on the forward strand.
ACAGTGAAAGTGATGGAAGAATACAGGCAATAACAACTGAAAGACTGTACTCCAGAGACAACCTTTTGAGCTCTGCTCCAGCGAAATTCTTCATCTTCTTCAGAGAAGAGAAAGTTTTAACTTTTCTTCCTCTCACCTGCAGCTGTGCTGACCCTATTGCTGTAGCCCAGAATGTGTGGGAGAGATGTGATTCTCCAGTACTTACTGGATAATTTCTAAACTGAACAAGCCTCACATCAGCTTAGTAGTAAAATGAAGTGTCTGGGATCATGAAGTTTTAAACAGCTCAGAACATTAGCCTACAACAGAAAGTGAAATTGACGAATTATCACTTGTTTCCTCTAAGACACTGGGAAGCATGTAGTAACACAGAACAGCTCATGTGAGCCCAACCTTCATTCTCAGTCTGTCACTGACATGAATGTGGCATGATCATGTCAGCTTTGGCAGTTCCTGCATAGTTCACCTATCTTCTTATCCTTTTTTTGGACCAGTAACTCTAAAACGAGTTGATGTTGCTACCAGTTAAGATAAATTGAGACATTCACATTGCACACCTCCAAGACAGTTCTCTGGATTCTCTGTATAATCAGTGGAGGGGAAAAAAAACAAACGTGCACTTTCATACCATCTTCATATAATTCTGAAGTGGACTTATTTCTCCCTATCAACTGCAGAAATAGCCTTGATAACTGAGAGGTCTGTGTTATAAACATATAAACTTACGGGAGATGACTGCCACAATACTTCTCTTACACACGCCTTCGACGTGAAACAGAATATAGAAAGGTTTGGGTTGGAAGGGACCTTAAAGATCATCTAGTTTCAATCACCTAGCTGTGAGCAAGGACACATTCCACTAGGTCAGGCTGCCTAGGGCCCTATCCAAGCACCTGGTCTTGAATGTCTCCAGGGACAAGGCATCCACAGCTTCTCTGGGCAGCCTGTGCCAGCACCTCACCACTCTCATACATTTAACCTACCTTCTTCCAGTTTGAAGCCATTACCTTTTTCCTATCACTACATTCCCTGATAAAGAGCCCCTCTCCAGCTTTCCTGCAGGTCCCCTTTAGGTACTAGAAGGCTTCAATGAGATCTCTCCAGCCTTCCTTCTCCAAGCTGAATGAGCCCAGCTCCCTCATTCTGTCTCCATAGGCAAGGTACTCCAGCTCTCTGAACATCCTTGTTCCCTTCCTCCGGACCTGATCCAACAGGTCCATGTCCTTCTTATGTTGGGGACCCTAGGGCTGAACACAGGACTCCAGGTAGGGCCACACAAGGACAGAGCAGAGGGGGCTATCACCTCCCTCACCCTGCTAGCCACCCCTCTTTTGATACAGCCCAGAGTACAGTTGGCTTTCTGGGCCACACATTAATAATCTCATGCTCTCCTCAGGCACAAGGCAAAAGAAGCCTAATTAGAAGAAGCTGTAATACTCTTTACCAAGTTGTGAAAAAGACCAATATCCACTTAAAGAATTTAAGGAATAATGTCCCTCAAAATGTGAATTGGTCTGAATGCATTATACAGGGCTGCATATTCTTTAACACAAGTTAAAGTCAGAGAACATTGTGCACCATCCCTGTTCCAGAAGTTGGTCTTCCACAGAAGGACAAGTGAAACACGCACAAGCCAATGCAGAATTGGCACCAAGGCCAAAAAAATCTAAGTAATCAGCATATATTTTACTTACACTAACAAATATTACCTGTAAACTGCAGCAATTCAGGATGCTCTACTGCCTTAACCTCAGCTGGGATCTGCAGGCATTATTGTAACAAATGTTAGCCTCCACAAACTTATATGTATTTCTGTGAAGCCTGATTAACTTCTGAACTAGTCAAGAGAATAACCATGACGAACGTATTAGTTGTCTAGAAAAAGAAGTAGAAATAAAACTCCTTTTTCCCCACCCTGAAAATAAAACCAGCTCCTTTGTTTGAAAAGACTGAATTCTCCAAAACCCATACCGATTTGATAAGAATTAAATATACAGTGCAAATAAGGCAGAAACGCAGAATGAGTAAGGGCTAGCAGTTAAGTCAAAAGGCACAAGGTCTTTGTTTTTCTCCCATAGCTGAGATGCCCTCTGTAACCACCACACTATTACCTATTTGGTGTGCGTACACAGAGCTGTTCTCCATCTGTCATGTTTGAGAAGCTTGGAATTTCTTTCCAACATGAAGATTACCATACTTCAAACTCTGACACATTGATTTCTACTAACTCTGGTGGCATTCTTTCTTTCAATTATGAATCCCTATTCATACCTGAAAGTGGACAGAGCCCTCAATTGGGAATATGATCAGTTAACATATCCTGATCTAGTTCAGATTTTCTTTCAAAATAGTCAGATTCAACATTCTGAATAGCTGTCAAATACCTTCCAATTGACCTTCCAATTCATTTCCCGTATGCACTAGGAAATTTAATAAGCCTCAGACTCCTCAACTGCTGACTTTGCATTCAGGAAGGCTCACGAGTCTCCTGGGTTTTGTAATTGTAAAACATAATTAAGACATGCAAAGTTTTGGGTCAAGTAATGGATGAGAAATCACAACAGAAAATGCATGCATATAAATAATTGGAGTTTGGATATAGAAAAAACAGGGCAGTGTTAGTCATAAACAGCAATCAATTTCAGACAATTTCCAGGTAAGCTAGACAGTGGTCCCACACTGTAAACTGTCAGAGCTTTTTTATTCAACTAATTCAAAACAGGCAAATGAAATACGTTGCCATTCAAGACTCCGAAAAAAAGAAACCCCACAAAAAATCCATAATCCACTCAACTACTATCGTACCAAATACTAACTACACATAGAAAAGGCATTAGAGCAAGTACTGGGTTCTAATACGATCTGAACTGTGTGAGCAATTGCCACCCTGTCCTCACCTAAAAGCCTCCTTGTGGCGCCAGCAATGTGTTCAGCTTCATATAGCAGATAATCAGCCTTCCGTTGTACAAAACAAATACTCCCTTCCCATCTTTGTGACATGAAGAAAACTGCAGAACTATTAATTATGTATCTCCAGGGTACAATGACAATTAATAATGCATGACATTTCATGACATTAAGTCCTGCCACCTGACTGTCATTATGACAATCCCCTGGTGTATCACTGGTGTTCCACTCACTGATGGCCTTCAGTGTTCACCATCACGGTACCCCTCAGCTAGAAGGCACTTCAGCTGTGTGGGCAGGCACTGCCGACATGAAGGCAGGAGGCTCAAGGGGTCCCACAGGACCACTTGCCTGCAGCCCATGTAGCAAAGGGACAGAACTGTGCTGACAGTGGGATAGGGCATGGGCCACGCATCACCTCTGCAAAACATCTCTCCCCAGGCGTAACTGTGGTGAGGCAAAGCCTGGCTGTAGAATTTTCACTCCAAAGCACAGCTAAACTCCACCATAAGTGTCAGAGCTCTCACTCCCCTTCCTCAAAGGAAGAGGGGGAGAAAATATGATGAGAAAGGGCTTAAGGGTTGAGATAAGGACAGGGAGATCAAGCACCAAGTACTGTCACAGGCATAAGAGAGATTAACGTAATTTATAGCCAATAATAACAGTCTAGATCAGTGAGAAACTGAAGTCAAACTAAAAACACCTTCCCACACCATTCATCCTCTTCTACATACTCCTCTCAAGCAGTGCAGGAGAATGGCGGCTGTAGTCAGACCATACTGCTCGTCTCTGGTGCTCCTCCGTGGTCGCTTTGCCCCTGCTCCACGTGCATTCCTCCCACAGGATGCTGTTCTTCCCGAACCAATCTCGTGTGGGTTTCCCAAAGGCTGCAGCTCTCCAAGCACTGCTCCAACATGGGCCCATGCCACAGGGCCCAGCATTCAGGAACTGCTCCAGCTCCGTCCCCACATGCAGCAGCTCTCCTGGCCCTCCTGCCCCACCATGAGCTCCTCTTTATGTGCTGCAGCTCTGGCCCAGGACTGCTCCTGTGCAGTAGCCATGGGCTGTGGCCTTTGGGCCTCATCTACTGCTGCACCATAGGTTCATCTATGGCTGCATGTGAAGATCTGCTCCACGCAGTGCCCACGGGCTGCAGGGGAGCAGCCTTCTCCACCACGGGCCTCTCCTTAGAGGGGAGATTTAGATTGGACATAAGGAAAAAGTTTTTTTACAATAAGGGTGGTGAGGCAGTGGAATGGGTTGCCCAGAGATGTGGTGGATGCTCTGTCCCTGGGGACATGCAAGGTCAGGTTGGACAGGGCTTTGAGCAACCTGATCTAGCTGCAGGTGACCCTATTCATTGCAAGGCAGTTGGACTAGATGGCCTTTCAAGGTCCATTCCAACTCAGATGACTCTATGATTCTCCTGGGCTGCAGGGAGCTTCTGCTTTGTGCCTGGAGCACCTTTCACCCTCCCTGTGCACTGACCTTGATCCCTGCAGGGCTGTTCCTCCTCTCACACGTTCCCTCTCCTCTCTCCCAGCTGCTTCTGCACAGCAGTTTTTCCCTTTCTTAAATCTGTTCTCCCGGAGCACACCCAGTGTTGCTCATGGCTCAGCTCTACCCAGGGTCAGGTCCGTGTTGGAGCAGCAGCAGCTGACTCTGATCTTACGTGGAACTTAGATTAAGTTGCTGGGCTCAGCTCACCTCTGCAGCTACCCTACTATCAAAACCTTGCCACATAAGCTCAATACACCAGCATGGCTTTGCACCATTCCCTTGAGCTGCATTGCCAAGTGCAAGGCTGCAATGATGGAGTCAGTGTGAAATAACACTAATCGCACAGCCTCATGCAGCTGCCATCTCAGTTTCATACACTTCCCAAAAATCAAGGCAAAACAAAGATGGCATAAGGCCTTTTCAAAGATTCAGTGGAAATAAGGAAGATGAAGCAGGCTGAGTTAAATGAAGAGACACGACATTTCAGATTGCATTCTCCTTGTGCACAATGCTTTAAAAAAACTAAGCAAAAACTGAAGAAATCTCTCTCCTCTTCAGACAAATACTCAGTAAATCATTTCCCTCATCTTTTCTTCATCCAGTATTTCTACAAAGTGCTTCAATACTCAGAGATTATTTCAGATTATGTGTTACCATGGGACGTGATGTCCCAAGGAGGGCTTTACAGGATTCATCCCCTGGCTTTCTTAATCAACACTTGCTGTAATGATATTACACCATGCAATGGCGTGTCTCAAGGCTATATTTATACAGGGGGCTAGACCTGATCCCCAGAGGTCCTTCCTAACCCCTATGATTCTATCTTTTCGATACAGATTTAAATCATTACATTTAGCACTGACTCAGACATTTTTTTAAAGTATTTGCTTCCAATGCTAACAATGCTACGTGAGGGAAAAATACAATATTCAACTTCAACATTAAAATACAAAAACAAAAAACACATGATAGAAATAATGTGTACTATCACCCCTCCCCCCC
>JANHGO010000069.1:48963254-48983331 GCA_024606505.1 Aquila spilogaster
ACCCCAGTGCAGGGGCAGCAGAAACCTTCTGGCTCTGGTCCGCCTGTGGCAATCAAGAAAATTGGTGAGAAAGTGTGTCCCCCGCTGCTCCTCCGGGGCCCCCGCTGCTCCTCCCGCCCGCCCGGCCGCCGCCAGCCACGCGCGTGGGGCGCTCGCCGCGGGCAGACGGCGTGGAAGCAGCAAGCGCGGCGGCACGAAAGGCGACCGCCGGCTGCCGCCGGCGCCGAGTTGCGGAAGTTTAGGGCCTTGGAGACAGAGCTGGGAACGTTCCGATGGCGGGATCGTCATCAGCGCCACAAGGTCGCAGACCGCAACAACAACTAAAACCGCATCTTCCATCTATAGCCATCCTCAGAGAGGGAGCGGCCTTTCCTCCAGGATCTCAATCTTGCTGTGAGGGAAAGCAGCTTTACTCCCTACGCACAATCAGGTATCTGCTTAAAAAATCACGTTTCAGAAGGCATAAAGACAAAATTAAGTCCTTAATCTGCTTTGCCTCTGTCAAAATGCCTCTAACACTGTTTCAACCTCGTTTCTACTGGCTATTTAATAAGAGGAAACTTTTCAAGAGGAAAACCGTACAACGTATGTTGCTCTCTCAAGATTGTTCAAACTGAAGTGGCACCACTCTTGCAAAAAGCACCTGTCTAGATTTCAACTGATTAAAAAAAACTCAATAAAGAAGAAAATCATGATGCAATGTATACAAACTTATACCTTCCAATAAATCAATACAGACTAGTTCTGTGACGTTTTTTCCCATCCAAAATTAAACAGGGTTCAGTGTGGAATAGGTGCTCTCTCCCCTTAATCTTTCTTTAAAATACATATTACATCACACACGCGTATACAAGGTTAAACACAGGGAGGGGATTATGGTTTGATGCTTCTGTCTGGTACAGAACAGCACTTGGAAACATCCCACTTGGCTCCCCAGAACTGGATCTATAAATGCACATCTTAAAACTCAAGAGATGAAAGTTAAGAGGATTTGACTTACGATACCTTCAGAACTTGAGCTTATTTATCCTTTCAACTGGCATAACTGTAATCACTGACACTTACTGGCATTGAGCATTTTTTATTTTTTAAACAGGACAGTAAATTATCTGAGAACACAACACAGAAGCTTGCTAATCCTACTTCCAACACAATCAGAGAACACCATCTAGAAGTACTTCAAAAAGGGGACAGCTCAATTGTTAAATTTCTAACTTAGGCAATGACTTGGCCTGTGTCGGCTTTCCACAGCATTTTACTGCATGTAGCTGTCAGACAAGCACTGTCCAAAGGAAACCACACCCAGTAAAGGTAAAAATTTTAAAAAGCCTTTTGAAAGGGATGAATTGCATTTTATTTGAGACTTGAGGCAAAAACAGGGAGAGCTTAACTAGGATTCAAAAGGCAGTTGGGGAAAAAATTAATGGTATGGTAAATGCTCCCAGGAAAAGGGTTCATCATTAGATGAACCTGTCAGGTTGGACTGTTTAAAAGAAGGAGAGGGGGAAAAAAAAAAAAAAGGTACCTGTATCTACTCAGCATTTTCACCAGTTCAAAGGGCTCCTTTGCAGGGAAAAACACCAAGAAGTCTGCCTACATGTCCAGGAAACATGAGCTTTCACCAAGTGCCAGGTAAAATGATACACTCTGCTGGCACAAAACCCTCATACATTATGCACATCTCAACTGCACCGACCTAACTCAACATCATCCGTGACGTTACAGTACAAAATAGGGCGGAATAAACAATGTGCTGTGGAAGAGGCCCAAAATCTTCACCCAAAGACTACTAGGAGTGTAAGTTAGCAGGAAGTTAGACAGAGGTAGAAGGAAGATCAATCATTGCAAGCATAGCTGAGACTCAGGAGTGTTGATCTTATGAACCACTCCCTTACATGGACAAAAGAAAAGACTTTTGCCTAAACCAATTATAAGCACAACATCCCCCAAGAGCTTAAAGTAGATGTAATTATCTATTGCTTTTCTTAATCTGACCATTTTTGTAGGACTTGCCTTTAATATAAAACTTAATGCTGAAATTATATTGCATTCTGGTAGACACAGAGTCATACAGCAAAGACATGAACTTCAGCCGTCTGATAAAGAGCAGAAGTGGGAATTAAGGTATCTGATCTGTAGCATATGAACAAAGACACAGGGAGGAAAATAAAATATTCTCTGAACTTCAAGTTTAGAAAAAGGGAGGACAGATTACTATGACCTGTACATGGAATACCCAGACACCATAACTGTAGCAAGTTATCCAGGGTTTCTGCATTTGTCATACTCTATAAAAGCCCTCCCAAGCAGTCAGGTACCTGGACATGAGCCGAGATGGTCTTCTGTGTGAACACCTACCAAACAGAGGTGTGAACTCAAAATAAAGCAGGGCAATAACAGCCCTGCTCACTCGGATGTGTTCAGGAAGGCAGTGATGGGTAATGCACATGCTACTCTCATAAGAAAGGTAGAGCACTTGAAACAGCCCTTCTTTAGCTCTCCTACTTTTGCTTTCCAGTCCCATGAAACTCCATTTCCCATCTCTCCTGCACTTGGAGCCAGTTTCAACAGGAGAGAGTCACGTCACACACTCGGAGCCTGGCAGTCTTCTGGCCTGAAAACTGCCCCAACCAAAGCATGAAATCAGTGTCCCTCTCTTAAGCATGCTCTGAACCCACTAGGGTGCAGTGCATGTGCAGTGTCATCTTTTCCTTTCTTTCTTGACAAAGAAGGGAGCAAGCTCGTCCTCCCTTTCTGAAAAGGGCATGCTAAACTGACAGATTTTCATGCATCCTCTTTCTTTTTAGCGAGCAGAAGTTGAGCCCACTAGCCACAGTGCATAAATCTGCTCGCATGCCCCACGCTGAACGATGCCTAAGCCACAGCTCTGGATCCTGCTCCTAGACCTACCGACCTAAAAGTCCAAACACAGTTGGTGGGTCTGTTTGCCTGCATTTTCTTGGGGAGAAAGGACAATCCAGCAAGGTAACTGCTATTCAGAATTCAAAGTGAAGCACCACTTTGTTATAACAATAACTGTAGTCTCTGATTAGATGCATGTACTAAACAAAATTCACATATATCAGAAAAAACCAATGATTGAATACTTCTTTTCAGACAACAAATAAAACCTCTGGGAAACACTCATTAGTTCAAAAACCTGCTCAGATAAGAGACTTTTCTAAAAACAACAAAAAAAAAAAATCAAAAAAAAAGGAAGAAAAAGAACAAGACCACATCTCCCAAGACCTGATCCGCATGCACCCTTGGCAGGCTAAGCCTCTGCTCTGCCTGACAAGAATTATTTTTAATAACGTGAAGTGAACAGGGGAGATGCGGAGCAGCTACATCAATTACAGAAGAGAAAAAACAGCCTTCCATAGGGAAACTGATGGATATTCTGTTTCCATAGGGTCATGATTTCCTCCCAGTTGTTCATGCTGTGCACAAGTCAAGTGGGTGGTAGGACTGTACTTAATACCCCACTCACCCACACCCAACCTGCCTCAGTCAAGAGCTGCACACACACTCTCTACAGTCACTACTGAGCTTTATGAGCCACCCCAACACTAACGTGAACCACAGGTCATTGGATCAAGTATGCTGCCCCTCATCCATGTCCCTGATGTGACCTTTTATGACCCATTTATGTATTTGTGGGCAACACGAACAAGGGTCCGTGGTGCAAGGAAGGCTCAGAGCCTTTGCTGCTGCTCCAGTAAGGCAGTAAAGTGCATGCCCATATACACAGCCTTATGATAACAGCCAATGTTGAAATCTGCTACTGTGAGGCAATACTAATTTTTATCTTAAGAAAGGAAAAAAAAAAAAGAGCACCAAGCTTCTACAAGTCAAGTAATCCACAAACATGGCTATGGTGCTGCCTGGGGCTTAAGATGCAGTTCCTGCCTCACAGGGATGTACTAGGTAAGCTGTTGAGGCTCTTAAATAATTCTGTCCACACTCAGATGGTGTTTAAGTAGGGGAAGAAAAAAAAGGTGAAAAAAAATCCCTAAATGTTCATCTTCTCCAGGCCATGCACCTCATTAATGTATGCAACAAGGACTTCAGAGCCCTGAGATATACATACCATTTCCTTGAATGCACCTTCTATGGCCCCAATAACCAGGCACTCATGTGGGATCTTCTTCTCAGTGAAGAAGCGTGTCGGAGGGGTGCTGGGTGAGCCGGGGGCCCCCACACCACCACGCAGGGAGGCCGCCCGCGTCAGCATCCTGCTGTTGGTGGCTGGGTTGTCGGGCTCCTCTCCCAGGCAGGTGGGTGGGAGGATAGCCGTGTTCTTCAGGATGTCTACAATCTCCTGCAGCTGCTCCAGGATATGGTGCTGCAGCAGTTTGGAAGCGACCACAGCTGCCCCCGACCCAGCGTGTCCATCAAAGAGGGACCAGTAGTACAGGTTAATCCCATCTGTGTCCTGGAGAAGCAGACGGGGAAGAAAGGGAAGGAAAAGAGATGGTCACTGTCACACAGCCACGAATGAGATGACCAGTGGCAGAGGGGCAGCAGGTAAAACACAGGTAACTTTCCCAGAGGTAACCTTCTTTCTGAAAAGGAGAAATACCCACTGTGTTAGTACAGCTCTCGCAGAAAGGAGAGATGCTTATTTTTGACATACACCCCACCATTTTTTTTTCTTTTTTTCTTTTCCTTAACCTCCACAAAAAAAAAAAAAAAAAAAAAAAAAAGGCTGAACTTGCGATCATTCTTACCTTACAGCCATCATAGAATGCACTGACCAAGCACAGCTACCACTGTGAGACTATGTTAATTTCCTAATGACTGTGTAGATCAGAAGAAAAGCATTCAAAAAATCACATCATTAATAAATGATGGACGTACCACCAGGGAGACCAAAATTCTACACAAGACAACACCTGATACTTCTGTGGCAGACCTTTCTTTTCACTAAGCATGACACAAAAGGACCTCAGTTTGACATCTAGTAACAAGAACGTGATCCCTGCTTCCATGACTGGTAGATAAGGTCCATCCATGCTGGCAGATGGGACAGCTCAGGCTTTCCCTGCCTGTGACAGCCCAGGAACCAGCACAGTGCAGAGGTCCTTGAGGATGGCAAACACAAGTGAGATCAGCTGCACTCCAACCGTGCTAGCCTACACCCTTCACTGCCTAGTTCTTCCCAGTCCTCTGAAAAGTTTCCTGGACAGTACTGGTGTTACATACCCTCTGATCAGAAAACCTATGCAAATGTTTTCATATAGCTCTCGGCATAATCGTATGCTTTTAGATCTTATATCTTAGCTCAACTCCTAGCATGCCGGTCAGCACAACTGCTCTCATACAGGTAGAGTATCCGGAAAAAGTAAATTTTGTAGGCTTTATTATTGAAATTAAGGTCTATGTGGTAATGTTATATATTTGTTCAGCAGTTACTGATCAATGATGTGATTTTCAAATACTTTTCCCTTTCTGCTCCACGGAGTCACCTCTGACAGGTGTAAGTCAGCTCCACTATCACTCTGATCTGAGCAGAAACCATGTTTTTGTGGTGGGGTGCCCTATCACTCAGATAGGGCCCATTAACCCAGGGCTGGAGGCAGACTAAGTTCTGGGCAGCACCAGCTCCAGTCTGCCTGAAAAACACCAAGGAGTCACACCCTAGATAACCTCAACTTTTGGGGGGAGAAATTCACCTAGAAATCCTCAGGGAAGCATTTAAGGCATAATAAAACCTGTCTTTGCATGATAGCATATTTGGCAGCAGCATGTGGAGAGTCTTTCCAGTCTCTCCTTTCCCCTCCATTTCTTCTTAAACCTGCACCTTCTCCCATCTATGCTGAAACAAATGTTTGTGGGGCTGCCTTGCGAGTCAGATGCGGGCGGACTAATACCAATTTAGAAATAAATAATTTTGCAAGGGACAGGAATCGGGCAATACTGTTGCAAAACACCTCATACTAAGAAAGCATAACCTAGATCTCACTGCAGTCAAAGAACTTAAAAATTATATCTGCATGTCATGCTGACTGTGGTCTAATTTAGGATGACAGACGTGATGCGTTTCGTTCACCCGAGCACTGCTCCGTTACGCAACAGAGCAGCATGTAGTCTAGGCATCACCTGCATCCCAACACCTCATGCCCAAAGCACTGCTTATTTCAAACTTATGGACAGGGCTGCAAACTGCAGCTCTTTACTTTCTGCTGTTCCAGCTGCTTCACAAAAGTGCCAACCACTGGCTGTAGGACAGGGCAGACAGGTTGGAGTAAGAACACCATGAATTGTCATTTGCAGATCCAAAAGAGATCATTCATTGTTGCCCTGAGCTATAAAATCCAAAATTTAACGCAAAATGTCTCTTTTAGCAACATGTATATAGACCATCACTACAAGTTCATGCTGTTCAAAGGGCAGAGTTCATTGCTGAATGAGCATTATTACTTATAACTTACTTTGTTGTAATGGCACATTTAAAAGCCTTGATTATAAAAATTACATAAAAGTCTAATTTTTTTATCTTATAGCATTGCTGGTGTAGTAAAGTTCAAACATATTCTTAACTAGTGCATTAACAATATAGTCACCTATACAGCAGAGAGTTCCTCCAAGAGAAGGAATTCAGCAGTCTATAGTGCACTCTTCATTTCATTACTGAAATGCTGAGAAAAGGGAGTATTGTCCTACAGTACTGGATTACTTACCACAGTGAGGATCATAAAGGATACATCCTGTAATGGTTGAAAAACCAACAAATGTACACATTTCCTGATGCAGCTCCTTAGCCAGTCCCACCCCCTTACCCAGTCTGGTATATTCACCAAAAACCTGTTGTGAAATTTCACCCTCGAAGGCATGACTGGCAGTTGTGCTAGCTTGCTCTGGGCTCAGAATCCCTCCAAGTTCACACAACAGTTGGCTGTAAAATTCTGCTTAAGCCATTTTTAATGGATAACAGAATTACTGACTAAAAAACCTGTTTGTAAAAATATATTGCTATTCATGCAAAATGTGAATTATTTTGCCAACAGAAACAAGTATCCCAAAGTGAAGTATTTCAGCTGCAAACTGAAAACATTTATTCAAAATGTCAGCATTGTGCCTCCTGGGAGTCGTAGATCAAACTACTTCTGCTCCCATTCTTCTCTTAGGGTTTGGCTCCCTGGCCAAAATCCACCTCATGATGCACATGATAATGCTTCCACAGCTTATGTCTTCATGTCATTTGAAAGGTGCTACTCCTTTGGAGATGTGCTGCCTTTGGGGGGAAAAGCATAAAGGCATTACACCTATGATCGAAATGGAAGTATTTTACTTTCCACCTAGAGGAAGAAGGTATTTTGTCATCGCAGTCCCCTTGCCCCCAAAACTGTAACAGAAACTTGTAATTAAGAACAAGTTTAAACCCTCCACACACACTAATTTTCTGAAGTTTTCCAAAGCAAGCTCCCACCAAAGTCTGTATTAGAGGTTTTCAAAAGATAAAGGAGAACAGTTATTAACACAATTCACTCTCATTATTGTGAGCACTACACTGGATATGTCCTACATTGAACAAGCCTCATGTGAACTTGGTAGTCAAATAAGATGCCATCAGAGACTGGGAAGCTTTAAAACAGACCAGAACAATGACCCATGACAAAAAGTGAAATTGAAATGTTACCACTTACTTCCTCTAAGCCAACAGGCAGCACAAATTAGGACAGAGAAGCTCACATGGGCCTGAGCTGTATTCTCAGGATGTCACTGACATGAACACGGCATGACCACATCAGCTACAGTGGTTCTTCTGGAGTTCACTGATCTTGTCCTTCTTGGACTAGTAACACGTTAACTTCAGTTGGGATCTGCAGGCATTACTGTAACCTAAATATTAGTCTCCAAAAACTTGTATGTATTCCTATCAAGCTTCATTTACTTCTGAACTTGCAAAGAGAGTATAACCATGAATAACCTATTAGCTGTCTAAAAAAGGAAGAAGAAACAAATTCCTTCATCTCACCCTGAGAATAAAAACAGCTCCCCTATTTGAAAGAAATGAATTCTCCAAAACCATACCAATTTGATGAGAATTAAATTAATGGTGCAAATAAAGCAGCAACTCAGAGAATGAACAAGGGCCAGCAGTCAGGGCACACAGATGAGACAAAAAGCACAAAAAGGTCCTTGCTTTTCCTCCCACAGCTGCGATGACCTCCATAGCCACCAAGTGATTACCTATGTTGGTGTGCATATGCATGGCTGTTCTCTCTCTTTCACATCTGGGAGCTTGAACTTCTTCCCAAAAGTATTGACGTTCTGCAAACTCTCAGAGAACAAGACATCTATTTCTACTAGCTCTAGTGGTATTCTGTCAAAAGCAGTCTTCCAAACATCGATCTCCATTTTATTGTTTTAACTGGACAGAGCCCTCAAGTGGGAGTATGATTGGTCACCACAGTGATTTATTTTAGATTTTCTTTCAAAAGATTCAGATTTAACAACATTCTGAATAGCTACCAGATACATGAAGAGCAAACAGATCCTTCACTGCACTGACCTTACAATTCATTTCCAGAATGTACTAGGAAATTTAATAAGCTTCAGGCTCCTCAACTGCTGACCTAGCTTTCAGGAAAGTTCAGCAGTCTCCTCTGTTTTGTAATTGTGAAATATAATTAAGACATGGAAAGTTTTGGGTCAAGCAATGGATAAGAAATCATGAAAGAAAATGCATATATATACACATAATTGGAGCTCAGTTATAGGAAAAAAATGGGCAGCCTTAGCAGTATATAGTGATCAATTTGGGATGAATTTTTCAGGTAAGCTAGAAAGTGGTCCTACACATTGCAAACCCTCAGAATTTTTTTTATGAAGCTAATTCCAAACAGGCAAATAAATCATGTTGCCACTAAAGATTTATTCTGAAAACCACAACCCACCCCAACTATTATTGTTCCAAATAGGAACTATATTCACAAAATGCATTAGCGCATAACTTTAGTTGTGGCAATTGCCACCCCTTCCTCAGAGAAAAGGCTCCTCATGTTACCGATGATATGTTCAGCTACCTGTGGTAGGCAACCAGCCTTGTGTCACACAAAAAAAATACTCCGTCCCATCCTTGTGGCAAAGAAAACTGCAGAATTAATAATTATGTATCCTCACATTACAGTGACAATTAATAATGCATCACATTAAGTCCTGCAACCTGACTGTCACTATGACAATATCCTGGCATAGGAATCCCATTTCACTCACTGATGGTCTTCAGTATTCATTATCAAGGTACCCTGTAGCTGAAGGCATTTGAAAATAGTAGCAGTGAAAGAGCTGTGCAATTTAAAGTGCATCCTCCTGAATGGGGACAGAGGGCAAATATCAAGCACAAGTGGAGTGGGGTGTGGGGAAGGGGAGAGATTTAATTTAGGGTTGAATTTGCAGAGTCTTTCCTTTCACTGCTCTGCTCAGATTATCACCTGCTCTTTCAAGACGAAAACTGTATTTATGCTACTTAACAGGTTTCCTCAGATTTTTGTGTGTATCGGGGCTAAACAAATGTTCACTTCTCCATCTCCTCATTTCTGGCCCACCACCACCTCCTTCCCACCCCCGGCAGCTCTGCAGAGTCCACCTGCAGAGTCCAGGGCATGACAGCAGCACCCAACCCATGTGGACAACCCGTGATCTCCAACTCCCTTATGCTGGCTTGCCAAAGCACAGGTCTGCATTGATGGGGTTAGTATTAAACAACAATAATCACACAACCTCAGATGCACCTGCCATTTAAGTTTCACAGACTTCCCAGAAAGCACGGTAAAACAACGATGGCATGTGGCCTTCTCAAAGATTCTGTGGAAAAAAGGAAAAATATGTGGACAATGAAATGGACTCTGTTAAATCAAGAGACAGGTTAAGTTCCAGTTTTATTTCCTGTATGCTCCACACTTTAAAAAACTAAACTAGAACAGAAGAAATCTTTTTTTTCATTGGACAAATACTCAATAAACTGCTTCCCTCATCCCTTCTTCCTTCAATACTTCTACAAGGGGCTTCACCACTCTGAGACAATTTCAAATGGTGTGTTACAGTGGGATTTCCCTATGAGGCAGTTACAGTATTCAGCCTCTGGCTTTCTTACTAAATGCTTGCCGGGACGGTATTATACCATTCACTGGAGTGTCTCAAGCCTGTATTTCTACATCCTATCGATACAGAGTAAGTTGCACTCTCATCACATTTAACACCAAACTCATACACTTCTTAAAAAAATATTTGCTAACAATGCTGTGTGAGGGCAAAACACAATATTATACTTCACAGTATGAAAATATGAAAACATAAAAATATGACACATTATAGAAAAGTGTACATCTTTTTTTTTCCTTTTTAGATATATTCGACCAGCAAAAAATGTACCAAGGAAAAAATACTACTAATTGCTAGTGTAAGACTGCCCTCTAGTAGAAAACTTTCTCCAGAAATATGCTGCCTGTTTTGGGAAAATGTATTACAAATTTAAATTCACAAGCTGTGGTGTAATAACATGGTAGAATAGGTTTTACACAGCTAAATAATGAGTGCTATAGCACTCATTCAAGTGTCATATAGAAAACAGAAGTAAATCTGTAGATGAGAAGAGAACATATAAAGAACACAATAACAAGTAGCATGAAAACAGTATACTATATTATGCAGATCAGCTGGCTCCTCACTTCAGGTATTATGTTCATTTCTTGTCAAAATACGTCAGAAATAGAAGAAAGAACAGAAGATTTGCAATAAAAATGTTTCTGTTAAGAAGCTTGAAAGGGAGTGGCTGTTTATTCCAAAATCGAGATGAAAGATACAGAATCAGAGTAGGAAATACACTAGAGAAGAGAGAAAGAGAAATCAGAAAATTCTGTGAGATACTTCACATAACACAGGGTAACTGGATATTTAACAAGGCTGACAATCATTAAGTTTAAAACAGATAAAAAGAACAGCTTTCAAAAATATGCAGTCAGTTTATAGACCCTACCATTTCGATACCGTAACAGTATGATGACCATAACGATGGATACCATCAAGGCTAGCGAAGACACCTTTCCAATAATTAAATAGTTTTATCTCCCTGCATTTTTTAATGCAATCTAAACATATTAATCACGTAATGTTTCAAAAAAAGTTCCTTCTGAGGAAGGTGATTAACCATGCAGTATATATATACAACATGGCGTGCCTTTTGCTCTTGAGAAGCATTTGATAGTACTCAAAGCTGAAAGTTAACTGGACTTTGTGAAGCAATGCTACAAAGCTTTTTATGTACCATGCATGCCCTCAAAATATGAAAACATAGGCAAATTCAGTACAGCTACACTCACCCACATCCCAGATAGAGAGGCCTCTGACCAGGTATCTCACATGGTAGGCCTGGAACTTAAATGTGGTGTTAGCCCAAAGCTAGTACTTCTGCACAGCACCAAGATGTGTCTACCCAGGCTGGTGCCTGCACAGTGTACTGTGTGCATGACACACGATGCCCTTTGTGTCAAACAAGCCCATCACCTGGACCAAGCACATTGTTGCTTATCTTGATGTGTTTTATATACACAAACAAGTACGTGGCCAAGTGCTTGCTTTATTAAACATAATTAATGCATACAAAATCTAAATACACCTATGGAACCAAGTGTCTGCATGAGCCAATAGCAGACAGTTGCACGGACTTTCTAGGAAAGACTTTTGAAAATGTAGACTAGTAAAAAAAATTTTGCCTTGCATGACTGCATGCAGAACTCATAGTCCCAGCAAGTACAGGGCACAATTCTTTATCCAGGACTGTGCAAATATGTACTTGAAAAAAAATCATGACTGTCTGAATACAACGAGGAATATCAGCACACAGGAACTGGGACAGGTGATTTACAGAAATATTTGAAAGAGGAAAGAGCAGGTCTATTTGCAAACCTGGAAAATCTGTCACAGTCTGAAAATGTTGCAGCAATAATGAAGTATGAAACAGAACAGAAGGAGCAAGAGGTGGGGAAGGACACAGTGCAAAAGGAACGCTTGCTGCTCAGGACCGTGATGACCCCTGCAGCCATAAGGTGTACCAAGCCACGGAGTTTTGGGAGACAGACTGAAGCAGACTGCTAATCACAACCTGGTGTAAAACAAAAACTGAAAAACAAAACAAAACAAAAAGGGTACTTACAGTCCACTGAAAGACTAATTATCACTTAGGGAGAACTTGTGTTCTCCCAGCAGCAGAAAGACTGTGTATCCAACGTTGTCCGAGTCCAGCATTCAAACAGGGCATTTAGTGTTACATGGTTAAATGTCTAAATTGAACACACACTATCAATCATTGCTGGAGCCTGAGCTCATGCTTAAAGAGCACATGAAGTAATTAGCCAGTCAGGAAACGAGACAGACGAAGAATAGCAGATGATTGCCAGTAGACAAGTACATGACATACCTCACTCTCTACACAAAGAGAGGACCCATAGTCTGCAAAAATCACTGAATTCAATGTGCTGGATGACCTTACCCTACCTGCATTAAACCAACTTTGCTATACGCAATACTGCTTCAGTGAGAAGAACCCAAATGTCTGTCTAACACTTAATAAAATTGTATGACTGTATAAACGGTGATGCTGCTATGCTTGCAGTGACCACCACTGGACAAGTCAACCACAGCCATTAAACTCTCAGTACTCTGCAGCAGTAAATTTCTCAGGAGTATATTTTCAGAAATGAAACAAAAAGGAAAATCCAAGGAGTATTCCGCTCCCCATCTTTAAACTTAGATGCAAGGACCATTTTTCAATACAAGAAATAAAAAATCAAGTAGAAGAGCTAAGAAAAATGTAGTTAAGTGTTATGTATTTAAGCAGAGATAATTAATAAGAGGTAACTGAAAATATATGAAACATTCAGTAAACATCTTTTATTGTCATGTTGCCACATCCTTTTATATTTATTTTGTACTTCTCCACTGACAAGATACAGAATTCTGCTTACCGAATTGTCTTTCAGCTGGAGACCTTCTCCATTGGGCAGCGACGACCTCCGTTTTGTTGAAGAGTTCTTGTTTGGTGTAGAATTAGCGCCTCCAGCTTTCTTCTTGACAAAGAGGACTTCACAGCTGGCTTGATCTTCATTGTGCGTGCTCTTCCCTGCATTTATTACCCTAAGAAAAAACAAAAACAAAAAAGAAAACAAGGGACATGTCCAAGTTAGCAAAGCACAGAAGACTCCATCTGTATCTCTTATGTAACTCAAGATATATGGAACCATAGTCCAGAAGCACTGCAAATACCAACTGAATTGAAATACCCAACTTTCTTACACACATACATATACATACATACACGCATGCATATGTGATGGTTTCCATACACCTACACATGGCATACCAAGCATTTTTCACAGAACTATGTGAATAATAACCGATGGTATCATGAGCGTATTTTACCCTTAGGCATACCGTACTTTTCTTTAAAGGGACTACTTGATGGTCAAGGCTGATAACACTTATGCCTCCTAGTTGAAATATGAGATCCCCAGTTGCTCTTCTACCTGCCAGCCTCTCTGCTATGGCGAGTAATGAATCTGTTGGCTAACGCTGTGCATTCTGTCAAGTCCCAAGTCTTGCACAAACAAAATACCTCCTACAAATCTAAAAAGCTGTTACTGCTAAAGGCACAGAAGAATACACAACTGCTATTAGTCTGTTTAAAGGGCATATATTAGAAACGCTGTGACAGAAATACAAAGGAAAGGCTTTACCTTATATTCCAATATGCAAGTCAAGCTTGCTTGTACCACAGCAACACAGAGAAATGTATACTAAATACACCCCTCTAGCACTGCAGAACAATGTAACACAACCCACCCCACAAAAAAAAACAAAAACCAAATCCTCAAACCCTCACACCTCTGTCTTATCTGCAGCGTAGAGAGGAAGATTTGCACCAAGAGCTGCAGGCATGCAGAAACCAGCACTAAGAACCCAGTACAAGCTTCGGACAGTGAAGGGTATCCTGAGACTTGCACCACAACCATCTTCCTTCCATCAGCGATGAAGCTGAAATAACAGCTATTCCACCACCAACATTTTAAAACCCTAATCAGAACTTTGCATTATCCAAGATACTGTGGTTACTATCATCCGTCTCAGAACAACCAAGTTCAAACATGTTTTCCACTTTCTACATGAGAACCTCGTCACAAACTGACTAATTTTGCATCAGTTGACACCTTGTTCAGTAAGACACGTCCTGGGCTCACACAGGGAAAACCTGTGCAAGCCGGGACCATGTCTTGTTCCATCCAAGCAAAGGCATTGCCACTTTGACGCAAGCATGTCTTCTTCCACAAACACGCTCTAACCCTTCCTCCTTACTATGAGGTTTGAGTCACCCAACAAGCTGACTACAAGTCAGAGACAGCCTGTCCACTACTGGACAAATGCAGAGTTTCACATCAGGCACATGATGTCTTTAAACACAACTGCTGCCTCCCCAGAAAGTAAAACAGCTTGAAGGCACATCATAATCCTGATAGCAAGTTCAAGACATACCTGACTTCTTGATCTCTAATGTTTTCATTACAGTAAAATTTTACATAACAGGAAAACACTTGCTAAAGGTTGTTGAAACAAAAAGAAAACAAAAACCAAAGGAAGGCCTACAGGGGACTCTGCCCCAGCTTGCTTGCTCTTGCCGAAATGTCAATTCTGTGTCAGTCTTGCTTAAAGGTAATACATTCTTTTGATTTTCTATGAGCAACATGATACTGTGACATGCAAATGAGTATGCCTGCCTCTGATTAGAAAAACCAGTCATCTTCTAAGAAAATGTGCATCCGCTACAATTAACTGCTTTCAGAAACTGCAAGTTTCCTTACAGAGCCCAATGTCACAGACTGCAGTCTGACATCTGTATGCTCAACACCCCCAGTTGTTTACAAGTATTTCTTGTAAATAAACACCAACTGTGGATAAAATTATTTTGTGAAACACACAGAAAGCAGAGATGGAGCATCTAGTTGCAGGGCACCTGTGAGCAGTTTAACGACTCATCTCCTGTAGGGCCTAACCTTTCAGCAACTGGAGATCAAACATTGAGATGCAATAAGCTTCTAGTCCGAAAACGTGACTTTTTTTGACACATTGGGAAAAATGGAAGCATATATTCAGAAACGGGGGCAGGGAGAAAAAGCACAAATATCAAAGAATTTAAATCAGCTGACCAACAGCTCTTTAGTTTGAAATGCTACAAGCATTATTAAAATATTGCACAGAAAGTGTAGTTTTATCATATGAAGATCTAATTAATATTCAGTTTAGCTGATCAGTCTCCCCACTGATGCTGCTAGCTGTTTGCAACACCATTTGAAAAAAAAGCAGAAGACAAATAGAGACAAAAGTGACTCCTTACAAAAATCACTACCTTCCTTACCACTTTTCATTCCTTATGAAAATCACTCAAGCATTGGAGCTGCTCTGGTTTCTAAGCTGACAGACCTCAGGACTTGAATGGTAGATGTTCTGCTGTTTAACAGCATGTTAAGTTATGCACAATACAGTATCATTTTATAAAGCTCTTGCCAAGAAAATTTGTCAAGGCACTGAATACATGAGAAAGGCTACAAGAACAAAGTGACCTAACAGACTAGGCTTGGCAGTCAGCTACCATGAAACACCTGGAAGTTGAACCTGTGTACCAAACACCTTGCTAGAAGAGGATATGGTCGAAAGGAACATGGC
This sequence comes from Aquila spilogaster, assembly GCA_024606505.1. Taxonomy (NCBI): domain Eukaryota; kingdom Metazoa; phylum Chordata; class Aves; order Accipitriformes; family Accipitridae; genus Aquila; species Aquila spilogaster. The sequence goes on from JANHGO010000069.1 coordinate 48,978,975, forward strand.
AAGACTGAATACTGAGAAGACATGAGGGTTGGGGTGTCAGTATATGTTCCCTCCCAGAATTTCACTTTATCTGCCAAAAATCCAGTTTACCTCTCTCCAGCAGATCATTAAGTTTATTTTGGAAATCATTCTGAAGACTTGAACTAATCATAATGTCGAAACAGTACTTATGGGTGCTACCAGGTAATGCAGAGTCTAGATGCAAAAGCTGTCCCTCTCCTGACACTGGCACTCTTCTCTCACATCCCATCTCACAGGCAAACTCTGGAAAGGGGCTGCAGTGAAGCCCTGTGATATTTAATCTCAAAGCTTGAGCTGTGTGTTGGTGCCTGATGCCTAGTACAGAAGCTGGTAACACCTTCTACTCGGCTTCAAACATCTCTCTGTCTTTGCTGCCTTTTGAAATACTTTTCTCTCTGCAGCTTCCTAAATCCCTCCTCAAGGCGATTCTTTCAACCAGCTTTCCAATGCTGATTTCACTGTTGTCTTTCCTCCTTGCTCTCCCAGACTGTAACTTATCAGGACAAAACCCACATCTAAGCTGCTTATACAAATAAAAAAGCAGAATTAACAAGATATTCGTATCTCCAAAAGGTAACTCTTAATTAGACCTCTGAAAATTTTTATGGAAAATCTAACATCCCCCTCCTTCCACAGAGGAAGTGCCTCAGCTTCCTAAGATTTCAGTTACCCTTCCTATCTCTTTTTTCTGTCTGCCTTGAAAAATAAGTTGTCCTCCAATAAAGTGAACAAAATGAGATAAAGCACTACTTTCTCAGACATAATTATAAAACCCCTCCAATCACACAGTTGACCTCACTTCCTGCCGTGTTTTCAGCCCAGCCAGCAACAAAGCACCACGCATCTGCTAGCTCAATTCTCCCCTCAGGCCCCGGTGGAATGAGGAGGAGAAAACGAGAAGAAAAGAACAGGGAAGGATCACTCACTACTTATGGTCACAGACAAAAGACAGACTCAACTTGGCAGGGGGGAAACCAATTTAATTCACTACCAATCAAATCAAAACAGAGATAATGAAAAGTAAAACCAAACCTTAAAACACCTTTCCCCCATTCCTCCCTCCCTCCTTTCCAGCTCAACCCCACTCCCGGTTCTCTCCCCCTCCTCCCCGCCAGCGGGAATGGGGGCTGGGGTCGGTTCCTCACCCCTTGTCTCTGCCGCTCCTTCCTCCTCAGGGGCAGGAGGACTCCGCGCTCGGCCCCTGCTCCGCCGTGGGGTGTCTCCCGCGGGAGGCAGTCCTCCATGAACTTCTCCAACCTGAGTCCTTCCCATGGGCTGCAGTTCTTCATGAACTGCTCCAGCGTGGGTACCTTCCCAGGGGCTGCAGTCCTTCAGGCACAGACTGCTCCAGCGCGGGCTTTCCCACGGAGTCCCGGCCATTGTGGGTGGCCCCCGCTCCCCTCCACGGGCTGGGGGGGACAGCCTGCCGCCTCACCGCGGGCTGCGGGGGCATCCCCTCCTCCTCCTCCTCCTCCTCCTCCTCCTCCTTCCCTGACCTCGGTATCCGCAGAGGGGTTCCTCTCATATCCCACTCCTCTCTCTGCAGCAGGTTTCCCAGCAGGTGGGTTTTCTTTTTTTTTTTTTCCTCCCTTCTGAAATCTTTTCTCCCAGAGGCGCGACCGCCGTCGCTGAGGGGCTCGGCCTGGGCCAGCGGCGGGTCCAGCTCCGAGTCGGGGGAGCTTCCAGCAGCTTCCAGCAGCAGCCGGCCCTGCGGACCCTGCCCCGCAACACAAAAACCCCGCCACACAAACACGAAACACTTCCATTTTATTATCACGGATGCAAATAATAATAATAAAATGCACAGAAAAAGGAATTTTAAAAAAGATTGAGGCCTATATAATTCTCTAGCTTTTACTCAGAGACATGTTTTCAAGGGAATTCTTGCTTTTGTTTTCTCTCCCCATAATTCTTCAAGGAACTGTTTGATTCCTGTTCATGATCATCGAGACCTTTTCATGATCAACTCCTTTCCATCCCTTCCCTCGTCTCCCCCATTACCCATTTATCTCCAATCCAATCTTTTATGAAGTTCAACCCAAATAACGTACCTAATGTGGATCAGAAGCTCCTCTTTATACAGAATTAGCTGTCTTTATCTTGTCAAACACATTGCTCAGTAATAAATGAATAATCCTAAGGTTTAGCTCACAGTGTAGTAGTGCTAGTAAAAATACATCCTACTTTGCAAACAGGAGCTTCCTGAAGCATGCACAGTGAGGTGGTGGGGTTTGGTCACACTTGAAGAGGTACTTGCATCAACCTTGATGGACACTTCAGTACTTTATGAGACTAATTTCAAACATGTCCTCAGCTAAAAGCAAATCCCCCAGATAGGAGCCAGCTAGTTTGTCTGGCTCACAATTAGCATTCTGCTGGTATCTCGCGAGACTCCAAGTCCCATCTGACTGAATGGAAATGTAGGTCACACTGTGCTTCTATTCTTCATTCAACAAGCAGAGCTCCGAAAAACTCCTGTGCCAAGGTCACCGATTACAAAATCCCAAGTTTATCTTAAAAGAACCAAAACAGGCCAGCTGAAAAAATCCAAAACAGGTTTTGATAACAGTTTCCTGTCAATCCCCCCCCGCCAAGACCCCCAAACAGCCCAAGTCTTTTGAACCATTTCTATTCAGCCCTCTATTTTTCACATCAATATCAGGACATACGGTCTTTGTTTGTTTTACTCCTCCCTATACTGTGCTCCGTGAGATTACATTAAGTTGTATTTGCTTCAGGAAAAGTTCCAAGCTGTGCTATAGGAGGAGACTTTTATCCAGGTCTAGATCTCAAATTCTGAAAAAAATTAAAGTAGTCGTCCAAGCACTTGTGTTTTTTAAACTCACAAGTCTAGCAAAATTTTGTATGTAACATACCTAGATAAAAATAAGGGGTAAAGGCAAAGAGCTCAGCAGAAATTCTGAATGATGCATGACAACAGCAGTGTGCACAAAAAATGCCTTTTGAAATGTAAGGACTAGGAGAGCTAGAAGAGCTTGGGGAGCTATGTTGCAGCAGGAGAAGCATGGGAACTGGCCACACATATACTCTAGACCTGCCCACACTAAGAAATAAAACCTGTAAGCCAGGAGCCCGACCTACCCCCTCAGTTTAGTTAAGCTGTGGGGTAGACAGCCACCTGTGACCATAGGAGGACAGACCAAATCCTATCTGCTTCTCCCCCACCAAGGCAAAGTTCCTCTCCGCAGTAGTAGAGAGCATTCCCAGTTCCATCTCCTCTGCATGACCTGTTGTGAGGGTCAAGACATCCTATGCAAGCACTTCCAGAGCAAAGGTCTGAGCAGCCTGCCCTTGTACCATGTAGGTTAAGGCTGAGGCTGTGCGTATTATCTGTGTAGCCCACATGGTCTAACACTGGAACATCAAAATACCTACAAATGTTTCTAAAAAGAAAGTGCTTTAGAGAAAAGGGGAAGATGCATCAACTTGCATTTGTTGGTGAGGAAGCGGCCGTGCCAGGCAGGAAGCCATCCCGGCAGGAACAGTCAGCTGAAAGCGGAAGAGTGAGTGAAAGAACACAAAATCAGCTTGCAAGGACCCAAATGCTTCTGATAAAGAAACAGAAAGCAAAGCCATAACCAAAAGACCAGTTGATGGTCCCAAGTTGCTCCTTTCTTACTTAGATCTCTTACAAAAAGATGCTGTCAAATGCTTTTCTCTGTAAACGCAAAGATAAGAACCCAACTCTGCTCAAAAGCTGAACGTCCCGTAAGATATTAAAAATATATCTTAAGAAAAGCCCTGCAAACAAGTTATCTGCTTCAAAATAATCCATGCCTCTCAAAAAAATAAATAAAAGTTTCAATCACCAAACCAAAATTTTTCTCCTAACCATGTTTTTATATGTCTTCTCCAAGGAAATTTTCTAACTCCATCATTTATCTAATTAGCAGACATATAATCTTAAACATTTATTAAACTATACAACTTTGAACACGCTCCTTGTTTCTCCATTATCAGTTTTCAGGTTACTAACAAAGAGTAATACCACTCACTGGGGACATAAACAATTCTTTTTCTAGGAAATAGTGGCTGTATTCAACAATCACAAGAATTAAGCAGTGATAACCAAGGGCTGTTGTTGAGGTGCTTTATTTATTTACTGTGGATAAAAGTGACTTTCTGCAATTCTGGCATATATAAGTCTCTGAAATAAATACATTAACAACCTTCCTGCTGTTCACAAGGTGAAAGGAGGATAATGGCAAAATGTCACTCCCTACCCCCCTCAACCCCCTACCTAATATGTAGGTCCTGGTTCCAGAATCTGTAAAGACATAAGCTAGATACCATGGTTTTGACCTTGGCAAACTAG